>BSBK01007988.1:2500-86413 GCA_027943335.1 Chamaecyparis obtusa | reverse complement strand
GATTTGAATTTACCAATCATAAGGCTTGGATTTTCCTTCGAGATCCAACCCAAGGGCTTGGATGATTGAAATAGGCCTAAGATGTGTTTTCTAGTAGACATACAAAAAAAATGACATTTTTTTTTGTGTGCTCCTCATCAGGTTTACTCATGGCTCAAGAATGCAAAAATCAGACAACGTGATATTGTAGATCTCTCTGTTAGCTATCTAAGCATATAATTTATTTTGAATTTTGATTATGTTAAGTTTTTCAACTCGAATTTCTTTTGTGTGTATGTTCATTTTTTGTAAAAAACCAACATGCAGTATTTTGGGCTTAGATTTTGGCTTGTTCATCAATTTTGCAATAAGTTACATTTTTAGAAACTAGACTCCATTCTACACACTTTAAAAAAAAGAAAATTTAATTTTCGATTAGTTTTAAATGATTTCTAGGGGGAGCACATAGAAATTTCATGTTTTCAGGATGTGTGCACTTCGTAAATTCATAAAAAATTATACGTTCATAAAAAAATTACCAAAAAAAATTGGGATAAACTACGTGATGTTAGCTAACTTCTCACTAGAGCAATAAAAAAATTTTCAAAAAAAATGTTAAACATTTTAGGGGGAGCACACCATATGCTATGTTATGTTTTTGGACAAAAAATAGGACCACTTTTTGTGCTCCCCCTTTTTGAGGGCCTTAATCTGCACCATTTTCAAAATAATTTAGGAGTTTAGGAACTAGATTCAGAGTATTACAACTCTTGTTTTTGTCACATCTCAAAATTTTGAGTCTAACTATCTTCAATTTCTTGTTGAAGTTCAGAGTTTTCTGATTTTAGGAAAAAAGTGGCAACTTATACCCCCTTTTTGGTCCCCCATCTTTGTGCACTTACCCATATATAGAACATGTTCATTTATATGTTATATTTGTGACATCTTTTGTATATACATATTTATTAATCATATTTATGGAATTGAATGGTGAAGTTATATCTTGACTATGATTATCATTATGATTTAAATTATATCTTGTTGAAGTTACATTTGTTTTTCTTTACTCTGGAATACCCTGTTCATGGAGCTTATTATGTTTTGAGGTTTAACTTCTTGTTGGTGAATAGATTTGTCTTCCAAGAAACACTTACAAAATGACCCTTAAAGCCCAAACAAAAAGAATCAACCAACACCAACAGTTAGGTCACTTGGATATTGAGAAGCGTAAGCACCCTTTGAATTATCTGGGTACAGCTCCCCACATAGGATTTACAATGAATCAACTAAACTATAAATGATAATGCTTTTAACTTGAAAGCAATAAAGGCTTACAAACATCTATTTGTAAACATGAGATAGATGTGAAGCAACTAATTTACTAAAAATAAAAGGACAGTAAACGCTACAAATTTCATTTTCCTAAACAATGCATTACAAAAAGAAACTAAGAGAGAAAGATGAATGGTTCTTTCCAAATACACGAGAAACTATAGCACAAATTCCACAAATGATCATGCTGATGATTAGACATAATAGATATGCATTCAAAAGAAACCAATATCATTCAAAGATGAATATCAATAAAAAAGTGAGCATTTAAAATCAAAGTTTTAATATGCTAACATATCCTTCTTTGAACACAACAAACCAACAAAGATTCTATTGTTCCTATACATTAATCATTATCTAAAAATAAAATCCATCTTTCCCTGCATTACAATAAAAATCCTAATCTATCCCTCCCCTGGCATGAAGTCTCTCAGGTCAAGTAGAATTTGGAACCCCCAAAATCTCCTCTACAAGCCTTACTTATTTTTCCCCTTTCGGTCAGTTTCTTTCCTATTATAATAACTAATTCTTGAGGACGTGTCTATCCACATCTTCTTTCTCAAATACATTAAATTTCTCCCTTTGTGAGTGCCTTACTAATATTTTGTTATGAAATTCCATGTTACTTGGCACTCTACATCTTTCAAAATGGATCTATTCCTATAGAATAGTGCCATCTAGATCTTATTGCAACACAAGTGTTAATGCCTTTGTGTTTTGATTGGATGCTTGATGCTATAACTAGAGCATGTCATTTCTAGCTCTCCACACACATACCGCTTCATGCAAGTGACACCAAGAAAACATTTTGTCGAAGCCATCATACATATGTATTTTGGGATTCAATTGTGAGCACGTCCTCCTCAATTTTCCCACCTTGTGAACCTGAAGCCAACATCTCTGAATCATGACTAATGTCAACACAAAGAACTGCATTATCATGCATCATGAAGGTATCATCAGCTTGGTATTGAAAATCACTCTTAAGTTTCCCACAGATATAGTCCCAGACCTCTATGAATCCAACAACCGAGCATGAAACAAGGTTTTTGTCCATCAGGGAAGATGTCAGGTCCTCCTTGACATTCGGTGTTGGGGCATTCTCAAGAAGATAATGTCTTAATATTGAAATTTCATTATAGATTATCGTGTTCTCGAATGCCAATACTGTCGATGTGCAAAACTAATTCTCATTGTCATCGACCAGTCTAACCTGACAAAGCTTTGGAAACTTCATTTTTGGATACCTTTTACTAGTTCTACTACTCCTATCTATAATTCCATATGCCGTGCTATGCTTGCGGGCATTCCATCAAATAGTTTACATATACTGTCTATGGTTCCAAGTCATAGTTTTTTATGGGACTCAATAGTTAAAATTATAACCGACCCTGAGGATGATGGCATGTCCTTGGATAGATAGTGGCATTGATAGCCTCTCCAACCATTTCAGTCTACCTTCATAACCATACCAAATAGGACAATGTCTGCTCAGAAAAATTTCTATTGATCCACGAGCCCAATGTAGAACTTGATTAAGCTGATCTAAAAGGTTAATTAGAGTAGACCCTATGAAAGCTGGCCTAGGGGGCACACAATATATAGAATGCCATCCATGGAAATGCATTTTGAAACCAGTCAAAATGCTCTTTGTAACTGAACCATATATCCACCCAACCTCTTTGTAGACAAGAAGAATTGTATCGAGGAGAAAGAGGAGATTGAATATTTTGACAACTCCCTTTACAGGCTTGGATAAAAAGTATGTCAATGGTCCTACAATAATAGGCATAGTCTTGATACCAAACTGGATTAATGTATTGTAAACTATTTCACTTTCATTGTGACAGGGAAACAAGGTATCATAACTTCCTTCGTACTCCATTGACTAATTTCATTTATTTCCTCCATTTCAAATGATTTCAGAATAGAATGAGGTTGTCATTGGAATTTACCTAGCCAACCAAAGCTGATGGAGAAAATGGTTCGATGCCAGGTCAGACAGTTTGAAAGATACGCTACTGAGCCGCTTTCAATTGACCCTCACTACAAGTTTTGGCATTGACTAAAATCTCCTTGCCAAATGCAAACAAAGTCAAATCACCCAAAACTAAGAGAGGTTATTGTAGACCTCAAAAACACAATCTTGTAGCACCTAATGGTTTGTTGATACCTCTCACGAGGTATGAGATATGAGCCCCAGAAGATCACTGCCCAATCGTGCTTAGTGCACCTTGGGGTCACTTGGGTCGAGCATGGTCATGAGCATTCTGGTGACTCTGTGGGTAGAACAGGGTTGTCATTAGCATTTACCCAGCTAACCAAAGCTGATGGAGTAGATGGTTCGATGCCAAGTTGAATGGTTTGAAAGATATGGTGTTGAGCCACTTTCAACTAACCCTCACTGCAAGTTTTGGCATCAACTGAGACCGCCTTGCCAAATGCAAACAAAGTTGAATCACTCAAAATCGAGAGAGGTTATTGTAGACCTCGAAAACATGATCCTATAGCACCTAATGAATTTTTGATACCTCTCACGAGGTCTGAGATGCAAGCCCCAAAAGATCATTGCCAATTCATGCTTAGTGCACCTTGAGGTCACTTGGGTTGAGCATGGTCACAAGCATTCTGGTGACTCTGTGGGTAGAATGGGGTTGTCATTGGCATTTACCTAGCCAAATGGAGCTAATGGAGTAGAGAATTTGATGCCAGGTTGGATGGTTTGAAAGATACATTGCTAAGCCACTTTCAACTGACCCTCACTGCAAGTTTTGGCATCGATTGAGATCACCTTGCCAAATGAAAATGAAGTTGAATCACCAAAAACTGAGAGAGGTTATTGTAGACCTCAAAAACATGATCTTGTAGCACCTGACGATTTTTCAATACCTCTCAAGAGGTCAAAGATATGAGCCCTAGAAGATCACTGCCCAATTGTGCTTAGTGCACCTTGGGGTCACTTGGGTCGAGCATGGTTGTGAGCATTCCGGTGACTCGGTGGGTAGAATGGGGTTGTCATTGGCATTTACTTGGCCAACCAAAGCTGATGGAGTAGATGGTTTGATGCCAGGTTGGATGGTTTGAAAGATACACTGCTAACCCACTTTCAACTGACCTTCATTGCAAATTTTGGCATCGACTGAGATCGCCTTGCCAAATGCAAATGAAGTTGAATCACCCAAAACTGAGACAGTTTATTGTAGACCTTGAAAACATGATTTTGTAGCACCTGATAGTTTTTTGATACCTCTCATGAGGTCTGAGATATGAGCCCTAGAAGATCACTTCCCAATCATGCTTAGTGCACCTTGGGGTCACTTGGGTCGAGCATGGTCGTGAGAATTCCGGTGACTAAAGAAAAGGATTGTCACTAGTGTTTACCCAGCCAACTAGAGCTAATGGAGTAGACAGTTCAATTCCAGGTCAGACAGTTTGAAAGATACGTTGCTGAGCCACTTTCAACTGACCCTCACTGCAAGTTTTGGCATCGACTGAGATCACCTTGCCAAATACAAACAAAGTTGAGTCACCCAAAAAAGAGAGGCTATTGTAGACCTTGAAAACATGATCCCATAGCACTTGATAGTTTTTTAATACCTCTCACGAGGTTTGAGATACGAACCCCAAAATATCGCTGCCCAATTGTGCTTAGTGCACCTTGGGGTCACTTGCGTCAAGCGTGGTTGCGAGCATTCCGATGACTCTATGGGTAGAATAGGGTTGTCACTGGCATTTTTCTGACCAACCAAAGTTGATGGAGTAGATGGTTTGATGCCAAGTCAGATGGTTTGAAAGATATGCTGCTGAGCCACTTTCAACTGACCCTCACTGCAAGTTTTGGCATCGACTGAGATCGCCTTGCCAAATACAAACAAAGTTGAGTCACCCAAAAATGAGAGAGGCTATTGTAGACCTTGAAAACATGATCCCATAGCACTTGACAGTTTTTTGATACCTCTCATGAGGTCTGAGATACGAACCCCAAAATATCGCTGCCCAATTGTGCTTAGTGCACCTTGGGGTCACTTGCGTCAAGCGTGGTCGCGAGCGTTCTGATGACTTTGTGGGTAGAATAGGGTTGTCACTGGAATTTTCATGACCAACTAGAGTTGATGGAGTAGATGGTTTGATGCCAAGTCATATGGTTTGAAAGATACGCTGCTGAGCCACTTTCAACTGACCCTCACTGCAAGTTTTGGCATCGACTAAGATCACCTTGCCAAATGCAAACAAAGTTGAATCACCCAAAACCAAGAGAGGTTATTGTAGACCTCAAAAATATGATCTCTTAGCACCTCATAGTTTGTTGATACCTCTCATGAGGTTTGAGATATGAGCCCCATAAGATCACTGCCCAATCGTGCTTAGTGCACCTTGGGGTCACTTGGGTCGAGCGTGGTCATGAGTGTTCCGATGACTCTATGGACAAAAAAAGGTTTTCATTGGCGTTTACCTAGCCAATCGGAGCCAATGGAGTAGACGGTTTGATGCCAGGTTAGATGGTTTGAAAGATACGCTGCTGAGCCACTTTCAACTGATCCTCATTGCAAGTTTTGGCATCGACTGAGATGGACTTTCCAAATGCAAATGAAGTCGAATCGCCCAAAACCGAGAGAGGTTATTGTAGACCTTGAAAACATGATCCCATAACTCCTGATAATTTGTCAATACCTCTCATGAGGTTTGAGATATGAGCCACTTTCAACTGACTGTTAGTGGTATGTTTGAAATTTGAACTGTGAAATTAATCATGATCAAGCTTTTGAAATTTGAACTGTGGAGCTTATTATGTTTGAGGTTTAAATTTTATAGATTGTTTGAAATGATAAAAAATAATATCCTTAAATCATTAGAGACAACAATCAAACATGTAAGAATTCAAACCATGCAAAAGACATAAGTATATGACATGTAAGATCCCTTCTTGGCACTATTGGCCACCCATACATGATCTTGGCCATAAGTCCTTATGAAGAGTTTTAGGACATTTAACTTTTAAATCAAATTGATTGTTACAAATTTCCATTATAGGCTTCAAAACATCTCAATTAACCATTAAGGATCCTTTTGTCCTTCTATCTCTGATTGGATCCATGGTGACCGTAGGCATCTTCATAGCTGCTCCTGCACAAGTTACAATCCACATACAAAACCAAGTTTTTTGACTCGAAATACAATCTAAGAAAGGTCAAATCAATGTATTGAAATTAACCTTAACAAACTTAGAAAACAATGCACTAAGTTAACTTATTATCTAGTCAAGTGTTCCTGAAGGGTCATCTCTTTGCTTCAGGGTCTCCAATAGTGCTTCATGATCAGCAGTAGTAATAGTCCTGTAGACACCTAAAAATCTTTGAAAAAATAAAGTATTTTTATTTTCTGAAAAACCCCTGATGACATCATCATTAATTAATTAATTAATTAATTTTTATGCCATTAAATCCCTTTATCTTAATTAAAAATATTTAATTAAGAAATCCCTCCCAAAAATGTTTAAATCTTATTTAAACATTATTCACCTATTTATTAATTGTTTAATTAATAAATTGACCAAAAATTCCAAAATAAATAATTAATTTATTTTTTGCCCAAAACCTGGCCAATTTCCTTAAAACCACTAACCTCTTCCAGAATCTTCTAATCCCTCTTTAATTTCGATTAAAGGCTAATCCCATCATTTCCTAAGCCTAATCTCAACTCAAAAATATTTACTAATTATTTAATTAATAAATTGACCAAAAAACCAAAACATAAATCTTAGAAATATCCTAAGGATCCTAAACCTCTTCTAGAATCTTCTAATCCTTCTTTAATATTGATTAAAGACTGATTCCATCATTTCCTAACCCTAATCTCAACTCAAAAATATTTAATTAAGATTAAATATTAAATCCTCATGTTTATTAAATATATTTTAATAAATATCCTCAAAAACCTAAAACCTTTGAAATAAATAAACCTTTATTTATTTCCTAAAATCCTATTTATCCTATAAAGTCCTAGACTCTTCTAGAAAGTATTCATCCTCATCCAATGCCTAGACTTTTCTAGAAAGTCTTCATCCTTATCCAAAGCCTAGACTCTTCTAGAAGAAGTCAATCCTTATCTTTGACCCTAACCTTACCCCAAACTCTAACTCATCCTGCTAACCCAAGCCCTTCCCAAATCCTATAAATACTCCTCCTTCCAAGAGAAAATTATTAGCTTAGCTTTTATTTCTCATGCATTGTTATCATGCCCTTTTACTTCTAGCTTTTAGCATAATCAATCCTAATTGTTAGATTTCATTATTTTCTTCAAGATTTTTAGCACATCATAGCTTAGCAATAATGGATTAACATAGTTTATTTCATTGGTTTGCATAGCATATAGCATCATATCACATCTCTATTTGGTTAATAACAATCTTAGCATAAGTATCATGTAGCTCAAATCTCTATTAAAACATCATATTTGAGTTCTTGAAGCCTTAGGGGCAATTTTGTGTGTTCTACCCAATATTGTGCCACTTTTTAGGGTTTTCATGAGTCTCAAATCATCTTAGAATGCATTAGAGTATGATTCAAGTTCTTAGAGAGCACACCCACATCCCCTTAAGCAAGAGCAAATCAAACAGTGCTTGGGTGCACCTGTTTTAGCTCAATCTAAGGTGGCTTAGCTTAGAGTTTTCCTTGTTTTGGATTGATTTCATGTTAGATTAAAATCTTAAGGTTTGATTGATTTGAGCCTTTCAAAACAGATATAGGTATCCTCAAAATCCTTGTCCACATTTTGGCACACCCGGTGGGACCCACTTCACGGGTCTTTTGACAACATCTTATCGATTTTGGAGTTTTTGCTAAATTTTGAAGCTCGAAGGTGGAGGGAACTTGTGGAAATATTCTTCCTCTTCTTAGTCTCATCATTCTTCCATTCTATCTACTCCTACTTAAGAGATTTTGGCATATTCTCCTCTTTAAAATCCATAACAAGGCACTTCCACGAAAAACTTTGTAACTTTTGCATACGAACTCCATTTTTGGTGATTCAAAAAGCATTGGAAACTTGTTTCAGAGGTCTAGAATAATATCTAGGAAAGAAAGCTCGGATCAGGGGTGACAAAAAAATCATTTTAGTTTGGGGTAAAAATGAACAAAACAAAGTCATACATATCTTGTTTTAGTGCTTAAAATGAACCACCAAATCATTCTTAAATGCATTAAAGACTAAAAAATTGCAAAAAAATCTTCTAAAAAATGAAACTAAATCAATCCAATCATTTTCATCCTTGCAACATCAAGGTTTTATATGCATTCATGCAAAGTTAGGAACACTTCATTTTTTGGAAACTTAAAAAGAACTTCAAGTTTCCATTTCAAAAGGTTCAAAATCAACACTAAGTGCACACAAAATTCTAAATCAAACTCAAAGCATCAATCAGGGATAAAATGAACTTCATTTGCAAATATTTTAAAGTTCTTTTAAAAGCTCATGCAAACTAAGAGTCCTAAATGGTTGCCAAAACTGTCCTAAAAGCTTTGTTACTTGTTCCAAATAAATGTCTTGTTGTAAAATCTTGAATGTTTACTAGGTTTTTCATGCATCAAAACAATCTAGGAATATCCTTTTTGGGCTTAAAACATGCAAACTAGAACACACAATCTTGAATGAAAACCAAAGTCCAAAGAGTCATTTTTTACTTTGAGTCAAAAACAATCTTGAATGATCTAAATTGGAAAGAAAAACATCTCTATTCCCTCCTTTTCAATTCAAGAAAAGCGCAAATACAATCTTGAATGCCTTGGAGATAAAAAATAAAGTTCTTTTCAAGGTTCTTAAAGCCAACACAATAATTCAATCTTGAATGCCCAAGTCAAAGCAACTGCAAACGCTTGAGAGTCTTTTAGAGAAAGAACAAATCAAAACCTAAACACTTGTGTCTTCAGTTATTCAAATTCAAAATCACACTTAATCAATTTGTGAAAATGAACAAACTTTATTGATGTGCATTTAGGATTTTTTCAATTCTTGCAAAATCCTTGTTAAAGTAAGCAATGTAGAACATTTGAACTTGGACAAGTTCACTTGTTCTACTTTTAGCAAGGCCTATCCAGGGAGAAGCACTTCCTCCTCAGAGAACGACCTCAAACCGGTATCCACCTAGCTGATATATAAATAAAGTGAAGGCAAAAAGTACTCACTTATATCTCCTAATCCATGGGTGTTCATGCCAAACATAGTGACTGGGGATGGTAAATATTCCTCTCCCCCAGTATTATTGGCTAGGCTCTTAAGTGAGTCATGGGTGGTCAGCATAACCAGGTATGGAGACTCTATGAGACCATTACAAAACTTGATAAAATAGAGGCTACCCTATCTACATCTGAAAGTATCAAAATCCTTGTGCAAGGACCAATTCCAAGGGGTTTACCGGGTCTCCTCAAGATTACTCACCATTTGTATTCCCTTCTAGGGGGTACCAAGCTATGGGAAAGCAATTTTGATACTCACCTTCCTTAGGTAGATCTTCTTAAAGTGCTTGACAGTCAAAAAATTCATGAAAACATTGTTGAAATGTACACTTTCAAAGCTTTATCAGAGTCAGTCATCCTACTTGTATCCCACAAGGTTTCTTTGTCCCTTGTGGAGATTGCTTTTCCAAAATCTTTGTTAAAATCTATCCTTTGCCATTGGAAAAACATCAGACAGATCTACAACTTGGTTCAAGATACTCAGAATAGCCATGTAAGTCCAAATCCTCCCAAAATCCAGAAAATGTCCAAAGCTTTCAGAATCTCAAATCATGGTCTTCCAGTCATATTAAATCCAGTCTTGTCATCCTTTCCTCCTATCTTAGGTTAGCAGAGTCATCTTGGTCATCCCCCATCCCCTTTTCTATCTTCCTCTAGAGTCAGTCTTCTTCCAATCTTGAGCCAAATCCAATCCTAGTCTGATCTTGTCAGTCACCCCAATCTAGGTCTTAGTCTTCCAATCCATCTTCATCCTTCATCCTTATCCAACTCATCCAAAAGTCAACATGTCTCAAAACTATTATGATGAGCTTGGTTATCATGTCTCTCCTCTCAATCCATCCTATCTTGATGATGATGAAAGCCTTGTAGATCACGATGCCTATTATGAAAATCTTAGCAAGTTTGCTCCAAATATCCCCCAACATCCAATCATTCCTCCAAAATATCCTATCATGCCTTCACACTTATCCACTAGCACTCCCTTTCATGTCCTCAGCAAGGCAAATCCATTATCTTATCCATCCACAACTTATCCGTATCTTAAACCTACACATCTTCCATATGCATCCTTCATACCTCCATCTCCTGCTATGGTCGTATCCCAATCACCATCACCCCATAGAAACACCTCATGCTACTTCCCTTATCTAAAACCTCCATCCACTCATCCTCCAAATAACCCCCAAATCCAAAATCCTAGTCTTCCCATCCTTTATCCGAACCCTCCATCTACTTATCCTCCAAATCATTCTCAAAACCAAAAACCAAGTCTTCCAATCCTTTTTCCCAACCCACCATCCTCCAACTCCTCATCTGCACCATCATACCCTCAAGAAAGTTCCCCTTCATCCACCCCATCTTCATATGAGGACTATCCTAGCTCTCCATCTACTCCACATTCCAATTCTTCTTCACCACGAAAGTCTCCAAGGAGTTTCACAAGGAAGCCAAAAACAAATCCCACTCCTAAAGTTGAAGAGCCAAGCCATCTCAAACCTTTATGTAAATCCATCATTGATGAGGCCTATCCATCGCTCCCATATGTTATCTATCTTCCATACATCCCACTCATTAATCCTCTTCCATCTCCTAGCATCATTGAGTCCCTTCTATCTGAAGTCTCCATCCAATCCCCACCAACATCACCCCCTCCTAGCATTATCCAAAGCATATCTAATGAGCCTCATGAGTTCACCCCTCTTCCTACCATCACAGCTATAGAATCATCCATCCTTTCATCTATACCATCTAAAGAGTTCTTCCTTCTTCCAGACATCACAGCTACAGAATCTCCCATCCTTCCATCCACCCCCTCTGAAGAGTCCATCCATACATCCCTTGTCACTCTATCCACACAAAACCTACCATGTCAAGATCTTATCTAAAAGCATGTTGAAATACTCACAGAAGAAAATCAAGATCCAATCCCTTCACTTCCCCCATCACATGTTCTATTGCTTCCATCACCCCCAATCCAAGATCCTAGCTTTCCAAGTCCTCCAATTCAAGATCCTACAATTCCTCCATCTCAAGATCCGTTACTATCCCCCAATCCTAGTCAAAATCCCACCATCCTATCCTCTCCTCTTGAGGATCTTCCAATCCAAACTGTCCCACAACCATCACTCTATCCTCTTGGATCACTTACATTTTTCAAAGGTAGTCCACTTGAAGCAGAAGAAATTATTTTCATATCTTCCATCAAGGAACTAGAAATTAGATGTTTATCATATTCCCCAAGTCAGAAATATCCTTGTTTGGATAAAATGCTCAAGAAATGGAATTATCAAGGCAAAGGCCTAGGCATCCATGAACAAGGAAATCTGGAGCCTATCCAAGACAAGAAACATCCAAAGTTATGTGGCATTGGTCACACATCAGAAGAAGGTACTTCCTCTAAAAATGTTGGTACAACTAAAGCTAAATTCAAGAATCCTTCCAAACCCACCATCACATCTTCCAAGGCATACAATGCTATTCCTCCTCCTCCATCATTATAGCCTAGGACAACCTATCACATTCCTCCTTCATCCTCCAAATCCATTTTGGGTCCCTATGTCCCAAAATCTACCAGCACATATCCTTCACATGCTAAATCCATTTTGGGACCTTACATTCCAAAATATCATCCCCCATCTTATCCCACTCAGTCCCTCATACAAAATCCAAGAATCCCTAGTCAGGATCAACAAAGGCACATGCCCATATATCCTATCTACCAATATCCATCCATATTTCCTCCATCCCCCATAGCTCCTCATATTCCTTCCAATTCTTCTTGCAATTTGGATGCCATATCCAAGATGCATAAAGGGAAACATCCACAAAAATCCAAAGATTGTCATGTCTAGTCTAAACGACATGCTCAACCCAAGAAAAATCCAATCAAGCAATCCAAAGCATCCCAATGGCCGCAAAGGCCCAACAAAGAAAAAGAAAAATCTGATGCATACCAATGGCCACAAAGGCCCACCAAAGCTAAAACAAAAATGATGTGGATCCCAAAGCAAAAAGATGTAATGCATCTAAAAGAAACATCTATGATGGCATCCAAAGTTTCTTATCTCCTAGCTACTCAGACTTCTCCTCCATCTTCTCAATCTATTTTGGATTCCCAAGATCCAAGATCTCCTAGCACAAATCCTCTACCCTATCTGCATCTATCTTCCAAAACCCATCCGCTTCATCCATCTTCCCCACAACATGTGCCAATGTTGATCTTAACAACATCCCCCTATCATGATCACTTTCCATCTTTCCATCCAAACACTTTCTACCACCATATATCCCATCTACCCCATCCAATCTATGCTTTTGCATAAATCCATCCATCCTAGCGAAGCTGTACCAACATCCAAGCACATCAGAAAGATCAGTAAAGAAAGTCAGCGACAAATCAGAGAAATCAGCAAGTCAGCAAAATCAAAAAATCAACAAGTTAGAAATCAATCAGCATAACAGTGAAAGATCAGCATCTAGTCAGCGAAAAATTAGAAAAATCCATAAAAATTTGGAAAAATCAAAGAAAAATATCAAAAAAGAAAAGAAAAAGAGAAAAACATTCATCCTATGGTGAAAACTTGGCAATTCAAGCACCTTGGACAAGTACCATGGTGAAAACCTGGCAAACATGCATTATGTGTAAATCCCCCCCCCCCCAATTCCTTTCTGCAGTTGGGGGCCATTCCTTTCTATCACCTCTTATCCAACATCTCCTCCATCCCATGTGTCTCTCACCTCCTTCATCCTCCTTTGGAACTTGATGACCAAAATAATGACTACCAGGTATACATGCTTTTGGGCACCTTCTTGGCATCCATCACACTTTTCAGCTACATATCCTCTATCCAATCCATTCATCCTATCTTCCATTTACCTTCCTCATCCTCTTTTCGGCATATATTATGTTGAATCATACCCCATCTTAATGTCTTTGAAATACATAAACTATCCTAAGCAGGGGGCATCTTGTTCATTGGTGACATATTCCTTGGAGACTATCTTTTATCCAAAATCTTCCTCCATCCAAATCTCTCAGCAGTTCCTCCATCCAAATCTCTCAGCAATTTCCTCCATCCAAATCCAAATCTTCCTCCATCTAGATCCCCAAGCATTCCCCTATCCAAATCCCTCAGTGGTTCCTCCAGCATTCCATCTTCCAATCCTCAAGAAAATCTACCATCCAAGTCTCCTAAGCAATTCTTCCATCCAAATCCAAATCCAAATCTTCCTCCATCCAAATCTCCTAGCAGTTCCATCATCCTCATCCTAAGCATTTCCTCCTTCTCTCCATCACCTGGTGTCTTCCCTTGTCATTGGTATCTAGCTATAGACTAACCTCATTACAATCCAATGCCATTCATCCCTATCCAAACATTCCTAGTAGTCTTCTAGCAATCTTCCAATCCTCTCCACATTCTCCAGCTATCCAACATCCAAGATCAAGCCAATTCATCCAATCCAAATCCTTAGTCTTGTAGCAAGCCTTGATCACTATTCAATCATCATCGTTGGGATGCGTCCTTCCCAAATCCATGTCATTTTAGGACACGTCATCCACTGTCAATCCATCTTGGCTTTCCAGCCCAACTGGAGCATCATCCTGCATATATTTGAAGCTTCAGCTTCATCCCCAGGTTCTTTGTACATCCTAATCTTAAGTCTTGTACCATAGCGTCAGTTGTGTCTCCACCTAAGCTCATTTGTACATATGTGTCCTTAGGTCCCATCCTTTGTATCAGTCATCCCTTGTCACTATCTTGTTGTACATATCCTTGTTAGTCCTGCAACAGTATCTGATCAAAAATCTTATCCTACCCGGCCTCGCACTTCAGCAATATCAATTGTCGACTATCCTTGATCATCGTGACTATCTTTGAACTGCATAATTTTCCAATCAGCAACACAACATTCTCCCCATCAGCATCAGGTCCGCACAGATGTATGCTTCTATTTTGTCTGACCTAAGCCTAGTCACGGGTCCCCTCAGTTGTATCCTTCCTCTCTAACCTAATCTTCCACCAAGCACCCCAGGTATGTGTCGATGTATCCTTCCACACGTTCAGACCAATCTTCCCACCATCAATCAAATCAAATCTCTCTCCTTGGAAACGGTTGTCTTTTTAGGTTATCATTTTGGCCTTGGATTTTTGTCCTTTGGGTCTTGTTAATCTTTTACGGCTTCTCATTGTTCTCTACTCAAAGCCGCCATGATCCTTTATATCATGGTGTGCAGCGAATGAGGCACTCTGGGGTAAGGTCTTTTGATCTTTTTCTTTTTCTTATGAGTTAGTCGTGTGTTTGTGGTTTCTTTAGCATCGTTCCCACCATGCCTCCTTCAGGTTTCATGTGCGATCCTGGGGCAACCCTGCATGTCTTTTTAGTGTCAGTCCTATGCAACGCTGGTGACAAGGCCTCGTGATCCTAGTATCCTTGGCAGGTCTCTATCATTGCTATATCAAACTAGGTTGTGCTCTCTAAAAAGATCTAAAGCATGGAGCTCCCCCATCCTGCATCATATAGATTAATCTTGCATCTTGCATCTTGCATCTCTCATGTAGCTGCATCCTGCATTTTGCATTCCATCTCATCTTGCATTCACTCATCTTTGCTCTTGGAAGCTTGGTTATTTATCTCCCCTTCTTCCTAGGTCCTTCCTTCTCTATTTCCTTTCAAGAAAATTTCACAACATTTACTCCCTGCGTTATTTTTTTGAGGGGGCACAACCCCTTATTCCTCCAAATTCTAGCCTTGGGCATCTTATTTTCTTGTCTTTGATGCCATGCCACTTGCGGCATCGCATCAAAGAGGGGAAAAATGTAGACACCTAAAAATCTTTTAGAAAATAAAGTATTTTTATTTTTTGAAAAACCCCTGATGACATCATCATTTATTTATTAATTAATTATTTAACTAATTAATTAATTTTTATGCCATTAAATCCCTTTATCTTAATTAAAAATATTTAATTAAGAAATCCCTCCCAAAAATGTTTAAATCTTATTTAAATATTATTCCCCTATTTATTAATTATTTAATTAATAAATTGACCAAACATCCCAAAATAAATAATTTATTTATTTTTTGCCCAAAACGTGGCCAATTTCCTTAAAACCACTAACCTCTTCCAGAATCTTCTAATCCCTCTTTAATTTCGATTAAAGGCTAATCCCATCATTTCCTAGCCTAATCTCAACTCAAAAACATTTATTAATTATTTAATTAATAAATTGACCAAAAAACCAAAAAATAAATATTTTATTTATTTTTTCCCAAAATCTTAGAAATATCTTAAGGATCCTAAACCTCTTCTAGAATCTTCTAATCCTTCTTTAATATTGATTAAAGACTTATTCCATCATTTCCTAACCCTAATCCCAACTCAAAAATATTTAATTAAGATTAAATATTAAATCCTCATGTTTATTAAATATATTTTAATAAATATCTTCAAAAACCTAAAACCTTTGAAATAAATAAACCTTTATTTATTTCCTAAAATCCTATTTATCCGAGAAAATCCTAGACTCTTCTAGAAAGTCTTCATCCTCATCCAAAGCTTAGACTCTTCTAGAAAGTCTTCATCCTCATCCAAAGCCTAGACTCTTCTAGAAAAAGTCAATCCTTATCTTTGACCCTAACCTTACCCCAAACTCTAACTCATCCTCCTAACCCAAGCCCTTCCCAAATCCTATAAATACTCCTCCTTCCAAGAGCAAATTATTAGCTTAGCTTTTATTTCTTATGCATTGTTATCATGCCCTTTTACTTCTAGCTTTTAGCATAATCAATCCTAATTGTTAGATTTCATTATTTTCTTCAAGCTTTTTAGCACATCATAGCTTAGAAATAATGGATTAACACAGTTTATTTCATTATTTTGTATAGCATATAGCATCATATCACATCTCTATTTGATTAATAACAATCTTAGCATAAGTATCATGTAGCTCAAATCTCTATTAAAGCATCATATTTGAGTTCTTGAAGCCTTAGGGGCAATTTTGGGTGTTCTACCCAATAATGTACCACTTTTTGGGGTTTTCATGAGTCTCAAATCATCTTAAAATGCATTAGAGTATGCTTCAAGTGCTTAGAGAGCACACCCACATCCCCTTAAGCAAGAGCAAATCAAACAGTGCTTGGGTGCACCTGTTTTAGCTCAATCTGAGGTGGCTTAGCTTAGAGTTTTCTTTGTTTTAGATTGATTTCATGTTAGATTAAAATATTAACGTTTGATTGATTTGAGCCTTTCAAAATAGATACAGGTATCCTCAAAAGCCTTGTCCACAAGTCCAAAGTTCTTTTGTCTTTGGTCTTCCTTGATTCTTTGACAACTTGACATTTCTTTCTATAACAAGGTGTGAATACATGAGAATAGTTTTGTGCTTCTCATAGTCTTCAAATGCAGGAACTCCATTCTTTCTAATCATGTATGTTCACAACCATGTTCCCACAATGACAACTGAACTAGTAGGATATGTGAACCCATCACCATCTATCATCAATTGCACAAGCTTCTATTTACTTTGTACACAACATGCTAACCAATAATATGACCTCTCATCATTCCTTTGTAGTGCAACCAATGCAAAAACATCTCCTGGCTTTAGAAGATCTGAAAGATGGTCACAATCAACTGAAGTGTCCATGTCATCATTTCTTATAGAGAGTGTCAAAGATAAAGGAGTCAGATACTATGGAACCCATGTATCCACCCACTCACTTGACTCGCAATGATCCAAATCATACTGAAAACACATGAGGCAAAAAGAAGCCAACTCTCGTGTCCAAATGGTCCATGTACTACTATTGGAGCTTCGGAATGAATGCATTTTTGAACAGTCTTTCACTGTTTGACAATCCAATCTATCTCCTATAGTTCCCTCCTCAACCAACCAAAAGAATCTACGCACTGTAGAATCAAGAGTTCCCCCCTATGACAATGCTAAAGTACACCAATCAACAATATAATGAGCATCAAGAAGTACAACACCTGAAATCCTCAATTGTTCCTTAACTAGAGCTCTCTTCACACAGGCACCTGCTTCATCATGCTCCCCTTTCCCATGCCCTGACTCAAAAAAACTCCAAATATGAGGTACACCTCTCTCCACATGCATTCTACATAACCAATAAAAAATTCTTGCATTCTTAAATTGACCAGTGCAATTATCCAACTAAATGAGATGGCTATCCATAGCAATACCATTTTCCTGCAAGAAGTCAAAATAGTTCTGGAAACAATGTTGAACAAACTCATGAGAGTGAGACCTATCGTCGCTCATATAAAAATGGTATTCTCTGATTATCTTTCGCTCATCTTTTGTGCTATCAGGAGAATGTCTATATGTGATGTGTACAAAAATAGCAACTTGAATGGAATTTTAATATTGAGCTTGAGTCTCATTTTGGGGCTGCAATGTATAGTTCTCCGCAAAGTCTATAATGGATATAATAGTTCCAATGGGGAAAGTGTCCTTACATGTCTTGAATTGTTGATCCAACCATTGAGACCTATGACTATGCCTTGCATACTTGTAAAAAAGATTTGTCTTGAAATCTGAGATAAAATCAGCAACATTGTATTCTTTTGCAACTAACTTATATCTAGAGCCTTCACCTCGACTCTTCAATGTATATTTCACTGTTTCATATACCTTTTTCTGGATGAGTTTCTGTC
Source organism: Chamaecyparis obtusa (assembly GCA_027943335.1). Taxonomy (NCBI): domain Eukaryota; kingdom Viridiplantae; phylum Streptophyta; class Pinopsida; order Cupressales; family Cupressaceae; genus Chamaecyparis; species Chamaecyparis obtusa. Next base: position 68,188 of record BSBK01007988.1, on the reverse strand, counting down.
CAAAATTGTGTTCCAAATCCTCATGAAAACATGTTCTAAACTTGGACAAGCAACCAAATTTTGAGCACTTGGCATTTAAGCAATCTTTTTTATAAAATAAACAACCATCATCTCTATGACATAAAAATTGATCTAGCAAGTCTCTTGATGATTTGGGAAGACCACTTGCACCACAATCCTCTAGCATTTCATTAGTATGCAAAGTAAAATGAATGGACCGTAATAATTCACGATGCATTGAAAACTCAACATGATATTTGCAACAACATGTATTTTAAATCTTAAGGGGTACACAATAAAATGGCTTCACGGATTCAAAAGACCTTTGTGATATTTTCAATGTTGGATGTGTTTCAAAATTTTTTTTATACAACATTGTTTGACTTACCTCCACATAATGTTTAGGATGTGGAGTGCGGTCTCGATTGCCAACTCTCAACTTCAAGACATCCTTCACATTTGGTGACACTCAAGTTAGCATCCCAAAATTGTTGAATTTCATCATTGACAACATCTGTTAGCTTCTTATCGAAACATGGAAGTCTCCCACCATAAGCTCATGTATCAATTTGAAGCGGATCATCAAGTCTTTCTCTTCTTGCAAGTGCTCTACCCAAAGTTTTACGGTTTATATTGAAGTTAACACAAGTTTGTCTCATCAAACAAGCCTTTCTGAACTGATGACTTACTGAGGAGGTTGTAATAACCTTGCGAGAAACTCTCTTGTCTTTTTCTTTGCTAGTCTTCCCAATGCTATTGAGAGCATTGAAAAGATTCTTCACAACAATGACATTTCTCTCCATTTTCTTGTTCACATGAATCTTCAATTTCACAAGCACAAGTCTCATCTTTGGCATCTTTAACAACTGCACGAAAATTTGACATTGCTCAACCAATGTCTTGTTTCGAAAAAAATGATCATAAAGTCTTGAAGCCCACAACCTAATGGTTCTATGTGACCTCTTTCCTTCCCAATTATTCATAATGTTCTCAATTTCAATTAACCATTTAGGTGTTCTTGAAAGCCCCGAATTTGAAGATTGATTATCTTTATTGCAAGGGACTTCATTTTGCATATAATTTGGAGATGTATAATGTTCATGTGGTTCTTGTGCAACATTTTCGTTCCCAAAGTCTACATTTTCAATCTCCACTTCTGCATTTTGAAATTGAACATCCTCTTCACTTACAACTACATTTACGAGGTCACCTTGATTAATGTTTAACATACCTTCTCTCCTTCTTTGGTGATTTTCCATATCTTTTTCCCTATATGCTTGAATTTCTTCATCTATTAGCTTCCTCTTGCATTTAGCATTTCGACAACTACTGCTTCCCATGGTGAGACCACAAGTCGACAAAAATCAAACAATGGGACCCAAATCACTTTTTTTTTTTGCAAGGTGTGGAAAAAAGTATAAAATCTCATGATTGTCTGGTCTGTGGGGAAAGGGAATATTTTGGTCAAATATTGCCTAGCAAAAATTGGGTATTCGATTTCATATCAGGTACCCAATATTCCTAGGATGATGAAAAAAGAGTGGGAACAATTGAAAAAAATTAAACTTTTACATATATTGATGTATATGATATATATATAGAAAAGAGGCATATGATATATATAATGTATATTATATATATACTAATGTATTATAATATACTAATATATTATATGTACTAATGTATTAAATATACTAATATATATTATATATTATATATATACTAATGTATTATATATACTAACACACACACACACACACACACACACACACACACACATATATATATATATATATATATATACACACACACACACACACACACACACACACACACACACACTAATGTATACTAATATAATATATATAATATTACAAATTTTGGAGAATCTCTTGTAGAAATATGGAAATTATAATCTTCCTCCTACAACATACATTAATGAAGTTCTTCATGCCTTAGAAGAGGAAGCCGACTGGATTGTTGAAGCTTATGGTACTACATACAGAAATGTGGTATGTATTTTTGGCCAAAATTTTTTTCTTGTTTCTTTTAGGTCTTTAAAGGTGGCCGGCTAAATCTTTGTATTAAATGTGCCTTTTATAGGTCTCGTAAACCCTAGCTACATAGAAATGGAGGATTTAAGAATAGTTCACTCAAGGCAGAGAGAAAGACTTCCTGGGGGTCACGGGGACTACCTTGGGATCCTAGTATGCCTTATCAAGCATTAGGACCCCTAGAAAGTCCCCGTGACCCCTTTCGACACATTGGAACACTCAAGTGTCTTAAGGGGTCCTAGGACCCCCTTAAGACACACTTGAGAGTTCCAATGTGTCAAAAGGGGTCATAGGGACACCCTACAGGTCCTAACGCATGATAAGGTGTACTAGGACCAAGGAGTCCCCGTGACCCCTTTTGACACATTAGAATGCTCAAGTGTGTCTTAAGGGGGTCCTACGACCCCTTAAGACACACTTGAGTATTCCAATGTCTCAAAAGGTGTCACAAGGACTCCCTAGGGGTCCTAACACATGATAAGGCATACTAGGACCCCAAGGAAGTCCCCGTGACCCCTTCTGACACATTGGAATTCTCAAGTGTGTCTTAAGGGGTCTTAGGACCCCTTAAGACACACTTGAGCATTCTAATGTGTCAAAAGGGGTCACGGGGATTCCCTAGGGGTCCTAATGCATGATAAGGCATACTAGGACCCCTAGGGATTCCCCATGACCCCTTTTGACACATTAGAATGCTCAAGTGTGTTTTAAGACCCATTAAGAAACACTTGAGCATTGAAATGTGTCAAAAGGGGTCATGGGGACTCCCTAGGGGTCCTAACGTGTGGTAAGGCGTACTAGGACCCCTAGGGAGTCCCCATGACCTCTTTTGACATATTTGAATGCTCAAGTGTGTCTTAAGGGGTTCTACGACCCCTTAAGACACACTTGAGCATTCCAATATGTCAAAAGAGGTCACGGGGACTCCCTAGGGGTCCTAACGCATGATAAGGTGTACTAGGACCCCTAGGGAGTCCTCGTGACCCCTTTTGACACATTGCAATGCTCAAGTGTGTCTTAAGGGGTCTTAGGACCCCTTAAGACACATTTGAGCATTGCAATGTGTCAAAAGGGGTCACGAGGACTCCCTAGGGGTCCTAACACATGATAAGGCATACTAGGAACCATAGGGAGTCCCCGTGACCCCTTTTGACACATTGAAATGCTCAAGTGTCTCTTAAGGGGTCCTAAGACCCCTTAAGAGACACTTGAGCATTTCAATATGTCAAAAGGGGTCACGAGGACTCCCTAGGGGTCCTAACACATGATAAGGTGTACTAGGACCCCTAGGGAGTCCTCGTGACCCTTTTTGACACATTGGAATGCTCAAGTGTGTCTTAAGACCCCTTAAGACACACTTGAGCATTCCAACTTGTCAAAATAGGTCATGGGGACCCCCTAGGGGTCCTAACACGTGATAAGGCATACTAGGACCCCTAGGGTGTCCCTGTGACCCCTTTTGACACATTGGAATGCTCAAGTGTGTCTTAAGGAGTCTTACGACACCTTAAGATACACTTGAGCCTTCCAATGTGTCAAAAGGGGTCATGGTGACTCCCTAGGTGTCCTAACACGTGATAAGGTGTACTAGGACCCCTAGGGAGTTGTCATGACTCCTTTTGACACATTGGAACACTCAAGTGTGTCTTAAGCGGTCGTAGGACCCCTTAAGACACACTTGAGTGTTCCAATGTGTCAAAAGGGGTCACGGGGACTCCCTAGGGGTCCTAATGTGTGATAAGGTGTACTAGGACACTTAGGGAGTCCTTGTAATCCCTTTTGACACATTGGAATGCTCAAGTGTGTCTTAAGGGGTCTTAAGACACACTTGAGCATTCCAATGTGTCAAAAGGGGTCACGGGGATTACCTAGAGGTCCTAATGCATGACAAGCTATAGTAGGGCCCCTAGGGAGTCCCTGTGACCCCTTTGACACATTGGAACACTCAAGTGTGTCTGAAGGGGTCCTAAAGACCCCTTAAGACACACTTGAGGGTTCCTAGGTGTCAAAAGACCCCTTACAACACACTTGAGAGTTCCAATGTGTTAAAAGGGGTCACGAGGACTCCTTAGGGGTCCTAAAGAGTGATAAGGCATACTAGGACCCCTAGAGAGTCCATGTGACCCCTTTTGACACATTGGAATGCTCAAGTGTGTCTTAAAACCGATGCCTTATCACGTGTTAGGACCCCTAGGGAGTCCCCGTGACCCGTTTTGACACATTGGAATGCTCAAGTGTGTCTTAACAGGTCCTAGGACTTGTTAAGACACACTTGAGCATTCCAATGTGTCAAAACGGGTCACGGGGACTCCCTAGGGGTCCTAGTATGCCTTATCACGTGTTAGGACCCCTAGGGAGTCCCCGTGACCCATTTTGAGACATTAGAATGCTCAAGTGTATTTTAAGGGAAATCTCCATGACCCATTATGACACATTGAAGCTCAAGTGTGTTTTAAGGGGTCCTATGACCTTTTAAAACACACTTGAGTGTTCCAATGTGTCAAAAGGGGTCACGACTCCCTAGGGGTCCTAATGTGTGATAAGGCGTACTAGGACGATCCCTATGACCCCTTTTGACACATCTAAATGTTCAATTGTGTCTTAAGACCCCTTAAGACACACTTGAGCATTCCAATGTGTCAAAAGGGGTCACGGGGACTCCCTAGGGGTCCTAACATGTGATAAGGCATACTAGGACCCCTAGGGAGTCCCCGTGACCCCTTTTGACACATTAGAATGATCAAGTGTGTCTTAAGGGGTCTTAAGAAACACTTGAGCATTAAAATGTGTCAAAAGGGGTCATGGGGACTCTGTATGGGTCCTAGTATGTCTTATCACATGTTAAGACTCCCAGGGAGTCCCCATGACCCCTTTTGACACACTTGATTATTCCAATGTATCAAAAGGGGTCAAGGGGACTCTTTATGGGTCCTAATGCATGATAAGGCATACTAGGAACCCTAGGGAGTCCCCGTGACCCCTTTAGGACCCCTGAAGAAACATGTCATCATTCCAATGTGTCAAAAGGGGTCACGGGGACTCCCTAGGGGTCCTAACACATGATAAGGCATACTAGGACCCCTAGGGAGTCCCCGTTGTAATACCCCAAAAATGGGCTATAAGTTCATTAACCTCCTACATCGACAAATCGAACAAAATCGACATCAAAGTCCTAATCTAAGGCACATCTAAACATCATCAAATCTAATTGATTATCTTAAATTTTGCATCGGAGAATATTCCTAGTAATATTCCTAATTATCATAATTATCTTTAATTTTATAATTATTTGGCAATAAATCACATTTATCCTAAAGCTTGATTGATTGAATATTTTTATATTTAATTAATTAGATTTAATATATTTGCCACTTAATTGTGTAATTAAATTTAATTCTATCTATTATTAATTATATTATTTAATTTTGACAATAAATCTAATATCATATGAATAATTGATTAAATTTTTATTTAATTAATTAAAGCAAGTTGTCATTATTTAATAATATAGTTTTTAATAAAAGTTTGATTAAATAATTGATTAACCCATAAATCAATTGTTTTATTTTTAAAAGCAGTTAAGTTGGAAATAAATCACTTTATTATTAAATTAATTCATAAATAAAACATGCACAATCATAAAAGCAAACAACTATCAATTATCAATTAAAGCTAAACTCTATTTTGAGTTAAAGCTTAGCTTTTGCATGTTTTTGTGAGTTAATTATCTTTTATTTAAAAATAACTCAAAAATCAAGTTGAGTTATTTGAGTGATTTATGGCTTTTTCTCATGCACCTCCAAAGCCTTGGATTTCTATAAAAACAAGGCTCATCTCTTCATAACTCATCTCTCAAATTTGCATCCAAGCATCTCATATTTTGCACAATCACGCTGGAGAATTGGAATTGAAGAATCAAAGCTCTTGCGACTCGGCATTTTTGTGAGATCAATCTTATTTTTGCATTCATATTTCATATCATTGTTAGATTAGCATTGCATATCAATTTTCAATAGCATAGCATAGCATATCAATTTCATATTAGCATTCATATCATATCAATTTATCATTCTTATTGCATAGAAAATATAAAAAATATAGATTAATTGCATTCAATTTCATATCCATCTTTTGCATTCAAATCCTTCATTTAGGTGTCGTCTAGGTCACTGATCTCGATTACAATCTGAGAACATTAATCTCGCACCTATTAGAAGGCAGTAAATCGCTTGGTTAGATAGCTTTCAATTTTGCATGATTTTGATTATCACTAACCTCTAATGTTTTACTGAGTGTTGTGTCTATAGATCAAGTATAATTTTCACACACACATTTCTGGCGCCCACCGTGGGGCAACCCACCTTTGCATGCTGGTTTTGATTTTTTTGGGAGCTAAAATCCTAAAGTTTCAAAGATTTAATTTTATCTCCCAAACGGCTTGGAATTTTGGTCTGAAATTTTTTGTGTAGGTGGGTGACATGTCACGAAAGCTACAGTAAAAAATTTAGAATTTTCAGAGATTTTTTGAATTTTTAATAATTTTTTCTTGAAATTCTGGAAAAAATTAATATCTGACGCAAATCAGCATATTTTTCAAAATTTTTTATATTTTCGGAAATCTCTTTAAATTATACATGGGGTCCATTCTTTTTGTTTTAAATTTGGACATGATATCATAGCTCAAATAGTCAATTTACAAAAATTGGTCTATTTTGATAAAATGGGTCTCTAGGGCACAAATGAAGAGGTTTTTCTAAAATTTTTGCATTTTTGGAAAGCTCTCTATTTTTTAGTAGTGGTCTTTATTCTGAATTTCTATTTTTGTGGCCAAAATCATATCAAAAAAATTAGATCTTGTTGACTAGGTCAAATGCAAAAAAAAAAAAAAGTTTTGTGATGGGTATGCACTTATTTTTTTTACATGGTTCAATGAATGATATGAGTTGTCATTTGGGTTGATTGCTAGTTATTATTACTGATAATAATTGATTTTTAGAGCTAACCCTATGGTTTTCATAAGTTGAATATATTTTGCATATCTTGTTTGCTTGTTTGCTTGTTGGAGAGTTCGTCACTTGCTTGCATGGAAAAGCTCAACAAAAATTGTTAAAAATCAAGTAAAATCTACTAAGCGCATTGCAAAGATCCCAGGTATTCTCCTTCATCTAATAATATTTTGATTTGGGACTTAAAATAAATCTCTTATGTGTCAAGCTTGTGTGCATCTTTTCATGCTTTTGATCTATTTCTACACACTTGCATAATTGATACTAGGTTGTGAACCCTTAAGGATTCATTAAGTAGTCTTAGAATACTTGTGATTGATCTTGATTGCTATCTTGGGTTATTGGACTCGCTAATCCGCCGGCCCCTCATTTCCGCCCCGTGGTTGCAATCTCAGTGCCATAAAGGGGAGGGGTCAACAGGACAGAAGCGTTAAATGTTCCACTTGGCAACCCTTTTGTGCTTTTAGGAACTCCCTTGTTTTCTAAGTTGTGGACTCATTTTTAGCTTGTGTGAGGTGTTAAGTGTTCCACCTTGTGGACTCATCTCATATTCGCTTTAAACGTTAAGTGTTCCTCTTTCTACTTTTTGGATGCTTTTGGTAGATTTGCTTTCGGAACATACATCTGTGCTCACATAGTAATTAGGCCCTATGAACACTATTTGTGATTCTTGAGAGATTGGATTCCTAGCGAAATCCTTCTTGATGATAGAATCCTTGTAGGTAGGGAGGATACTTAGTGCGTTTCACATTCAACTTAGTTAGTGAGTCTTCTCTTATTGATCGACACATTCTCTCTCCGGAGAGGTTGATAGATCACGTGGGGTTGATATCACGAGCTTTGGTGAATCAAAATTGGTTAGTGCGTCTTCTCTTATTGATTGATACATTCTCTCTCCGGAGAGGTTGATAGATCACGTGGAGTTGATATCACAGACCTTGGTGGAACAAAACTTTGTCTTAGCGTGTCGGATTAATCTGCTTGCTTTGTTTGGGTTAAAAGTGAAGAGGTGTCAAAACCTTGAATCTGGAGCCAAGTCCCCTTGTGGTATACTATTGTGAGTCATCTTTAGAGAGGGTTAACCGTAGCGGACAATCCCTTCACAGGGCAAACTGCATTGACGGAACCTCAAGCGGTAATAGCCATTTTCGCCATGGTAGTGACAACCGCTATATAAATATCCTTGTGGAAGAAATCTCCATGGGTATGGTTCATTGTTGGGTTGTCAGATCTCCCTAGCAGCTCTTGAAGATTAAGTTCTTGGACTGTGTCAAAACCCTGGTGCGCCGGGATTGGAGTTCACCCCTTTGAATCATAAAATTTGCAGAGTCAAACCATTACTAAAAACCCTAGGGAGGCCAATTTTTCACTTTCAGGTATATGTGCGTTATTGCAAAACTTTTTCAGAACATACACAATTAGTACTCTCAGGGATTAGCACAATTTGGTCACTTGATTATTCATGCGCAAGGTTGCTTTTGCCCTTGTTCATTGTTTTTAGATGTGCTTGGAATCACTTGCTTGCTATTCTGTGTGCTTATTTATCTACTTGGCTATTAAAAATGATCAAATCTGGTATAACCTTAAAAATCTGGACAATACAATTTGCAAACAATCCAAAATTGAAGACCTTACATTTTGCAAAAATTGACGTAAAATCTTTTCTGGAGTCAAAAGTCATTTCAGGAAGTCAAAAGTCGTACGATTTTTGTCAAGTGTCATTTCAGTATTACCCAACTGTCGTATGAGTTTAGCAACTGTCATTTCATAGACTACCCAGTGTCGTACAAGTCTGCAGAGTGTCGTTTGGAAAAATTTGAGAAAGTTGTCAAAAATTGTCAAATTGCAAGATATCCAATGTTTCCAGCCTAGTTCCAGAATCTATCAAAAATATCATTGTGTCAGGAATAGAGCAATAGCTATTGAGAATCAGTACACATGTCTCAAAGAATCAGTAAACAAGAGGAAGAAGCTCTAATCGCCACTATAATGAAACAGATACATGCTATGCAAGTCCAGCTTGACAAACTTGGGAAAGAAAAGGAACCTCTATACTCTTTTCCATTTGATAAAGACTTGTACATGTCACCATGCCCCCGGAAAAAAATTGAGCAATATGATACCTCTTCCACGGAGAGTGACACATCTATCTTTGAAGACTATGATGACTATGATGACAGAAAATGTAATGATACCTATGACACCTCTGTTCCTAAGAGTCCTCCTCATCGTTCATTCCTACTTACTACAAAGGGGCCGTCACATTGGATAGATCGTGATGGTGATCCATATGATTCTGATTTTGAAAGAGATTTTGATGGCTTTTGTGGACAATACCTTGATGATGATCCATCTACTACTTCTGAGAACTATAAAATACATCGTGCTAGCTTGAAACATCAATACTATAAGGATCTCTCCTCCAAGAACTCTCCAGCTGAAAATAAAGATTACACTCTCAAGCAAGATCATGTTAATGTTGAACCTTTGTTTGGTGATGGTTCCCTTCCATCCCCTATTTCCTCCAATACTCGTACATTTCCTAAAGCTTCTGAGTCTTTCAAATCTTTCACAGAACCTTCATTCGACACAAGCCTTGATACTTTTCATGTGGTTCCCTATAGTTATCCTCCAGGGCTACCTCTTAAAGAAACTCAAGCTAACCTTCACTTGGCTGCAAAGACTTTCAATAATGATAAACCTAAAGAGCCTAAGCCTTTATGCGCTACAATGCCTTTATTGCTATCTTGGGTTATTGGACTCGCTAATCCGCCGGCCCCTCATTTCCGCCTCATGGTTGCAATCTCAGCGCCATAAAGGGGAGGGGTCAACAGGACAGAAGCGTTAAATGTTCCACTTGGCAACCCTTTTGTGCTTTTAGGAACTCCCTTGTTTTCTAAGTTGTGGACTCATTTTTAGCTTGTGTGAGGTGTTAAGTGTTCCACCTTGTGGACTCATCTCATATTCGCTTTAAACGTTAAGTGTTCCTCTTTCTACTTTTTGGATGCTTTTGGTAGATTTTCTTTCGGAACATACATCTGTGCTCACATAGTAATTAGGCCCTATGAACACTATTCGTGATTCTTGAAAGATTGGATTCCTAGCGAAATCCTTCCTTGACGATGGAATCCTTGTAGGTAGGGAGGATACTTAGTGTGTTTCACATTCATCTTGGTTAGTGCATCTTCTCTTATTGATCGACACATTCTCTTTCCGGAGAGTTTGATAGATCACGTGGGGTTGATATCACAAGCTTTGGTGAATCAAAATTGGTTAGTGCATCTTCTCTTATTGATTGATACATTCTCTCCCCGGAGAGGTTGATAGATCACGTGGAGTTGATATCACAGACCTTGGTGGAACAAAACTTTGTCTTAGCGTGTCGGATTAATCTGCTTGCTTTGTTTGGGTTAAAAGTGAAGAGGTGTCAAAACCTTGAATCTGGAGCCAAGTCCCCTTGTGGTATACTATTGTGAGTCATCTTTAGAGAGGGTTAACCGTAGCAGACAATCCCTTCACATGATAAACTGCGTTGACGGAACCTCAAGCGGTCATAGCCATTTTCGCCATGGTAGTGACAGCCGCTATATAAATGTCCTTGTGGAAGAAATCTCCATAGGTATGGTTCATTGTTGGGTTGTTAGATCTCCCTAGTAGCTCTTGAAGATTAAGTTCTCGGACTATGTCAAAACCCTGGTGCGCCGGGATTGGAGTTCACCCCTTTGAATCATAAAAGTTGCAGAGTCAAACCATTACTAAAAACCCTAGAGAGGCCAATGTTTCATTCTCAGGTATATGTGTGTTATTGTAAAACTTTTCAGAACATACACAATTAGTACTCTCAGGGATTAGCACAATTTGGTCACTTGATTGTTCATGTGCAAGGTTGCTTTTTCCCTTGTTCATTGTTTTCAGACGTGCTTGGAATCACTTGCTTGCTGTTCTGCGTGCTTATTTATCTACTTGGCTATTAAAAATGATCAAATCTGGTATAACCTTCAAAATCTGGACAGTACAATTTGCAAACAATCCAAAATTGAAGACCTTAAATTTTGCAAAAATTGACGTAAAATCTTTCTGGAGTCAAAAGTCATTTCAGGAAGTCAAAAGTCGTACGAGTTTTGTCAAGTGTCATTTCAGTACTACCCAACTGTCGTACGAGTTTAGCAACTATCATTTCATAGACTACCCAACTGTCGTACGAGTTTAGCAACTATCATTTCATAGACTACCCAGTGTCGTACGAGTCTGCAGAGTGTCGTTTGGAAAAATTTGGGAGAGTTGTCAAAAATTGTCAAATTGCAAGATATCCAATGTTTCCAGCCTAGTTCCAGAATCTGTCAAAAATATCATTGTGTCAAGAACAGAGCAGTAGCTATTGAGAATCCGTACACATGTCTCAAAGAAACAGTACACATGAGGAAGAACTTCTGATCGCCGCTATGATGAAGCAGCTACAAGCTATGCAAGTCCAACTTGACAAACTTGAGAAAGAGAAGGAATCTAAAAAGTTATCCATGGAATCTCTATACTCTTTTCCATTTGATAAAGACTTGTACATGTCACCATGCCCCCGAAAAAAAATTGAGCAATATGATACCTCTTCCACGGAGAGTGACACATCTAGCTTTGGAGACTATGATGACTATGACGACAGACAATGTAATGATACCTATGACACCTCTATTCCTAAGAGTCCTCCTCATTGTCCGTACCTGCTTACTACAAATGGGCCATCACATTGGATAGATCAGGAGAGTGATCCATATGATTCTGATTATCAAAGAGACTTTGATGATTTCTATGCACAATACCTAGATGATCCATCTATTTCACTTGAGGAAGAGAAAGTTTACCACGCTGATTATAAACATGCATACTATAAGGATCTCTCCTCTAAGAACTCTCCAGCTGAAAATAAAGATTACACTCTCAAGCAAGATCATGTTAATGTTGAACCTTTGTCTGGTGATGGTTCCCTTCCATCCCCTACTTCCTCCAATACCCATACATTTCCTAAAGCTTCCGAGTCTTTCAAATCTTTCACAGAACCTTCATCTGACACAAGCCCTGCTACTTTTCATGTGGTTCCCTATAGTTATCCTCCAGGGCTACCTCTTAAAGAAACTCAAGCTAACCTTCACTTGGCTGCAAATACTTTCAATAATGCTAAACCTAAAGAGCCTAAGCCTTCATATGCTATAATCCCTACTTCAGCTAGTCCTCCACCATCTCTTCCAAAGTCATCCATACAATCCCAACATGCTTCCTTGTCCTTAGAAGTGGTTCCATGTCAAGAGGACTCTAAAAATGATAAAGAAAAGAACATAAAGAAAGATCAAGATCAAGAACCCTCCATGTCATCCACTCCTTTTCCCAATGTCTCTTATCTGCCTTAGGGTTCTTTTGATCCTGTACCCCCTTTTTCATACATTCCACCATGTCTTAAGTCTTCGCCTAAGCAAGATCAACCTACTACTTACACTAATGAGCTTATTGACAATCAAAATGACCTTACTACACTTGCACTTTCCAAAGATGATACTTCCATTAAGGTTGGTAAAAATAGTGTTCCTTCCAATGTTAAGCCTATTGAAAAACAAGAGAAAAATTATGCGCTTATGCTATCCGAAGATCCTTGTCAAGATCAAAGTCTTTCATCTTCTTGTTCTACCACTCCATGTTCACTTCCACTTTCTACTCTTCCTAAGTCTTTGCAAGCTTTGAACAATCCTATCAAAGAAGGTTTTCATATTCAAGATGTCCATGAGTCTATTGAAAATTCTAATGCTCACTCTAAAGATGTTGATATCCTTGGTTGTCATATAGATGCTGATGAACTTATTGATTATCCTTTTGCATCTTCCACTTCCATCCTTGGACCTCTTCCACCACTACAAAGGGCTTCACGCCTTCCTTCCATCTTGGGTCCTTATGTCCCTTCACTTTCCCCTCCTAACTCTCCTAATTTTCCATCCATCTTGGGTCCTTACATACCTCCATCTCCTATCTTTCCTCAAGATCAACATAGATTCATACCCTTGAATCCATTTCATCCACCCACCCATCTAAACCAGTCATATCCTCCTTCTTCCACAAGTCCCAAGTCTTTCAGAAGTAACTTGAATGTTCAATACAAGAAAAAGAAGCAATACAAGAATCCATCAAAAAAAGAAGATCACCATGTCTCCTCTAATCGACATGGAGGCATAAAGTCAAAAGAGATATCTAAGAAAAAAACTACAAGACAAGTATGGGTTCCAAAATCCATCATTCAAGATATTGTCTCTAAGTCATCAAAGGGAAATAAAAAGCCTAAGGCTATATGAATTCCAAAGTCTCTCATAAGAGAGTCTCATGTTGAACAAAAAGTGAAATTGACATTCAAGCTTCCAAAAGCTTCCACTACATCTCCTTCCAAAAATATTCTTCCATTTCATGCGCCCAAACCTCAACCTCTGCTATCCATTCACCATATTCCTTCACGTATTCCTTCATTCATGTTTCCTCCACCCTCTCACCACCCTTCAAGGTGTGTGTTTACGTTGATCTTGCCTTCCTTTCCATCTACCCTTTCACAATCCTTCCATTCATTAACCTTCTACCTTCTATCCTTTTTCCTCATTTTCCTATTCCTCCTATCTTCCAACCTCACTCGCTTTACATAAAACCCTATCCTCCATTTTTCTCTTCCATGTTCCTTTCCCTATCAGCATCTTTGAGCATATCATTTTGAATCCTTGACATATCATGGTTTATCCTTTCAAGGAGCATTATCTAAAAAGCTTGCCTTCTTCTAAAAAAAAAATAACAAAAAATTGAAAATGTGCCTTGGTGAAAACCTGGAAACAGGCACCTTGGTAGCAAAAGTAAAGAGAAATAAATTCATCCTATGGTGAAAACCACTCCCTTGTGGCACCTTGGATAAGTACCATGATGAAAACCTGGCAATCAGGCATCATGCGTAGTTCTTCTACATATTTCATCCATTCCATCTTCTCTCTTTGATCTTGACAATGTTGATCTATACACGAATATTTGGCTATTTTGTGAGCTATCTTATGGTGATCTTGCTTTCATTCCTTCCATGTTTAGCCTTCATATCCATCTTCCTCCATTCATTTTTTCCTATCGCTATCCTTTTCCCCTTTGGTCTTGATCTAATAAAGAAAGAAAGAAAGAGTAAAACACAATGCTATGAAACCTCTTGACATGTCTACTCCTTTGGACTACATCCTATCCTGCTCTGGCATTATGATTTTGTGCTTATCCTATGCTAGCCTTTCATTGCTTGTCCAAATATGCTTTACATGATGATTTTTCCCTAGCTTGGGTATTCTTGAGGAGTTTCCCCTTGAGGATTTCTTCCCTTCATTTTCCTTCATTCTCTTATCTTCCATCTCTTCCACCAGCTTGCTAATCCCTCTTGTTCTCCACCTTTCTAGACATTGGGACTGCATGATATGATCTTGCTTGGGAGTTTTCAAATGGAAAAATATGCTATCAAGTATACCAAGTATCAGAACTAGTATCAGAACAAGTATCAGAACCAGTATCAGAACTAGTATCAGAACAAGTATCAGAACCAGTATCAGAACAAGTATCAGAACGCCTACAGGGGCTACACCTTTCGCTTTAGTTTATGGGTCTGAAGCGGTATTGCCTATTGAGGTTGAAATCCCATCACTCAGAATCAAAATGCATGGACTTGTCACTGATGAAGACTACAGAGTGTCGAGGTTACAAGAACTTGAACTACTAGATGAGCGCAGACAAGCAGCGTATGATCATCTTAGAGTGTATCAGAAAAGAATGTCTAGAGGCTACAACAAGAAAGTCAGACATAGAGAATTTCAGGTTGGCGATCTAGTGTTGAGAGAAAATCCTAAAAATCAATGACATCGAGAACGCAAGGGGAAGTTCGAACCCAACTGGCTGGGTCTCTTTGTAATCACTGCTACTTTTGGCTCTGGTGCCTATCAACTCTCAACAACTGAAGGAGAACAGCTCCGAGAACCAATCAACGTTCTCTATCTAAAGAAATTCTATGCCTAAGGCATTCAGTGCTTGGTAAATGTCCTGAAAAAAATCTTAAAAATCAGAAAAAGTCCTGAAAAAATGAACATCTTGGTGAAAACCTAGCAATAGGCGCCTTGATGATTCACAAAAAAATATAAAAAATATAAAAAATTCAAAAAAATGAAAAAATGAAAAATACAAAAAAATGAAAAAATATCAAAAGTACAAAAAAATTGAAAAAATGAAAAATACAAAAAAATGAAAAAAAAAGAAAAAAAAAGTGCCTTGGTGAAAACCTGGAAACAGGCACCTCGGTAGCAAAAATAGAATCTCTACCAAGATGGTGAAAACTCGGCAAACGGGCACCACTTGTTCCAAAATGCTCCATCTATCAGCACAATCTTGGTCTTTCCCAGCTTTCAGTCTTGCTTTAGTTTGTACATATCTCCCAGTTTGTTCCTGCATTTCCAGTTTTCAATAAGTCGGCCTGTACACCAACCAGCTCAAGCGTTTGCATCCTATCAATGTTCACACTTGGGGGCAATCAATGTCATATCCTATGGTCTCCCATGTATCTTAGACGTGTCATATCCACTCAGAGTCCTTTGAAGCTTCAAGTTGAGTCAGTCAGTCTGTCTCGTCTCCAGAAAGGATTTTGCATCAACAACAATCAAACATCAAAACTCAACTGAAAATAATCTGTGCTTTTCATGCTTTTATCTCGTTGTAGGCTTACTGATTTGCATTGAGATTTTTGCATATTGTGTCCCTTCGAGCTCTTCGATGATGTCTTTTATAGGATTTAGAGAGTGATGACTGGGGGCATAATCTTTTCTTTGTCTTCTGCTTGTATGTGAAAATCTAACATCTTTGGAACTTCTGGATTGAAATGGTGTCCGACTGTAAGAGCCTCTATCTTGAATTGGATGGCCATGCGTACCTCGACCATTGATACCCAGACAATTCAAGGAAGTTTGATCTAACTATTATCTTTTTGAGTAAGTTCTTTCTCCTACTGTGGAACGCAATCTTGCCTAAGGATGTGAACGATAAAGGGTCACTACGGGTAATTCACATTGGATTTAGAATGATCTCTTGACTGTTTGATGTGTTTTTAATGCAAGGCGTACTCAGGTCATCACAATGTTTATGTTTTGATGCTTGTACAAATTGCTATATCAAAATGGACATGATATTCAGGTCATCCTGGCGTTTGTGCCTTGATGCTTATATCTAATCCGACATTCAACAACTAAAATCAATATTCATATGTCCATGGTTGTTTGACCAGTGGGTGTTGTATTGATTCTTGCACATACAAATCGATATTCATATGTCTATGGTTTTATGGCTAGTGGGCATTGTATTGATTTATCCGGTTACCTAAAAGTTCAATGATGATAACAAATCGACACATGATCAGTGACTAGGTCCTAGGTCTTAGGTTGCATTTCATTTTGCATGTCTCATTTCATTTTGCATGTTGCATGATCTCACAATGATTAAACGAACTCCAATGCTTAAACGATTCTTCAATCACCTCTTCAAATCTAACAAGAGTTGAATCTCACACGAAGGTTCCTCCAATGAAATAGCAAGTAGAATCCTTTTTCGGGATCAAAATTCAAATCTGAGATCATTCATATTATTAACTACTTGCATATTCGACCTTCAATCATCACAGAAATCTAGTATTCAACTTAACTGATTATCTTACATCACACTATCAAAATTTCAACTTGGTCAACCATGGTCAACTCATGGTCAAACCTAGTCAAACTTGGTCTTTTTGGACCTCCAAACGATGCAGAATGCGTTCTCGGACGTGTATAACAACTTCTCAAATCAATTAACATGCTTCTAAACTATAACGCTGACTTTTCTTGTCAGATTTCAATTTTAATCCCAAAGGGGGCATGGTATTGCACATCATTCAAAGTCTGTAAATCAAATTCTATCGATCAAGTCTATCAATATCTTTCATCAGTGATCAAGACAAACAATCACGTCTAGTTACTGATTCATCAAAAGTCCTCATCGCTCGGGGCAAATCTATCATCACTTGGGGCATATCAGATTCATCGATCCATATCAATCTGGTATTCTCCTAATCTTGTAAACTGTATCAGTTTTTGCAACCATCAGATCATAGTGTTATTTCCTTGGTTCTTCGGCAACTAAAGGATTCAGATGTGATACCTACTAGTTCTGCTAAGACAATCGAGTCTAGAATGGGTCACTCACTTCTTATCAATCCTAAGGTTCAGAATCAGGTGTTTTGACACTTTTTCAAAATCATAGGTTCATTTGCTGCTACAGTGAACATTATCTTTGGTCATTCAGGACCTATTATCTCCATCTTAATTCAATATCAATCAACTCCTATCTCAATATCTTTCAATCGGTTTCTATCTTGAGATCGGTTTATCTTTTGAATCAGTTTCATATCTTTATCAAACACAGACTATCTTTGAACCACTGCGCTTTGCACAGTAATTCAAAGAGGGGCAAAATGTAATACCCCAAAAATGGGCTATAAGTTCATTAACCTCCTATATCATCAAATCATATGAAATCGACATCAAAGTCCTAATCTAAGGCACATCTAAACATCATCAAATCTAATTGATTATCTTAAATTTTGCATCAAAGAATATTCCTAGTAATATTCCTAATTATCTTAATTATCTTTAATTTTATAATTATTTGGCAATAAATCACATTTATCCTAAAGTTTGATTAATTGAATATTTTCATATTTAATTAATTAGATTTAATATTTGCCACTTAATTGTGTAATTAAATTTAATTATATCTATTATTAATTGTATTATTTAATTTTGACAATAAATCTAATATCATATGAATAATTGATTAAATTCTTATTTAATTAATTAAAGCAAGTTGTCATTATTTAATAATATAGTTTTTAATAAAATTTTGATTAAATAATTGATTAAGCCATAAATCAATTGTTTTATTTTTAAAAGCAGTTAAGTTGGAAATAAATCACTTTATTATTAAATTAATTCATAAATAAAACATGCACAATCATAAAAGCAAACAACTATCAATTATCAATTAAAGCTAAACTCCATTTTGAGTTAAAACTTAGCTTTTGCATATTTTTGTGAGTTAATTATCTTTTATTTAAAAATAACTCAAAAATCAAGTTGAGTTATTTGAGTGATTTATGGCTTTTTCCCATGCACCTCCAAGGCCCTAGATTTCTATAAAAACAAGGCTTTAGCTCATCTCTCAATCATCTCATATTTTGCACAATCACGCTGGAGAATTGGAATTGAAGAATCAAAGCTCTTGCGAATCGACATCTTTGTGAGATCAATCTTATTTTTGCATTCATATTACATATCATTGTTAGATTCATAGCATATCAGTTTTCAATAGCATTCATATCATATCAGTTTTTATCATTCTTATTGCATAGAAAATATCAAAAATATTAATCCCGAAGGGGGCATGGTATTGCACATCATTCAAAGTCTGTAAATCAAATTCTATCGATCAAATCTATCAATATCTTTCATCAGTGATCAAGACAACAATCACGTCTAGTCGCTGATTCATCAAAAGTCCTCATCGCTCGGGGCAAATCTATCATCACTTGGGGCATATTAGATTCATCAAGATCCATATCAATTTGGTATTCTCCTAATCTTGTAAACTGTATCAATTTTTGCAACCATCAAATCATAGTGTTCTTTCCTTGGTTCTTCGACAACTGAAGGGTTTGGATGTGATACTTGCTAGTTCTGCTAAGACAATCGAGTCTAGAACGGGTCACTCACTTCTTATCAATCCTAAGGTTCAGAATCAGGTGTTTTGACACTTTTTCGCAATCATAGGTTCATTTTCTGCTACAGTGAACATTATCTCTGGTCATTCAGGACCTATTATCTCCATATCAAATCAATATCAATCAGCTTCAATCTCATATCAATTATCAATTTTGAATCAGTTTCATATCTTTATCAAACACAGACTATCTTTGAACCACTGCGCTTCCCACAGTAATTCAAAGAGGGGCAAAATGTAATACCCCAAAAATGGGCTATAAGTTCATTAACCTCCTACATCGACAAATCGAACAAAATTGACATCAAAGTCCTAATCTAAGGCACATCTAAACATCATCAAATCTAATTGATTATCTTAAATTTTGCATCGGAGAATATTCCTAGTAATATTCCTAATTATCATAATTATCTTTAATTTTATAATTATTTGGCAATAAATCACATTTATCCTAAAGCTTGATTGATTGAATATTTTTATATTTAATTAATTAGATTTAATATATTTGCCACTTAATTGTGTAATTAAATTTAATTCTATCTATTATTAATTATATTATTTAATTTTGACAATAAATCTAATATCATATGAATAATTGATTAAATTTTTATTTAATTAATTAAAGCAAGTTGTCATTATTTAATAATATAGTTTTTAATAAAAGTTTGATTAAATAATTGATTAACCCATAAATCAATTGTTTTATTTTTAAAATCAGTTAAGTTGGAAATAAATCACTTTATTATTAAATTAATTCATAAATAAAACATGCACAATCATAAAAGCAAACAACTATCAATTATCAATTAAAGCTAAACTCTATTTTGAGTTAAAGCTTAGCTTTTGCATGTTTTTGTGAGTTAATTATCTTTTATTTAAAAATAACTCAAAAATCAAGTTGAGTTATTTGAGTGATTTATGGCTTTTTCTCATGCACCTCCAAAGCCTTGGATTTCTATAAAAATAAGGCTCATCTCTTCATAACTCATCTCTCAATCATCTCTCAAATTTGCATCCAAGCATCTCATATTTTGCACAATCACGCTGGAGAATTGGAATTGAAGAATCAAAGCTCTTGCGACTCGGCATTTTTGTGAGATCAATCTTATTTTTGCATTCATATTTCATATCATTGTTAGATTAGCATTGCATATCAATTTTCAATAGCATAGCATAGCATATCAATTTCATATTAGCATTCATATCATATCAATTTATCATTCTTATTGCATAGAAAATATAAAAAATATAGATTAATTGCATTCAATTTCATATCTATCTTTTGCATTCAAATCCTTCATTTAGGTGTCGTCTAGGTCACTGATCTCGATTACAATCTGAGAACATTAATCTCGCACCTATTAGAAGGCAGTAAATCGCTTGGTTAGATAGCTTTCAATTTTGCATGATTTTGATTATCGCTAACCTCTAATGTTTTACTGAGTGTTGTGTCTACAGATCAGGTATAATTTTCACACACACACCCGTGACCCCTTTTGACACATTGGAATGCTCAAGTGTGTCTTAAGGGGTCTTAGGACCCCTTAAGACACACTTGAGCATTCCAATGTGTCAAAAGGGGTCACGGGGACTCCCTAGGGGTCATAACACGTGATAAGGCATACTAGGACCCCTAGGGAGTCCCCGTGACCCCTTTTGACATATTGGAATGCTAAAGTGTGTCTTAAGGGGTCCTACGACCCGTTAAGACACACTTCAGCATTCCAATGTGTCAAAAGGGGTTACGGGGACTCCCTAGGGGTCCTAACGTGTGATAAGGCATACTAGGACCAATAAGAAAATTGGCTATGGAAAATCTAGTTATGAATTCTGTTAAGAATGAAACTATTAAGGAATTGCATGAATCACAAACCATGAAAATAACCTTCTACAACAAAGAACATTCAAGCTATAGAATTTATTAACTCTAAATTTAAACATCTTATCAGCATTCAAGGAATAGATTTCATTAGCATCCATGGAAGAAATTTCATTAGAACTTCAGAGAAAATCATCTAAAAAAATTCATTAACTTCAGGGGAAATCATTTAAGACGGACAAAAACAAAATCATATTACTTAGAAATGGCAGAGAAAGAAAATGAGATAAAACAAATTTATCAAATTCTTGCAATCCACAGCTTCTCTTTGAGTGCAAAATGACAATCCATGGATCCAAAATTACGGTAAAAATTAAATTCTTCGAGTAAGTCGTTCAGAAATGCGTAGAATATTGTAACGCATGATGATTTATAGAGAATTTATGACGGACTATGCTGTGCAAAAGCCCGCAATCCGGGCTGCCATATCTCAAAGTACTGATGAGAAGCAATGGCAAAAGTCTAAGATAGAGGCGACGCTGACATTGAAGTGGCAAGACATTCTTCATAATATCGGGGCAGCACCATCGAAATGGCAAGGGTTTCCTCATAATGTCGCACTGCCGCTGATCTCTTCTTTAAATTTGTTAATGCGGTCAGTTCTACAACACCTGCATAATTTCCAGTACAAATATTCATTTTACCAAACCCTTCCCCGCTCTCCATAATCTTTGACCGGTTCAAAGATCCATCTGGTTGTTCTTGTTTAACCTCCCAATGACTCTGTTGAGTTGCCGGATTATCAACAGCCATGAGTACAACTGTCTGGTGACCAGAATCTATTTTGAGAACCTTTGCAATTTAGCATTCCGATTGAAAAAGTAGGGAAAGATACCATTTCATAGCCACAGGCAGTGGAAACAGAGTGATTCTCTTGCCCTCTGCTTCTATAATCCGCCTCCAATGAAGTATTCTTCAAAGCCTCCATTTCTACGTAGCTAGGGTTTTCGGCGCCTATAAAAGGGACAACTATGCCCTTGTAGGGACTCATGCTCATGCTCATAATCATATTAAATAATATTTAAAATGTAAAATATATATTATATAATATTTAATATATAATATTATATATAATATATAGTTTTTGATATTAATATATAATTAAATAATATTTAATGTAACATGTATATTATATAATATTTAATATATATAATATATAATCTAATATATAGTTTTTAATATTAATATATATTAAATAATATTTAATCTAAAATATATATTATATAAAATTTAATATATAATTGATATTATATAATATTTAATATATCTAATATATAACTAATATATAGTTTATGAAGGATGGAGAAATGGGAGGGAGAAAGTGGAGGCAAAGTGAAAATTCAAAATTCTGCGTCAAATTCGGGTAAATATCGAGTACCCAAAAATATCGAGTACCCGATTAGGCTCGGTATCGCTTTGTGCACAAAACCTACATGGTCAACTATTGGAATGTCTCAAATACATGTTTTTCTCCTGTTTCTCTAAGTTCCAGACTTTGACAATGTAGCTGACGACTTTTTTTTCACCCGAATTTGATAAAACAAAAAGGGTATCTTAAGGAGATTATCAGCTTTCTATCAATAAAATTTTTACAAAAATTTGAATTCGGTAAGTAATTATTAGTTATTTTCTAATTGACCTACCTCTAAAGTGCTAATTTATATACTGATTGAAAAATGACTATAACTTTCAAACAGTATAACATTTCTGAAATCTAAAAAATGCATCACATTCTATGCTTCACCTACTATAAGGGAAAAAAAAAATTTGAATTTTGTAAAGTTTTGAATGAGTTAAGGTGGTCAGACACAGGAGTTTTTTTATTCTGAAAATGTTGTAGCAGAAAATTCATAATTAATTATTTTTTTGGAATAAAATTACAAAAAATTGTGTCACGTCCGGGCATGAGTCTACTACTTATATATAAAATCTTATAATAAAATATTATTATTTGATTATGATTAAGGTGGTCAGACATACACCTACTTATTTTTTTCCTGAAATTTTTGTACTGTTGCATTGAAATATATACTTTTCACCAATCATACTAACTTTTTCTCAAAATAGGCCTAATAGTTTAGAAACTACATTCAATTTTCTACAGATTCTATTCTTACAAACTTTTGATATTAGGTTCATAGCTAGTTGAAATTTTCACATCAAGTTGACTAATCTTGATTTGCTAATTTTTCATTGCCACTTAAGGGCATAGTTTGGCCCCTCATGATCTTGCACATACCTAGAATGTAACCTTGTTCAAATAATTTATACATATGACTATTAGGTCAACCTTTGTTAAAATGATTTTGACTAATACAATGGTTAGAAAGTAGTAGTAGTATTGATTTGAAAAACATACAACTCACTTTACAAATATCAGATCCAATTTGGTACACATATGCTAGCTTATTGACTATGAACCTTTTCCATCTCCATCATTGATCTACTCAGAACTCTCCTTCAAGCAATCACAACACTTCTCCTTCAGCCTTCTCTACTTGTATAGTCAATAACTTCTATCACACTTCCAACATCCTCTATTCTCTTTGTTAACCTTATACTTAGGTTTCCTTAATACTTCCTCAATTAAGTCAATACAACTTTTTCCACTTAATCTCCTTCATAGATCTTAGGGTTAGGTCAGATTCATTGAATCTACCCTACTTTATGTTCTCTATCTTCTTTTCTAGAAACATCTCAAATCTCTTAAAGATTTACAATAAAACATTTTACAGTGCATTAAATGATTTCAAACAATCAATAAATAAAGTCAACACATTTTACATAATCCAAGAATTCAACGATGTCCGCTGGAAATCTGAATTCTCCCTCAAATGTAAAATTTTGACGCTTGGTCAATACTATGTTCAACTTCTCGGTCTATACTAGAAAGCTCGGTCGATACTAAAAATATTTCCTCAGCAATTAACTGATGTCTGGTCATCATTGAAATTACTCAGCATATACTAACTCGGTCGGCACTAACATCACTTGGCTTAAACTAGATTTCTTCACTTCTGCTCGGTTAAGCCTACCAATTTAGTCTTCATTCTTACTAAGATAAGCAATACATTATCTCATCATTGTGCAACATAATCAAGTACTCATTGAAGTATCAAGATAACTCAACCTTTCCTTAGGTGCTATTGTTACCATCCTTTCTTTCCCCTTCGCAAAAATGAAATAGATATAGTACTTTCCTAAGTAGGAACAATCTTACCAGTTAAGGTTTGACATCAATGACAATACAACAATTGCTTCAATTGCAATTTCCAACATAAACAAGTATTTTTTATCTTAGTGCACAAATACTATTCTTATGTGTACAACTATTGGGGTAGCAATCTATATGCATTAGAATATTTCATATTAATAATTTGTTTTATCATAAATATAAAAGGTGAACACAACCTAAATGCCTTGTGTTTTCCCATGAAATGTGTGAGATTGTCAAAAAGTTTTAGTGTTCAACTATTGGTCCCTTTGTGTTGGATATAAGTTATATTTTACATAATAATGTGTTATTTTTATACCAACAAATAACTATTTTGTGTTAAAGCATTGGTCATTTTGTGTTGGATTTAAAAGTAAGATATAACAAATATTTATGATTACTAATAGGTATATGGTCCATTTAGGTTGTAGATATGTCATATTTTGTATAGAAATACAATCACCCACTAATAACAAATGATATTTTTAAATTCAACTACTAGAGATTTTTAGATTAAGTTTTGGTCAAATCTTTAAAAAGCCAATTTTTTTATATGTTTAACTAGGTGTGTTATTTTAATGAGTTGTGTGATGAGACACACCTTAAAACCTTAGTTATAGGTAGTTAAGTGTCCATTTTACATTTCTAAAAAGAATAAAGGTTTTACGATATTCCATGCAATGACTACATGTTGATGAATTTAGCCCTCATGACTATTGGTCCCTCTCCCCTAAATGGGGAATGCCAACCTACAAAATGTTAACAATGCAAACTGAACAATATGATACATACATGGCATTAAATGCATCAAACAACCATAGTCATCCAGCAACATATCATGCCTTAGATGACACACAAAAAAGATGACGATGGTGTTATAAACAGAAAAACCCCCTAGAAAAAAAACCCGACATGGTTGACAACACTTCAGCGACAAAAGCCCAAATAAATGCCTATCAGCGTAATAAGGATGAACTTTTTAGATTTATATATAAATGTGTTTTGACTAGTCATTTTGAGGAGATTAAATGTTATCTTATTTATGATATTGACTCTAGTTTACTCATGTTGATGTGCTCAGATTGCTAATGAGGACCTTGATACATGGTGTGATAGCCACTTTTAAGTTACGAGATCAACATTTGTGATGCATTTATGTGTTATGATCAATGATTATTTAAATTTTATGATGATCCTATGCATATGTTTATGATTTTTTGATGTAATAACCCTACTAACATTTCATCTATTGCTATGTGTATACTATTTTAAACATATGTATCCTGTCTGACATGCCTATAGGATAAGGGAAAAAGTCAAAGTCAGGTTTCTTTTGGAGATCTACAGAATGTCTCGTTCCCCTTCCTTATTTGCTATTGTTTATCTTGGTGTATATGTATGTATGTATGTATGTATGTATGTATGTATGTATGTATGTATGTATATCTTGTCTCAGTGATGCATGTTGCAAGTATCAAGCATCATCTCCCCTAAATTGGTAGAATTGATCATGCCTTTAGTTAATGAAAGTTATTGATGGAGATAGCATCAAGGCCCAATATTTTAGACCAACCTTTCTGTCATTCCATGTCGGGATGATTTTTTCCTATGTTTGCTATTTAGATTGTCAGGTAGACAACTTTGAATTCTTTTGATCCTTTTTCTTGAGGTTGGTTTGAGTTTGTGTTCATCCTTATCCTACTTATTTTGGTTCATTGTGTTTTTATTTGATTTTGATGCCTTCTTGACGTGTTTTAATATCTTGCAATTGATAATTTTATCTTAGTATTATGTGTGATATGCGACTTCTAGAATTAAGTCAAGTTCTAGGGGGAGGGTGTAATACCCCTTCTTTATGACTATATTTTGTCATTTAATTATGTACTTTACTTTAATAATGATAAATTATTATTGAAATTAATTTAATAAAAATTAATTATTGATTGGATTAAAACATGATATTGAATAATTTTAACATTTATAGTTCATGATGTTATGAATTTAAGAAATTGATTTATCATTTGCTTGGATGTTTGAGTGGTTGGATTTTCATTTTCTTTTAGGCCCTATTTGGTTAGTGGAATCGGGGCAGAATTGGGTGCGGAACTTCCACTTTTTTTCCAAATCTGTTGTTTGGGACGCTAAACTGCAATTCAAGTTTTGGAGATCAAAATCTAGTTTAGGCACCAAAATGGATAGCACTATCTTCCCACCCAATAGGTAGAATTTAAAATCATCTTCTAGGTTTTGCAGCGAGATGATGGTAAGGTACAACTTGTGTGTCACAAATCTTACGCAATCTACCACTCTCTTTTCAGAAAGTGCACATCCAGATTGCTGATAGATGGGTTTTCATCGTACCAAAAAAATGTAGAGGAGGAGGCTATGATTGCACATATAGGTAGCGGGCGCCTGATAATTCTTTACCAAGATGATAATGGAGGGCTTGAGATTCAATCTCAGGAGGGAAAGTGGTTTAACATCAAACCTTTCTCTCATTCATTTGTTGTCAATGTGGGGGATTCTCTCAAGGTATGAAATTTTCTCTCATCCTCAAATTATCGACAAAAGATGTTTTTTATTCATATAGTAAAAATTCAAAACAAAGATGAGTCATGAATATGAGTGCAAACGTGGAGTAATGGCAGATACGGCAACGCAGAGCATCAAGTTGTTTGTAAAGGGTGGATAGATCGTATGTCTATTGGCTTTTTACTATACTTCCATTGGAGACCAAAATATATGCGCTGACGGAGCTTGTGGATGAAAGCAATCCAAGGGGTTACAAGCCTTTCCTCTACTTAGAATTCAGAGAGGAAATTCGAAGAAATAGAGAAGACAGAGATAAACCTAACGCTCTCAAACGATTTGTGCGCATATATTGAATGCTGAGTTTGTGCTGTGTTACGATTTTTCACATTGGATGCCCAGAAATGCAGAACAGATCTTTACAAAATAAGAAAGAAGATCCAGTAATTGGACACCCTAATTTCGTTTCTCACATTAAAAATTAATAAGATGACCTCGAAATGAACCATGTTTTATCAATGAATTCCACGTGTCGAGCATAGTCTAGCTGAATGTGAGGTCATGCTTTGTGGAATTGGCAACCAAACACATAAGATGGATTGTCTCAGTCATCTCTCAAGTCAACCAAACCGTCCAAACTATCTTCCAAATACACAAAACCAAAATTTCAAAACTTATTTTGAAATAATCAAGTTTTGAGTCAAATTCTAATTCCTCAACCAAACAGGGCCTTATAGTTCATGATGTTATGAATTTAAGAAATTGATTTATCATTTGCTTGGATGTTTGAGTGGTTGGATTTTCATTTTCTTTTAGGCCCCATTTGGTTAGTGGAATCGGGACAGAATTAGGTGCGGAACTTCCACTTTTTTCCCAAATCTGTCATATATAATTGTAAATAGCTTAATGCATATTAATCTTCCTCATTTGCAATTTTTCTTATTTTATTAAATCGTAAATTTAGCTTTACGTGATGGGGTGCTATATATATATATATATATATATATATATATATATATATATATATATATATATATATATGGATGTCATGTAATTTAACGATGATGATGTTGTCGTACATTATGAATGGCCAAACTAAAGGCACTTGTCACATGAAGGTTCACACGTGTTAATTAAGGGATGGCTCTATAATTAGTTTAATCTCCTCGTGTTGCACGTTTGGCTTTTCACTTTCAAGAAAATGTAAAGGTTAGAAATCAAAAGGAACGTATTAGGGTTTTAAATCATATTTCAATTTATGTAGTAAAATTCAAGAAAATATAAGGTTAGAAATGAAAAGGAACGTATGAAATTAGTGGTTTCTTAATCATATCTTTATTTATTTAGTAAATATATTAGAATATAAATGAAACTTTAAAGTATAAGATATTTTAGTTAAGTTGTTAGGTTGAAAGGATTTAAGGTTTTGTGTATTAATAAATGTGTGTTAGAGTGTTAATAGGTTGGTTGTTTACTTTAAATGATTAGAAATAGATTATTGAGTGTGTTTTTATAAGTTTTGAGTTTAATCTAAATGATTAATATAGATGATAATTCTGACTGTATTCTTTACCTACAACACCTTGCTTATCTGGATCATTAAGTGTTAGGTTCTTCTTGCTTGTTGTTTCTTGTTCTCTTCTTTCTTTTTTCACTCTTGCTTGCTTTCCCGCCACTATTTGGTGATCTGTTGGTTCACTGTTCCTTTTGTTATTTCTTGTTAGACATTAATAAATTTATCTTATCTTATCTTATCTTTATGTATATATTATAGTTTTGAGAATTTAAACATTCAAAATAATATGATCAAAAAATATATTATCATTTTGAACAAATATGTCCAACAACCTATACTACAACCCTTGATTACTAATTATTTTACTTATATTTCTTAAAGAATTTTATAGTTTTATTTTTTTCATAAAATTATCAAATAATTCTAAACAAAAAATATTATATAAATAAATAATTAAAATTGAAATTTAATGTCATTTTTAACAATGATACAAACAAGATTATAATTCTTTTAATATAATATTTCGTTCATTTTATATTATATTTTTTAATAATTTTTCCCTTAGTTCTAAAATAAGGCTTTGAAAACTCTTACAATAATATTTATCTACTAACATTTTATACCAAATTATGACGAGTTACAAGTTACAACATAAGAATTAATTAAAAAGAACAAAACATTTATTATTTTAATTATCAGCTCCTCGACCAACATAGTTGGCCTAAGATTCTCTTTGAACATTTTATATTTTAATCCTTATTTGTCAATTAGGGAGAGCCTCTTTTCTCAAGAAAAACGTGTTGGAAAATAATTAATAAAATATAGCAGTTTAGAAAGGAAATTCAAGATGATTATTTTTATTTTAATATATTTTATGTCCTCCGATGGGGTCCGTAAAAGTATATTATCATTTCCCAGTTAATATCAAAAGAGATAAAATGTGGTCCTCATTTCTACACCAATCAATTTAATTGGATAATATTTAATGAAAAATTGTTGAGCCAATAGAAATGTTGATCTTAGAGCAAATAAAGTTAGTGTAAAGCGAGGTCTAAATATATTATCAATTATTATTTATTATCTGTTATATGCTCTATTTTTCATTATAGATTATCATTATTATTTGATTAATAATTTTTTTATCTATAAAAGGCAAAAGCCAAAATCTATTATATTTGATTAAAGTTTTCATTTTCTTAAACTGATTGAGAGGAAAGGCACGTGGCAGATTGATTTCAAAATTTAAAATAATAAAATATGTTAGAGTTAATTTTACTATTTATTATTATTTCTATAATATATATTATAATTATTAATAGTTTAATTATAGTTATAGAATTCATATATATATAAATCACTTTAATTATTATATATAATATTAATATTATAGCTATTTAAAATGATATATTATTGCAGATCATTCAAGATTGATAATGGTCTTTTAAATGCTATTATTATTTTATAATTTAATGTTTCATCTTGACTTTAATACTAAATCTAACTATGGTCCTTTACGGAGGAAAAAAAACATATATTAAAATCCTCTCACCATAAATAAACTCAAAATTAAATGAAACAATATACAAAAACTCAAAATATAACCAAGGCATGATGAATTTGGTTGTCATTCAATTTTCCAAAAACGTGTTATTTATTTGCTTGTTTTTCCTGCAGGAGTGAATCGAATTTCTAATGTTTTATATATAATAGACAAATATTTTGATGTTAGCATTTTTATTTATTTATGGTTGCTTTTCAATTCTAACAACTGTTCTGTTTTGTTTCTTTTTCCATTTTCCTTTTTCATTCTAGCTGTCTTGTCAGCAGCAGCACATTGTACTGTACACAAACATGGAATTTGATGGTCATTTCTATTTGTCATATATTTTTTTTAATGACGTTGTAACATTTAAAAAAAAATTATTTTATGTTTTAAGAAAATAATTGATTGTCATTTTTTTGTTTTTATTAAGTAAAACAAGTTTTATAGGGTGTCTGAAATCCAATACATGGTAAAAGATAGAAACATAAGTCTAAGCTTAAAAACAACATGTACTAAGAACGAAACAGGTGCAAGGCCAAAGACACCTAACAAAAAAGTAAACCACGCACAGAAGCAGACATAAAATTTACAAATCATTTTTGTTGTTAATTTACAAATCATTTTATAGATTATTTTAAATTTAAATAGTTTATCAATTTAATTAATATTATATAGAATTAACATTAAATATATATTATAAAATAACACATATTTATATTATCATATATCATAATATATTGTTTATAATATTTTTTGACAGTTTATTAATTAATTTAAGCATCATATTTACTGCCTGTAAGAATAATAATAATTATTTTATTAAGGAATCCATCCTTTGATTAAAAATGTATATGCGAAGGTAGATTTGAAGATAGAAAAAAATAAAATCTGTGAAAATTATCTTGGGTGTATATGAAATAGAATCTATATACACAAAACTTCTATATTTATTTTTCTTGCCAGCCAATGTTGTGTATGTTTAACGTGAATTTTTATTGTTTATACCAATGAGAAGAGTATCCGATGTTGAATATTGAAGTGTTACAGATCCAACGGCTCTTCAAACCTACTTAATTTGGATTGACTTATGAATTGCATTTTAAATTGTAGTCTAATTCATTTGAACAAGTGGGAAATAGTATTAAGTTTTAATATATTGGGCATGTAATTGCTCAAGAGTTCTATGCTTAGTTACTTGTCATGCAAATGATAAATTTTCAATTTGTTAATTGAAGAGGTGAATTGATAGTTTATTTTAATTAATATTTAATTTGCATATATTTTATTTTACAAAATTTGAGGAAATAAATAATTAGTTATTAATTCTTAAAGTTATAGAGTTGAATCTTTATAGCAATATCACAATGTGCTTAATTCTTAATTAATCTGCTATTACATGGTTTTTGATTTGCAATTATAAGTTGAGATATACCAATATGATAGTAAAATTCAAATAAATTTATTAAGAGGTATACATTATATAATTATATTATATTGAAAATATATAGTTTAGTGTATATAATTACTAATTTTATGTCATGTAAAATTAAAATATAGTTAAATATTTTAATCAATTCAAATTAAATATTATTAACCCATTCCCAAAATGAATGTAATTGAAGAGGCAATGGGTGACGAGTTTGTTTGTTTCTTTGTATTCAATGAGATAGTAAATTGTATTTCTTTTATTTTACTGTTAATTAGATTTATGTTAGTTTATTAATATTTAATTAATTTAGTTTGGTTCTTTTTAATTTTAGTTTTCTTTTTTGAATTGATTTAGTTTAGTTTGGTTCTTTTTTAAAAAAAGTTTATATTACATGTAGGGAAGCTTCTAATATCTTTGAATATGTACAAATATCATCCATTCTCCAAAATCAATGTAATTAAAGAGGCAATGGGTGTCAAATTTCTTTGTTTCCTCTGGCTCTTTGTTATTGCATTGAAACTTTTGCATGCTTTGGTAAATAGTGAAAAGAGATCAACAAAGTCATATCTATTCAAAGAGACTAGAGTTTCAAGATAGAAATGGGATGTAGTCATTTACATTTATTATATTGAAATTCTTTAGCTTTTTATTAAATCTAATACGAAATATCTTGAAATATAACAATTGAAATTCTTTAGCTTTTTATTATATCTGAGATGAAATGTTTCCTCGTGAAATAGAAATGGGGCCACACAAATTTTCTCAAATAGTATTTATTTTATTTGTCTTTAGTGTTAATTAGATTTATGTTAGTCTATTAATATTTAATTAGTTTAGTTTGGTTAATTTTAATTTTAGTTTGATTTTTTAAATTGATTTAGTTTTTAATTTTTTTAGTTTATTTTTTAAATTAGTTTATTTTTTAGGTTTTTTAATTAGTTTATTTTCAAATTTTTTTAATTATTAATTAAGTCGATAGGCTTTGTGTGAGAGATTTTCTTTCAGAAATGATTTTTTCTTCTAGATAGTTGCCAACCTTCTTTCTAAATAGTTTTTCTTTTCTAACTATGGAAAATAGTTAAATTTTCTTTTCCTTATTTTTTTGTTGGAAATTAGTAAAAGATTCTAAAATTATAAGTTTGAAGGTGATGAGCAGAGAAGTCATCGAGTAACACAATAGTAAAAAGAAGAGTATGAATATGATTAAGAGTAATTATGAATTTCATATTCGTCAGAAAAGGAAAGGTAATGTGAAGCAGAAATATGGTTAACCACAGTCTAGAATTGATCAGAGTTAATGTTCTTAGGGACATTAGCTATCTGCAAATATTTTTTCAAGATCTCCCTATGCGTAGGTGATAGTTCTAGCAAATAAAATATGGAGATTTGGGCTGGATTTCGTTGAAGTTGGTCTACTAAACTATAGCTAGATTTACCAGAAGTAGATGTTTGATTTGAAGAGGATGCCATTTTCTTGGGATTTTCTTATTTTGAAGAATTTGGACCTCTAAGCATAACTTTAGGTTGGCTTCTAGTGACAACATTGAGAATTTATCTTGATGAAGGAGGGTCAACACCCCTAAGTATTATCATGTGACTAGACTCATTAGGAGTTTGGATTTGCATGGGTTGACCAATACCCCTTAAGATGACGTTAGGTGCTTCATGAAAATCTTTATCGTACTTGGGTCCATTATCTCTCACCATGTTAACACTTTCATCGATTGGTTGTATTATGTTGATGACATTTTCATTGTTCGTATAAGTATAACTGATCTTAGCTCCTTCATCTTTCTTGGAGTGGCTACTTAAAATATTTATGGTCAAAATTCTTGACAAGACCATCTACTCCAACTTTTTTACCTTCAATAAGATCCTGAATGATGTGTTTTAACCTTATGCAATTATCAGTCTTATGTCCTTTGTTCTTATGATAATCACAGTAATGATTATCATTCCACCATTTGGGCATCACCTCTGGTTCATAAGGCTTAGCTTATTCTGGCAATGTGATAATATTGTTAGAGAGAAGTATCTTAAGTATCACATCATATGAGTCTCCCAAAGGTTAAAATTATGTTTAGACTTAGGAACCCATGGAAGTCTAGCTTTTTTAGAGTCATTAGGCTTTGCAACCTCTTGTTTCTGAGTTGTTAACATAGCACTGGCCAAGTTAAAGATGGGCTCCTTAGGCTTAGGCTCATCAACAACAACATCGTTAACCACATGCTTATTTTTGTTCCAAGGCTTACTCTTATCTTTGTTGTATCCATTACTGGTGTTGGATTTCTGCTTGTTCAAAGTGATTTCACCCTTTTTGACCAATACATCTTCTATGTGAAAGGTAATTTCAATCATGTCATTAAAAGTGAAGAAGACTTGATTTTTAAGGTCATATCGTAACTCAAGAATAAGATTATTGATAAAGATGTCAATATTTTCATTTTTAGGAAGTTTTTTGTGGATATTTTGAGTGCAACTTTCTCCATCTTTGCAAGAATGTGACAAAGGGTTCACCTTGCCTTTGTTTAATGTTGCATAAGTCAAGCATAGTCACTGGATGTTGAATATTGTAAGAATATTATGGTATGAATCTTTGCACCAATTCATCAAAAGACTTAAGCGAAGGTGTAATCTTTGTAAACTATTCCATTGCTTGACAACCTAGAATCCTAGGCAATATTCCCATAAGATAAGTGTCATCATACATGCAATCCATACTTAGAGCATAAAATAGTCTGGCATTATCATGTGAATCCCCATTATCATCGTATTTGTCATATTTAGGGATCTAAATATCTCTTGGAAAAGGAATAATATATAAAATCTTATCAAAAGGTAAAGTACATATAGATTCCATGAAAAATGATGATTTAGGCTTCTTTGTTTCCTTTCTTAAGCTTGACATTTCATTTTTCAAACTTTTTATTTCTTTCATGGTAACTTCTAAATTGAAGGGCTCTGTTTTCCACATTAATCCCTCAACATCAAAGTCATGTGGAAGCTTCAATCCTCTAGAAGCTAGATGTAAAAAGTATTGATCACAATTTTGTTCCAATGTCTTCAACATAAGCCTTTGGTAATGATCATCTTGTTGAAAATTTAGGAGATCTTCTTCAGTAATTTCTTCCTCCATATTGTTGCCATTTCATGTTCTAGAATGTGAAGACCTCAAATGTAAATCATATCCATTGTGTCGAGATCTTGGAGGAGATCTTGTTGGTGAATTATTTCCATAGAAATTGTTGATCCAATCTAGATGTATGTTCTTTTATGTAGGATTTTCATTCCAATTTAATTCATCTTAACCTTTCATTTTTCTCAAACAGGTCATTGAATCGCTTGTTATGCTCTTCTCTAGACATGGTGAAAGATAGACTATTTTTAGATTTTGATGAGGCAATAGGTGTCTCACAGGTTCTATCTAAAGTACTTCCAAAAGGATCAAACTAGATTTTTGTATTCTCCTCTTCCTTGTCAAAGATAACTTGAGGGTCTTTGTCATGATGACGTTAACACATAGTGGGAAAGAGTAATTCGTCAAAGATGATTGATATTTGGTTTCCTTGATCAATTTGGTATCTAGTTGTTATTGGCATGAATAAGAGTGTAAAGATCCAATTAAGATGTGACACAAGGGCTGGGAAGATACAAGCAAGATTAAGTAGATTTGACTCCATTTGCATCTACGAACAAGCCCTGCTTAGAATTACACACAGAAGCAATATATAATTCACATGAAAAAATGAAAACACAACATAAAATAAGGCA
Organism: Chamaecyparis obtusa; assembly: GCA_027943335.1. NCBI lineage: Eukaryota > Viridiplantae > Streptophyta > Pinopsida > Cupressales > Cupressaceae > Chamaecyparis > Chamaecyparis obtusa. Next base: position 33,412 of record BSBK01007988.1, on the reverse strand, counting down.
AGGAAACTAGCAACTACACTGGTACAATTATTATAAATCATTTAACATGCCTGGCTGTGAGGCCTTCCAAGGTTTGACCTTATACAAATAAATTATCAATTCAGAGTCTCATCTTGCATATTATATTCTTTTCTATTTCTACTACCAACATCTCCTCTCTTCCACCATCTAAACCAACATAAGCTTTATATAGCCAGCTAAGCCACAAGTCAGCTAGTCCGGCATTTAATTACATTATAGGTCCACTTAGGGAGAGAAAACCAACGCTAAAGAAAGAAATAACAAAACAAAATTTGAAACCACATTTAGGTCCACACATGATCCAAGAACATATCCTAAACTTCTCAAGATCCAATTTCCCCATAAGGAACCGCACAAGGTGAAACACTCCACGTTTCATGCAAAACTGGCAGAAAATTGATACCTGAGAAAAATGGAAATAACTCCCAGATCCAAATGAATTAGGAAATGTACTCTTAGGAGGATGCTCAAGAATAGGTCCATAACACCACATTATCTTCACATGGCAAGAAAGAAATAACAGAAACAACTACAAAACAAACAACAGAAAGGTATAGGAAAACATGAAATATTTTTGGTGATGCAAGATTGCTCAAGACCCAAGATGATCCTGCATCAGACACCTAGGGTTAATAAAGAGCTGATGTCCACATCAAGCACTACTCATACTCTGACTTGAATCATAAAGATACAACTTAGCTTGTGGAATCCATGAATTGTCTTCAATTGGCTTGTCTTTCCACTGAACTAGGTATTCCATGTAGTCTTTTCCTCTGGTACTCTTTCTTACTCTACTATTCAAGATCTTCTCAATGCTATCTTTATTCTTCTTGGGATAATCCAGATCATCTTCTATCTCATCTGTTGATTCAAAATACTCAAATATATTAGTAATGTTGAATATAGTTGATATATCCATGTCCTCTAGTAATTCCACTTCATAAGCATTTCCACTATCAAATTTCTTCAGAATATTACAAGGTCCAAACTTATTCATTTTCAGTTTGTTGTAGGTACCAACTGGAAATCCATTCTTCTTAAAATGAATCATAACCTCATCTCCAAATTCAAAATATTTATGTCTCCTTCTCTGATATGCTCTTTGTTTATATTTCAAATTACTGTCCTATAAATTCCTTTTGACTTCATCATGTAAAGTTCTCATGAAGATTGCAAAATCCTCAGCTTCAGCACTTCTTGTCTCAGTAAGAAAATATCTCAACTCCATGGTTCTCTAAGGATGAAATCTAGTAACAATCTCAAATGGTTTCCTCTTAGTGCTTCTATTCATAGAATTATTATACGCAATCCCTTCTTGTGCCAAAACTAAATTTCAATTAGTAGGCTTATCTCCAACTAAACATCTCAATAAGTTTCCAAAACTCCTGTTCACAACTTCAATCTATCCATCTGTTTGAGGGTGAAATGTAGAACTAAACTTCAACTCTGTATTTATTTTCTTCTAATGTGTTTTCCAAAAGTAACCAGTAAATTTAGTATCTCTATCTGAAATAATAGATTTAGGTAAACCATGTAGTATTACCACTTCTTTGAAAATTAATTCAGCTACATGTAATTTATCAGATGTCTTCTTATAAGGTATGGAATGAGCCATCTTTGAAAATTTGTCAACCACTACCAAAATAGAATCATTACCTCTCCAAGTTCTAGGCAATCCAAGAACAAAGTCCATACTCACATCTTCCCAAGGTCTATTAGGTATAGCCAAAGGTGTATACAATCCCAAATTATGATTAGCTCCTTTTGTTGTTTGGCAAATTCTGCAACATCTAACCATTCTCTGTACATCCATATAAATCTGTGTCTAAAAGTATCTTTCTGAAATTAGTTTCACAGTCTTATCAATCCAAAAATATCCAGAAAGTCCACCATTATGTTTCTCCTTTATTATGTTCTCTCTCATAGATCCTCTAGGTATACACAACTGAACTCTTTTAAACAACATGTCTTCCTGAATGATTTAATTAGTCCATTTATCACTCACTGTTTGTTACTTACAAGCTTTCCAAGGCTCTAAAAAATCAAGGTCAATTTCATACAAACACTTCAAATCATCAAGACCAAGTACCTCAACTCTCATTTCTGTCAGCAAATTTCTTCTCTAGCTCAAGGCATCATCAACTTTATTATACTGTCCACTTTTATGCTTCAATGAAAAGGAAAAATTCTGCAAGAACACAACCCACTTCATATGTCTCTAATTCAATTTATTCCAACTCCTCAAATACTGCGAAGCTTTATGGTCAGTATACAACACAAAATTGTTAGGCATCAAATAATGTCTCCATTTCTTCAAAGCTTGAACAATAGCATAGAATTCCTAGTCATAAACTAAATGTTTTCTCTTAGTATCATTCAACTTTTCACTAAAGAAGGCTACATGTCTTCCTTCTTGACTCAAAATAGCTCCAACTACACTTCCACTAGCATCACATTCAACTTGAAAAACCTTACTGAAATCAGGCAAAGCAAGTGTAGGTAACTATGTAATTCTTTGTTTCAATGTTTCAAAACTATTTTGTGCTCCATGCATCTATTTGAAATCCCTTTTATCTCCTCTCATAGTTTCAGTCATACCATTACAAATAGAACTAAAATTTATAATGAATGTCCTATAAAAACTTGCCAATCCATAAAATGATCTTACCTCTCCAACATTCTCTGGTGTAGGCCAGTCAAGTATAACTCTTATTTTCTTAGGGTCCATATTGAATCCATTAGCTGAAATTACAAAACCAAGGTACATAATCTCTTCTTTCATAAATGAACATTTCTTCAAATTAAATTGTAACTTTTCTTTCTTCAATATCTACAATACTTGTCTAATATGTTCAAGGTGTTCTTCCTTATTCTTACTAAATATCAAAATGTCATCAAGATTTTCAATCACAAACTTACCCAAGAATCTTTTCAAAACTTTATTCATTAGCCTCATGAAAGTACTAGGTGCATTAGTCAAACCAAAGGGCATAACCAACCATTCATACAAACCTTCATTAGTCTTAAAAGTAGTTTTCCATTCACCCCCTTGTCTAATCCTAATTTGATGATAACCACTCTTCAAATCAATCTTTGTGAAATACTTCTCTCCACTCAAACTATCCATTATGTCATCCATCTTAGGCAAATGAAATTTGTACTTTACTGTTATCTTGTTTATAGCTCTAGAATAAGTGCACATTCTCCATTCTCCATTCTTTTTCAGCGCTAACACAACAAGTACTACACAAGACTCAAAATTTCCCTAATCAACCCTTTCTCAAGTAATTCTTGCACTTGTCTGTTCAACTCATTCTTTTCATCAGGTGTCAACCTATATAGTGCTTTATTAGGAAAACTAGCTCCAAGTATCAAATCCATACAATAAATTATACTTCTCATAGGAGCCAAACCATCAGGTGCATTATCAGAAATGATGTCATAAAATTTAGTCAACAAAGGTTTAACCTCAGGTGCATGTTCTAACTCACCTTGTTGCTCAAATTTTCTTGGAATTAAAGAAAAGAAAATATTTCATTCTTTCATTTCTCTTGTGAACTTTTTACCATCAACCAAGCATACTCTAACAATAGTACAATGACCTTCATCAAAATTTTCTACTAAAGGAAAAAATATTTGTTTCTTCCCATTCATCCAAATAATATATTGATTCAATCTACCATCATGAAAATCTTTCCTATCATATTGCCCCCAAAATAATATGACAACAATCCATAGGCATAATATCACACAAGACTTCATCATGATAATTCCCAATTTTGAATTTGACAAAGCATTTTTCACTTACAAGTAGTTTATGCTCCTTTTAGATCCAAGAAATATGGTAAGGCTTAGGATCATGTCTCAATCTCTGCAACTATATCTTGTTAACTAGCTCTTCAGATGTCAAATTATCAGAACTTCCACTGTCAATGATTACCTTGCAACATTTATCAGCGATCTTACATCTAGTTTTGAACAAACTTTTTCTTAGAATAGGTTCTTCATAAACTTCTTCAATCCACAAGATCCTTCTTAGCATGAAGTTCTCACCATGTTTAGGTTCATTAGATAATCCCTCATATTCTTCACAAGCCAAATTGTTTCTACCATTACCTCCAGTCTTCTTTCTAGAGTTAGTACATTCAAAATCTCTATGTCCCTCTTCACCACATTTATAACAAGTACCTTTAAACCAAGATTTATCATCCCTTTTCCCACTATTTTTATTCCTAGAGTAACCAGTATAGCTACCTCTAGAGTAATTACCTCTTCTACCAATAGGTTCATCTTTCCATCCTTTATCTCGCACTGCATTGTCATATCTACTACTTCCTCCATAAGTTCTGCCTCTACTTCTCTAAAATATGCCACCTCTTCCTCTCTATCTTTGATCATGTCTTTTTGTAAATCACTCATATTCCTTAAAATAAAATTGGTATGCTTCGTCCACACTATATATTTTAAAATATCTAATCTCATTTTGAATCAATGTCATTAGGCTATTCAGGTATCTAGCCACCTTCTCAACTTTATCATCCACATGTCCAGATCTGATATCCAATTTGTAAAATTCCTCAGTATATTCTTTCATACTCATGTCCCTTTGTCTCAAATTTTGCATTTTTCTCATCAAACTAACTTGGTAGTTAGCTGGAAGAAAATTCTTCTTCATCTTTCCAAGAATTTTCATCCATGTCTTAATCTTTTCTTTTCCTCTCTTCTGTCTCTCATTTTGAAAATGATCCCACCAAAGAGATCCACGACCTTTCAACTTTGTGACTGCTATCTTAACTTTCTTATTATCAAGAGTACCTTCATACTCAAAGTATTTATCCATCTCAGAGATCCAATCCAAAAGTCCATCGGTCTCAAGTCTTCCATCATAGCAAGCAACTTCAACCACAAGTCTAGAGTTAGCCTTAGACAAAACTCTCAAAAGCCTTTCCTCATCCTGCTCACCTTCAAGTTCAGGATTATGTGCTGCCTCTTCTTCATCACTAACATCTTCAAGATGTGTGCCTCTTCTCTGAGCTATCTCTACAACTTCAATCCTAGTTGCAATTTTCCTTAACATATCCATGATAACATTATCATTTCCTCTACCATGAACCATCTTGACAATTAAGTTCTAGCAAGATCGTAACCTTCTACAAGTTATAGGTCAGATCTCAGATCCACCACTCTAAAACCAATCTAATAAGGTTCTCCATGATCCAATCCATAGAAAGAAATTTTCTCTACTACCACCTGACACAAGGGCTGGGAAGATGCAAGAAGAACCAAGAAGATTTGACTCAACTTGAACCAACAAGCAAACCCTGCTTAGAGTTACACATGGAAGAAATATATAATTCACATGAAATAGTGAAAACACAACATAAAATAAGGAAATGAAACTACCAACCACACTAGTACAATTATTAAAAATACTTCAACATGCCCCACTGTGAGGCCTTCCGAGTTTCGACCTTATACAAAGAAATTATCAATTCAGAGTCTTATCTCACATATTATCTTCTTTTCTGCTTCTAATATATTTCTACTACCATCATCTCCTCTCTTCCACGATCTAACCAAACCTAATCTTTATATAGCCAGCTAAGCCACAAGTCGACTAGTCAGGCATTTAATTACCTTATAGATCCACTTAGGGAGAGAAAACCAAAAATAAAGAAATAAGTAACACAACACACTATGAAGCCACATTTAGGTTCACACATGATCCAATAACATATCCCAAACTTCACAAGAACCAATTTACTCATAAGCAACCGCGCAAGGAAAAACACTCCACATTTCATGTGAAACTAGCAAAAAAACAATACCCGAGGAAAATGACAATAGCTCCCATATCCAAATGAATTAGGACATGTGCTCTTAGGAGGATACTCAATAATAGGTCCACAACACCACATTAAATTCACAAGGAAATAAACCAACAACAACAATGGCTACAAAACAAATAGATAGGTATAGGAAAATAAGAAATATTTTTGGTGATGCAAGATGGCTCAAGACCCAAGATGCTTCTGCATCAAGATGAAACAAGATGACTTGATGTTTATCCTAGAAAATAAAAGTGATCACTTGTCCCAAAAGAAAATAAAAAAAGAGAATAAAAGAGATAGATTAAGATGATTTTTCATGAAGTTCCCAAGATACGGGTAAGATCCCTGGGTATGACACTTGTGACTTGAGTCAAAATATAAAGAAAAAGCCAAGATAAGATAGCCAAGAGAGAGATTAGACAAGTGAAAAAATATACTAGTCAAGAAAATAACCAAGGAATCTAAGTAATCCTTTTTAGCTAAAAATAACTCATATTATGTCAATTTTAGACTAAGAGATCAAAAAAGTCAAATGTAAGCTCCTTAAACCAACTAAGAGAAAATTTGGACCAAGCCCACTTAGATTAGAATCTAGGTGATAGACCTCAAGTAACCAAATGACACGTATTCATGAGATAAAATCTGTACAACAAACCCCAGTGAATCATGATGAAACTTTAGGATGGTATGATATACTATAGACAGGTGCGACGATATACCCTAGTATGGTAGGGTGATATTTCTTTGAGCTATAGATGACCCTTTGAAATGTCTTGCAATATATATCACTTAATGAAGATGATATTTAATTAAAAATAAATAAACAATTTTGACTTAAAATCTTAGTTTAATCAACTGTTTCGATGATTAGTGCAAACTGACAATGTTTAGCAACAAGTTTAACAACAAGTTTGAAGGTCTCAAGGAAATTTTGGCACACAGAGTAGTCTTAAAACAATCAAGAAAGGGAAAAAGAAGCCTTGCATGATACAAGAATTTGTGAGGTCTCAAAGGAAAACTCCATGAATAGAACTGAAATGTGTATGTTCAAATAATTTCCATAGGTCTTGCAGAAAATGAAGACACATCAGGAAATTTCTACCTAAGGTCAAGAGGGAGGCGCTTCAACCTTTTCCCACAACTTGATATTCTTAGCCCCATGATTAGGTGGTTGATTGGCTTTTCCTAGGACTATACAAGTTATAGATCAATTGGAGAAGAATGATGCTCAAATCACATACCTTTCCATATTTCCATATTCAAGCTTTAGCATCCAAGAGAACACATATGGTGATTATCTTGGGGTGATCCAAGTAAGTCCACTTGGATCAATCCTTGCGCAAAGGAAGTCACATGGCTAAAGTGGTTAGCCTCTAAGTCCTAGGTTCTTAATAAGAATATTCATTCATGACTACCCCCTATAGTTTTACAAGTAAAATTAAGACCTTTCATCCCTACAAGCACCCAAAATGCATAGTCTCACAAGAGATATTTATACCTCTCAACCATAAACAAGTTAAATATACTTCCCTTGTAATCTTGTAAACAAGATTACAAGTGCCTAGTCAAATGTAGTCTTTCTTAGCAAGATTTAGGAAACTAGGCCCTACACATGAAGAAGCATTAGACATAGAAATAACTACATATCCCCTCTCTTTGGATTGAAGGAAGAATTTGATTATAGTGGGATGGAGCAGCTAGGTTCGTTTGTTCCCCACTTGGTTTGTTCCCAAAATATTTCTCTCTTGGCAAGCCCTCTAAAGGTAAATGCAAGAAAGGAAATGGATAACTAATGAAGGTATAGATTTCTGATTTTCCATAAGGAAAAGAGCATACTATCCTCCTCCATAGTGTCTCCCAAAAACATCAAGAACTCATGCATTTACCAAAAGAAAACTATTTAAGCTAGGTGCTTAGAAAAATCATGTATAAGCAAGAACAATTTTTATTTGTATATTCTAAGCCAACCTACAAAACCACAACTTAGGAGTTTTAGAAATAAAATCTATTTGACAAGTTATTCCTATAAAACCAAACATTAGGGCACAAAATAATATGCAAATGAAATCAATCAACCTTGCAAAACAACTTGTTAAGTCCTGTTAGGAAACAATGATGAAATAAACTTCCATAATATTAAGAATATACCTAAAATAGTCAAGTAAAAATGTAATAGCTCAAATGAAATCACATGCACAAACATAAAAAATCTATTTTGGTATTGTAGAAACCCTTGGTTAGAGGGGAAAATTATGGTGGGGATGACACCCGCAACTCTTCACTGTAGTAGAAACTTTTTTCCCGGTTCTGAGCTATAGATGTCACTTTCTAGGTGGCTCACCCTATTAGGAGTGACAGATACATTATTATATGTATCTAGAAGTCCTATTACAGAATACCCTATTAAATGATTTTATCCCATTATTACAGTTTTCACCTTGTAAAGGGATTTACAATAAAGTCCTATCAAAGACTACCTTATTAGAGGGTTTTAGAACTTGCTAAAATTGTCAAGAATACCACAAGAAATTTTGACCTATAATTTTCACTCTACAATGCTTGATTAGATCCTTTATGCTCTATATCTATTCATTCAATCCTTTTGTAACTTCTTTGATATCAAAATTATGATTGCATCTTGATTCTACATCATTTATTTCAACTCTCATCAACTCTTTTCTTCATTACTAACTCTATCTTCTTATACAATGTCCACCACTAGATATAAAACTATTTTAGGGTTTCTAATCCATCCAAATGTGTTACTACAATCTCAATGCATTTTTCAAATCATAAATATTTCACCGCGTTAGCTAGATAGACATTAGTTTTCCATTTCCTAGGTGTGATATTGATTTATGATTATTTTCCAGTTATACCTTGAAATCATCATAAGATTATGTTGATTATTCCCTATAAACTATTTCAATTGAATCTTGAATCTATGTAGTACATTTTACTTTTTTTATAGGTTTAATGAATCTTCCACCAACATGACCGATTTGATCAATTAAGTAAAACTATGTATTGTCTACTATCCTTTACCTATTCATCTTACTGATTGGTTAATTGTTCACCCATTTACCTTTTTTCCTATCCCCTTGTAGTCTTTCTTATTCACGGATCGCTAACCTTTTTCTCTATACCAGTTATCTTCACCTATGGATTTTTCTTATTTTCCAATAAGGCTTTACCTATTCCTTTTACCTGTCTATCCCTTAGTGATAGTGTAGTTTACTGATTTACTTTATGTGTTCCAATTATCTACTCCGTTTACTTATTAGATATCTCTATTTATCGGTTAGTGTAACTTCTCATACTTGGCACAAATACTTTCACCGATGTGATGGATTTCCAACAATGACAACCATAACCTCCAAAATCATCATCAATGACCTCATTATGATCTTCCAACCAACATTCTCCCCCTTTGGCATCGATGAAAAAAAATTGAAAATTCTAAAATTTGAGTAACACTTACTCTACCTACATCAGTTTTCCTTATTAATACATCTCTCCCTTTTTCTATACTTTGACTTATTAATTCTCCCCCTTTTTTGGAAACAATGCAAAAGATTGTAATAAAGATAGTATATAATGATACTTACCATTCATAATTTATCAAATAAAAATTTGAACTTTCCTTTTTCACTTTATAATAAATATTCCCATTATTCATTCAAAACTTTCAGTACAATTTATTGACCATGTAAATCAGATGCTAGCACCTCCATGCTGGCCAATGTGCTCATCTCCAATGTTGCAATCAATTATTTAGCCTTCAATTAAGAGATGCTTGCATTATGTCCTTATGAGGGGTTAGCATACCTGATAATTCAAGTAATATCAAACTGATTCCATCTTCTTCTGCCTTAATTTCTCTTTCTCTAAATGACATTTCCCTTATTTTGGCTATATGCTCCATAATTAATAAGTTCAATGGGTCCAAATTGCTCACATGTGTTGCTAGTTCACTCTCAACCTATCCTAACTTGACCTTAATTTTTGAAATGAAATGTGTAGTAGTACATATATTTCCAAGTAACTTACTTGCTCTTTTTAGTGCATCCTGTATCTATTTTATAATCTCAGATAGTGAAACTTTGATTAGAGAAATCTTTTGTAATAGTTTCTATAGCATTTCTTTCTCTAACCTCTTCTACTCTCTCTTCACAATTTTAGCTTCTAGATCATGATCAAAACTATTGATAGCATCAACTAGTATCTTAAGATAATCAATGAATGGATCATCCTCATCAATTTTCACTTCAAGTAATAAATTAGAAAGTAAATTGACAATTTTCCTCATTATTCTTTTATTTTGTTTCTTCCTTTTGACTCTATCTCTCTCAACTTTCTCTACAAATTCATATGAATACAATAGCTTCTCCTTATGCTTTAGTTTCTTAGGATCATTTTTCAATATCTCAAATTAAAGATCATTTTCATCATATTCATCTTCCTCTTCATCATCTTCTTCCTCTTCACTTATTTTTTCGTTTCTTCTTGTCCTTTGTTATTGCTTGTGAGCTGCTAGGGGTGTTTTCATCAAATGTTTCTTCTTCACCTTTGGGTGTCTCCTATTTATCATCTGATGTATTTTCATCTCCACTCTGAATTTGTTAAACTATTTCTATATTTCCTATGTCCTTCTCTTCTCCTCTCTTTATCTTTATCTACCTCTTGAGCTCCTTCATGTTCTTGTTGATGTTCAACTTGTTTCTCTTGCTTTTCCTCTTGATCTGTATTATTTGATTGATCCACAGTCTCAGTTACCTGTCCAGGATCTTTACTCTTTTCAATTTATTCAACCTTATTTACTTGAGTATCAAACAGATCATTAGTAATAACAATGGGAATTACTTCAAGTGGTGATTCATCATCATTAGTTTGACACAATGGGGAATCAAGAGTGTCTATTATTTCATCTGCATTATCAGGTGAGTTTGTGATGTATTCAATTATAATTGTCCTTGTTGTGACTAGTGGCTAAGGTTGGTCAATGTTTAATATCCTTTTCCAAGTTATTACTACTTCCTCTTCAACCTCTTTTTCTTTCTAGCTATAATGAGCCCAGTTCCATGACTAATTATAAATCTACCTTGATTTGTTTCAAGTGCATTATCTATTTCTTTCACTAAAAAGTGTGGCATGGTAAGTATGAGTGTCCTTTCTCTAACCTCTCTCTCTATTTTTAGTGCTACCTCCCACATTATGTTTATTATATCAATTAATTTATTAGGTACATGTCCTTTAAGGTGATTAGGCACTCTAATATGTTTATGAAAGAAAATATAAGAGCTTGCTCAATTACCTTTTTCTCTTTATTTGAAAACTTCTCAAACTTGAAATTTCTTATGTAACTAATTTCTCCTCATTCTCTTATTCCGTCTACAATTTTTGCAGTAGTTATTGTCTTTCCAAATGTACCTGAGTCTGTGATCTCCTTATGAGAAGATCAGTCTTTTCACTATCCTCCTCCTTTTTCTACTTCATTTTTTTTTCTTAGAGAGGCCTTATCTTGACCTCTATTTTTTCTCTTCTCATAGATTTTTGTTCTCTTAGGGTTAGTGGATTGACCTTCCTGAACTTCATCCACTTCTTTTTCCTTTACTGATTGTAGTTTTGGTATTTTTTCTTCTTTTTTCTTTCCTTTCCTCTTTACATATACCGCAATAATTTTATTATTTTCAACTGTGAAATTTCCACCTTCTTCTATTCCAATTTTTTCTTCTAGTTGACTTATTATCTTCTTTACTTTTCTTTCTACTCTAGGCTTTTTAAGTTCAAGTGTTATTCTCTGATATGCTTCTGAACATATGTTCCATATAATTTTTAATTTTATTCACTGGTAATTATAGAAATGCATCTATATGGATAGTAAGAAAATGTTCATCTACCTGATAACCCATTTCTGCTATCCATGAGACTCTAGGTTCAACCACTTGAATCTTACATGTGTCGATATCCACTACAAAACAAATTGTGTCTCTATACTTTTAAACTATGTGAGGTATCTTATACATCTTGTGCATTTTCTCTTGGAAATATTTAAAGTATCCCCACATGATATGGTTTAGGTTATCTCCTACTTCACCAATGTAAGAATTCATTTGATAAATTGCAGGCCTATCAGTTTTCCAAATAACTTTGCCTTTTCCAGGAAAATATTTCTGCACATAGAAGAACAAACATACCAATAGTGATCCATATTTGAATGATTTCTTTTTTTTTTGGTTTGGATCCTCTTTATATTTTCTAGTAACTACATTTTGATAATCTCTGCTAGGTCATATTTTGTTCCTTCCTTTATAATTTGATATGTAGAATGAATACCATTGCAGGGCACACTATTCAATTGACTAGATTGATAGAATTTGTATCCCATAATAATTGAATCAAATATGAATTATTGATCCTCAATGTCATCAATCTTCATTTCATGATGATCTTGTCTTGAATTTTCCATTTTTCCACTGCTTGCACCAAAAGTTTCCTTAGGGTACATGGTTCCCCATTAGAAGACAATCTAATAATCAGATGTATCAACTCCTTTGTGATCTTGATTGGTTTCTCCAACTAGATGAATTGGTCATGAAATCAGCTTAGAACATAGCATATCCATCCCTCCTTGAATATTTTTGGAAATTCTAGTAGATGGGTCAAACCCTTTGTCCAAAGGTGTTTGAACTCACTTTTCAATTCTCCATTATCACACAGCCAGGTATTCCTCTAGAATATGTTCATCTCCAAGATATAAAATTTTTCAATGAATAAATGTTCTTACATTTTAAATAAAAAAATACCATAGGAGGAATTAGGGACATGGCACTCATTTTACCAATTTCAACAGCCCTCAACGGACATAGTTTGTATTCTGGTTTAGGTTCCTTGGTGATTTCGATCAACTTTGGTGTTGCAATTTTTGATGCCATGATAGCTCTTCAAATTTATATCCTAAGGCACAAATTACTTATGATATCTTCTCAACTGACCACTTGTCTACTCAAATGCTCTGCTAGGGTTATCAAATCTATTAATCAACTCTTTGCACAAATTCTGCTTAATCAAATCTCACAATCAATTGCATAGAGTACTCACTATCTATTCTGATAAAAAATATTCAGAATGCAATGTGAGTAATAAATAGGTTAAATTCAATATTTATTTACCCACAACCTATCCAATGGTAACATTAGGTACAATGCAATAAATGCAATTTATTGATATCACTTTCTTTATCAATTACACTTACCATTGGTTAGTACTAACACTAACATTAACACATAACATTTAAAAATGATAATGTTGGTGATGAAAAAGTACATTTCACATCTCAAATCAATGTAATACATTACACTAGTACATTTAGGCTATTTTTTCGATGGTCATTTTCGACGAAGGGCCACATTTTGTGAAATTGGTGTTTTTTTCAATTATGCTTGATACTATCACAATTTCAACGCCATATAAAATGTCTTAATTGTGACATTTATGGGAACACATTTTTAAAAATAGAAGACAAATTTATACCCTATTTATTTTTTATGGTTTTGTGCGATAGCAGTGGTTGACATCAGGATCAGTCTCCCTTAGGCAAGGATTAACTGCTAGACCCAAATTACATCGGCCTCCATCGATACATAGTTGCAAATCAATAGGGATTATTTTTGCATGACCCAACATCCAAGGTGACCATTGTGCTTACTAGGGCATCAAGGAAATCTATTATCAAATCCAATTGTTTTGAGCATCAGGACACTGTCTTGGAGACTACAGTGTTGTAGATTGTGGAGAGGTACGGTTCTATGAATATTGATTTCATGCTAAATAGAGGGTGTTTTATTGTATTTGATATACATTATTTTGAAAATAAAGAAATTAATTTAAATTTTAATGCCCTACACACCCACTTGATTTTTTTGAAAAATAAAATTCCAATGCTGAAGTGTGAGGTAGCCCCACACTTCCATGAGTATTGTGTTTTATGTTTATGATATAGTGCTAGAGGGGGAGGAAATATTGAGGAAAAAATGAAGCCCCAATATGCTGTTCCAAAGTTGACAAAGAGGGTAAAAGGATCATGAAGAAGGGGGGAGATGGGGTCTTTTTCCTGATTTTAGGCACATCTTTTATAACATTGATACACCAAAGATTGGAGAGAGATACAAATCTTTCCCATATGCTAGTCGAAGAATTATGAGGGCACTCAACGTCACTGAGATGTTTTCATAGCATTTGAAGAATACTAAGACCAATCATAGGAATTTCTCATTCTTACAATCCCTTTCCCAGTTTTGTAAATCATTACTTGGCTTAGGAAAAAGATAAAATAGATTAACTTAAGAGCTTCATAGTGATTTTTAATCCCTTCTTGCAAGGAATCAACACATAATTACCTTCAACACCTAGACCTTATTCATTAGTTATAGAATCATAACTTGCCAAAAGAAACACCACATCAAAATAACAACAGAGATGATATCAAACAACTAAGTATGCTTAATAATTTCTCTCCAATTCTAGAAAATAATACACAATAAACAAGAGACCATTACAAACAATGTCTATGAGGACTTAAAATATTGTGACATTTATCAAATCTTTTATTATAACCATACCAAAAATAGTAGCAAGAGGAAATCCTAAGCTATAAAAAATGTCACAATTTTCCCCCTAGAAATTCCCAGTAGTCTCTACAAATGACTAGAAATATTTATTATAAATTTTCTACCTCTTTGTGACTTACAAAATGTTTTTCTCTAAAGGTGACTAGACAGGTAGGAGCTCAAACCCTAGACAATACTTAACACTCACAATCATATGGAGATGAAAAAATGAGTGATATTTTCAATGACAAATGAATTAAAATATATAGCTCTATTTTTTGTGGCCTATTTTCTTGTAAAAATTTGACATAGAATTGGAGGTCACAAATGTCACATGCAAGGCAAATTGAAATCCTATGAAAGTTTTTGAATGGATGGCCTAGAGTTTGCATGAAGAAAATCTACATATAGAACTTAACCATCACATTAATGAAAACATCATTACTCTTATCATCGACCTTTAATATTGTAATAAATTTGTACCTTTGTATTATATGGGATTTTAGGTGGGAAAATCCTCTTTGAGTAGCTGCAAGGGTCAAATTGGGTCATTAACGAAACAAAAAAAATATCCAATGATCGGGGGAGGTGAACATGAAGAAATATGGAATAGGATGTGAGAATAGGAGATGTAGGAATTTGTATAAAAACTAGAGTCATGATAGGACGTGTGATTTTTGTAATATACTAACCTATTTGCTATTAAATTTTTTTGTGCTTTTACCTTAGAATAATTTCACCATAGTTTGCATACATTTATTGACAAAGTACATTGAATTGTTGATTCATGAAAAGTGTGAATACAAATAAATACTTACAATATTGTTCTGATTTGTTTCATTCATTCAATTTGGGTGTATAGGTGCTCCTGCACCATACATCCATCATGGAAAGAAACTCAAGTCCAATTGAGGACTATGCTACTTGAAAACATGTCTGGAACCTCTTTGTCATTTCCTCTAAATGTTATGTATGTCTGGTATACCCTATCATTGGGTAAGTTTCTTGAACATTATGCCATGCTTGAAACCTTGGGCTTGGGAGCTCTCTTGACTTTCTCCATCTTGTCCAACTAGGTATGTTGACTATAACATTGGCTTTTTCTAATCACAAATATAGGTAAAAGTGGATAGCACTATTGTAGTCACCTTCCTTCCTTAGTGTACCCTCTTTTTGTTATTTGACACCCACTTGGTCATACCCCTTTGTTCCTACCAGTCATTGACACTTATCCCACTCTTGGTCTCTCTAATTTGGTTCATATATGGTGCTCCAAATGACTCAAATTAAATGAGACCCCATATTTCATTATCATATAACTATTACATCTTCCATCATGCAAGGCATAGCTTTCATGCATCCATGGTATTCCTAACAATAAATGACTTACATTCATTGGTGTAATATCACAAAATATTTTATCTCTATATTCCCCTATGTGAAATTCAACCCAAGCTTGTTCCTTGACTAGGAAGCATGCTCACCATTCACCCAAGAAACAAAATAAGGTGGCTCATAGGGTATTATTTCTACCTAAAACTTGTCAACCATTTCTTGAGAAACCAAGTTATCTAAACTACATGAATCAACCACCACATTGCATACCTTGCCTTGGCATTTTCATCTGGTCTTGAAAATAGCACTCCTTCGTAGCATCTCTTCTTCCATGGATCCTCTGATAACCATGATATCCTTCACCTTTAAACTTATCTAATCCTTATAGCTTTGATACCATCTAATGTAGAGGCAACAATCAATCAAAAATTTTGCATTAGAATCTTATGACCAAGTCTTGATTGATCAACTAAACAATGGTTCCACTCCACAATGGCTCCACTCTAAGAAAATGACTCTAGGGATTCTACAGACCTTATAAAGGAGTCTAACAAGATTAACCTGATCATAAAATCTATGATTTGACCAACCACATGTATAAGAAACACCATTCTAGGACAACACACTCTATACCAAGAGACTACTCCTTTTAGGTCTATTAGCCCTATCCACACTATGTTTGGGATAAAAAAATATTAAACTCTCCAAAAGACACTCCAAACCAGTGACAAATTCAAATACCATTATCTAAGTTGTACAACATATCTCAAAACCATATGTGAATATTTTGTACTAACCCTCTTGACTTTAGGCTTCTACGCCACTCACCTAGGCCTATTAACAATGTTGTAGTGTAGCCCTTGTTACATATGTCAATATCACTAGGTATCTTAAGGAGATAAACATTATAGAAGCAATGTCAAAATTAAAAATGAAAGTTGTAAATGCTGGTAGTGAGAGAAAATGAGATAAATTTTGAACATAGTGATAATTATGAAGATCTAATGGGGGATGAAAGGAGTGAAAAAACAAAGAAAAATGTTGAGTGCCTTTTCTCTTGTGCTATTGTTACTGGTGGTCTTCATTTTTTAAGTTTAGTTGGGTTTCATAATGTTCTTCATATAAATGTTCTATCATTACTGATGTTTTTTGTATGGATCAAACATAGATGATTGCTATTCTAAAATTCAAGATTTTGATATGCCTATTCACTTCCTATAAAAGTTCTATCTATGCATTGGCATAGTTAAAGTGAGTTTATGTTATATACAAAAGTAGCATTTTAATTGAAGTTTTCCACAACTTTATAACTGTCTACTATTCAATGTACAATATGGAAAAATCCTTTTCCATATTTTACAAGTTTTGGCCACAAAACAATGTAGATGTCTAGTTGCTTTAGTTTTTTTTTAATTCCTAGACAGTCCCTTAGTAAATTCAATTGGAAGGAGTTCTATTATAGTTTCCTTTTCAAAAAAGGTGTCCAATTGCACAATACAAATATCTTCAGATTTGGGAACTTTTTTTGGTTTCTCACTAATTCAAATTTAAGTTATGCACACTCTACAATTCATCTTCATTTTGAGCATAATTAATCAACTTTTTTCCTACAATGAAACATTCATAATGACCATTTCTTATGCACATGTCTCATGTGTAGGGAATTATTAGCATCATAACTTATAATAGAAAAGTATTCCTCAACATTCCCTTGAAAAAGAGTGTTTCTATTTGTATTTTAGATTAACTTTCACAAAGTGCACTATGGTTTCCATCCACATAATCATTTCAGAAAAGAAGACCATCAAATTTTTTATGGTAACTAATAATGCAAGCTTCCACAGCAAATTCTGCAGGTGAAGGAAGATGACATTGGTGTTAGAATTTTTTCCTTTATTTATTTAATCATCAACAATATGGAAAATTAACCTATCTATATGTAGCCATAAAATATCTTAGACTACACAAAGATATTGGTGTATATCAACATCACAAAACCTTTTGGAAAAGCACACAGAGATTCATATTGTTTTCTAAATTCTTTTTGAGTATTACTATTTTTTGTTCATGCTAAAAGGGAAATATACTATACAAATTAACTATGACTACAAGGCTTTATAGTCAATACTCGTATTCTTTATGTGTAGTGGTCCTAATAAACTAGCCTTTCCCTAGTTAGAAAAGAAAATTTAGATTATGAAGGTTATAATGCCACCATGGTATACCTCTTCCCCTCTAACAAGTAATACATAACAGAACATGTTAGATAACTTGAAAAATGTGTTGATATTTTCTTGTTTAAATTATTTTTCCTCTTTGAGTTAGATTTACATTTGTGTAAATATTATTGATAGAAAAAATTGAAGCTATTGCATTTGAAATGGGTTCGAGGAAGACAAGCTGTAGATGGGAAATATAATCTGGCAAATTATATGATTTTCTTGTTGCAAGAACTATATGGAAAATATAACTACCTCTTGAATTGTTTTAATGGAGATTCATCACATTTAT
This sequence comes from Chamaecyparis obtusa, assembly GCA_027943335.1. NCBI lineage: Eukaryota > Viridiplantae > Streptophyta > Pinopsida > Cupressales > Cupressaceae > Chamaecyparis > Chamaecyparis obtusa. The sequence goes on along the minus strand of BSBK01007988.1, from coordinate 15,105 downwards.
TTTTGTAAGGTATTGAACAATTTAAAATAATATGCAATAAAGGCATTGGTGAATGTTGTTGATTATCTAGGCATAGTTGCCTACAAGCTTAATGATCTCCTCAGTCAGGATTCTAATCTCTCAAATGTGGAACTTCATATAGATTTCCTTGATCAGGTACTTACATGTGCAGTAAATAGTATCTTAGTTGGTAGACTCTCAATGAAGTCTTGAAAATATCATTCCTCACTAGTTATAGATGGTTATAGGTGCTTGCACTATAAAAAGATACATATGTCCTCTAGGATTGATGTTGTTGTTTTTGTTATGGAATAAATACATGATTTCCTTTAAGTCATTTATTCACAAATAACTATTTCTTGTACATTGACTTATCATTTAAACTTAAGATCATTGTTTATCATATCATACTATTCTCATGCATTGTAAATTACTCACATTAACATCATTATCTTTTACTTTTATAAAAATATTTTAGACCTTTTCCTTCATCTTTCTGATGTGCATTTTCATTTATCCCAAATACACAATCCCTCACTATCCTTGTATGTGATCTGATATATTTTTGTATTGCGTCATTATCTATTTGTCATTATTTATATCTTTTTATTCCAACAACAACATAATGCATTGGATTGTCCTTTGTCCCTTCCTTACTGAATGAGTTTAGATATCTTTCTCACACAAGTTTGATAGGAAAATATAAATTTACTTGATATTATATAGCCATGTATAGGTCAACTTTCCAACTTTGTAACTTTGTTAACCACAACTGCATGGATGCCCCATTCATTCTAAGAAGCCTCATCAAAGAATATGTGTAACTTGCACCAGAAAATTAGGAAGATTTGATGATATGAATAACACATTTTTTGTATGAGGGAACATTAATGATGCAAAAAATGAATCCTATTATGATAAACAAAGTTCTAATTACAGCATGTTGTGCTCAACCCTCGTGGTAACCCATTTTATCCCACATGCTAAAATTAAAATGATATCAAACTAGAATGTTCAGTGATGATAATGACACATGTACTTGTACATGAAATAAACTTGTTAGATGAAAAATATGATATATTCTTTTCTAAATCCTTCAATCTATTCCTGATGTATTTATTGAGTAGTTATTAGTGCATTGATACTATGTTGACAAAGAATTCTAACCTCGAGCTCTAAGAAATATTTTTACTCTCTTTGTAGGTGATATGCTCATAATAGAAAATCAAAATGCAATCATTTTACTCCATTATCAAATCAATAACACATGGCTTCAAGCATTATAATGACCTTGATTAGGGACTATACCCGCAGACCAAAATAACTATTTGTGCAAGAATAACCCTTACATGAGCCTTTATTAGGCCTATTTTGCATATAAATCCAAAATTACATCATTTAGCACTTTTAGTGCATTACACAACTCTTAATGGCTTTGATGGCCAACTTACAATCAATATTGACCTTATAGGTCTTAAACAACTTTATTTATTCTTAGATCATCAAGTGACCCCAAGGAGTGCTCTCCTAGCCTCAAGGTGCCAACAATGGCTTACAAAACTTTATTCATGATCATATTAAAAAATGATCACCATACTATCAACACATTAAAGGGGGCTAATTTTGATGGATTTGGGGAACTCCTTGGAAGCTTTGACACATTGGGTGAGCAGACCTTTTCCCATCTTAGCACAATAAATATGTTATCAAGTGTCCTGATAAGATGCCTTTTAAAAATAGGGGTTGGGTTCAATAAAAGGCTCTAATTTAACCTACTCTAGAAAGTCATCAGTTGATGGAAGCAATAATTGATCATTTTCAATATTCTAAAAATTTGGATGACATTCTTTAAGGTCTTTGGTATCATAAACATGATTTTTTGAGTCTCCCTTGTGATAGTTCTAGGTTTTCATTGTATCTTATTTTCTATCAATGAAATTTCTCTTAAACTAAAAATATTTAATCTCCTTTGGTGGCCATGAGTCTACGAGCATAAAATTTGGGCTGGTTTTCTTCACCATTTTTCTTTCAAACAATCATTTACAAGGCATAATATAATTAGATAGGCATATTTGTCATTTTAAGATCAATGATAAATGCCCCCTTTTTTATTTTTTACATCTTATCAACAAATTAATTGCCCAAACTATAAACAAAGGTCATTATAATGCTTGCAAGAAACTTTGGAGGACCTAGGGCACAATGCTAAGCCACACACACACACACACACATACACACATACACACATGCACGCACACACACACAACATATACAACCTTCACCTATATATAAGAGTTTATTAGAGAAGGTATATGCACAGGTGATGAACATGCAGATTTTCCTAAGCACTACTGGGAGCTTACACTATAACAAGTGTACTATTGTGAAAATATCACAAGTTCATTTGTTGCAGGGTCTAGCTCCCAGTAGTGTTTGGTCAAATCTGCATATTTGTCACTTGTGCATATAACTTCTCTGGTCAACTCTTATATGCATGCAGGTGAAGGATGTATATGCATAGGTTGAGGCTGATCAACTCTGATCTCCTATTCGTATCTATATGTTATCAAAGAAGTTCCATTGAGAATCATGTCTACTTGAGACATTTGAATTGTTAAAGAAATTGGCATTTGAAATTTTATGAAATTTCTATTTTTTCCTTAGATTCATCTATTGATTCATTGGTTGTGTGATTAGAGGCTTCATTTGGCATACATGTTTGATAAGAGGCTTATTTTATCATACATCTTGGATAAGAGTCTCTTTCAAATACTTAATGCATTAATATTTGTTGGTGACGTCTAGTTTATCCTTCATTTTAAATGGCCTATGTCTTCCTTCCCTTCAGAGTTGCTGGTGCTTGAAAATTTGACAGTGACAAACAATTGCACCCCCATCCAACCATCCGTGGAAGCTTGTTCCCAAAATATTCCACAAGGTATGTCTTTTGTTGCACCACTTAATGTTGCACTACATGTTTTAGAGTTGGATAATGCTTATTGCTAGCTACAATCTTATATTTTGATAGGATATTCTACCATGAGGTTTCCTTCTGATAGAATGCTAAAGTTGTCCATGTTGAGGTACTACTTCATCATGCTAGATATACGTCTCCCTTAATCACAACCATTGGCTTGTCAATTCTTCACTGCTTGTTTTCAAACTATGGACATGATATTTTCTTGTCTCAAATGTTAAGTCTTTTAAATTCTTCTTTTGGGTTGAATTTACCAAGTTGACTACAAAAAGTTGATTGTGACCACCCAACCCTTCTTCATATTGCAAACTACTAGTCCTTGTGCTAGAGAAAGATGGCATATGGTGCCCTACATTGAATATCACACACTCAACTAGATCATGGTGAAGTAAAAAATATAGGTACCCCCTTCAAGACATCAATGACATCTTGGATCGGCTCCATAATGTACAATACTTCACTAAGATTAACCTCAAGTTAGGATACTAAGTTAAGGAATTTGGTGAATATTTTATTTTGTGAAGGAATTTGGGTTGGAAAGCATTGGGAAAAGAACAAATAGTTCTGTTAACCCTAATGCACTTCTGATATATTTTGTGTATAATATATATGATACTTTATTTTGATTTACAAACTAGTATATTATCTTAATATATTTCTTTCTTACCACAATAGGACTGAGTTTGAGGTGGAAGACTACAATAGAAGAAGTATTTCAATCTGGTATACTATACTAAAACATAATTTCATAACTTTTCAATTTCTATATATAATTAGATCTAAGAAGATTTGTGTACTTTTGACATTGTTTTTCTTAGTTTGTGAAGGTTATAGACTGAAGTTTCGATGGACCAATTTTTTTTTTGTGATGAAGGATCATGTTAGATAATCTAAGTGAAGAACAAAATGGGGAGACAATCACTAGATTGTGGTCTAACTTCAAAAGAAAAGGTGATGGAAAATGTTATTGTCCTTACAAAATTTGTAAGGGCTTAAACATTAGAAGATTGCTAATCAAAACAACTAAGAGACATTGTAGGGAGACTGGTCACATTGAAGGAGGGTTTGATTATCATCCATTGGCAAGCTTTTTATTATGTTTTTTTAATAATTAATATACATATGAAATACACTTGATGATGAGATCATTATCATGATTTATTTGTGTTCATCATTTTTATACAAGTCAACCTCCCCAAGGAAGTATGTGATATGGACCATGGAGGTGCGAATATTGAAGTTGAAGATTATGATCCTAGATAAAATGATGATCATGCGCCAGATAACACATTTGAAGATGATGGTACTAATACATTGATCCATGACACATTTGGTACTGGCACAGCTTATGATGATGATCAGGATGATGTTGATGTCATCCATGATATACCTCTACTTGAGAAGGCAGGCACAACCCTTTATGAAGGCTTCCAAACAACTCTTCTCTCTGTTGTATTATTGTTTTTGAACTTGAAGGTCATGAATGGTTTATCCAACATAACAATGTCATGTATGCTATATCATATATGTCATTATAGTCAATAAAGGGTCAAACATGTACCATAAATATTGTTAATATTAAAAACTTATTTTATTTTTCTATAGATTGATAGGTGAGTTTTTGTTACCACAATAGAATATTCTCCCTCGCTCATACCAAAAATTATGTGCCACTATGAAAGATATTGGGATAGAGTATCAAGAAATAGATGCTTGTTCCAATGATCATATTATTTATCATAAAGAACATGAATTTTCAACAGAATGCCCTGAATGTCATACAAGTAGATATTGACCAGATCAAATAACATAAAAGGTGCCTCGCAAGGTTCTTCATCACATCCCCATTATACAACATTTGAAAAGATTTTTTAGGTGTAGTAGCTTGACACAATTTATGGATTACCATGCACACGGTAGGAGTCAATATGACATTATTTTAATTCCTGCAGATGGTTTGGCATTTAAGGACATAGAGGAAAAGTGGCTGCACTTTATCAAAGAACTTCAAAATCTCAAACTTCATTGGCAACGGACGATGTCAATCCATTTGGAGAGCTTTGATCTGTTTATTCTATTTGGCCTATTTTTGTCATCAACAATAACATTTCTCCATGGATGTAAATAAAGAGGGATCACATTATGTTGGAAATGATTGTTCCAGGTATTTTATTATTTAATAGTTATCTACATGTAATTATAAATCTTGCAGTAAAATAGTCACAATAATAATGATGGTGATGCTATTGATGATGATGATGATGATGATGATGATGATGATGATGATGACGACGATGATGAAAATGATGATGATTCTGATGTTGTTGTTGATGATGATCACATTGATGATGCCAGTGATAATGATGATGGAAATGATGGTGGTGGTGATGATGTTGATGACAACAATGATGGTGGTGGCGATGATGTCAACAATGACGATGATCATGGTGGTGAGTTGGATGAAGAAGAAGATCATTGACATGAATGAAATGTATAGTTATGTTATCACTTCTTAATCTATTTACTATTGATTTCTTGATAGAAATGTATAGTTATGTGATTAATGCTTAATCTATTTAATATTAATTTCTTGATTTACAATATCAGTATTGTGGAGTCTCAAAGGAAATATGATGAAAAACATTCAAGAAGTTACACCAATATCCACATGTTGGCACCACAGAGGTTTATATACCTCCATGTGAGGTTTCACTCCTCATAATTCTACTACTACAACACATGTCCAAACCATGGCCTATTAGATAACCAAGAGTGGGGTGTGAATTAGTTAAGTCCAGTTATCCTACAGACCCAAATTCCTCTTTGATGTATAAAATAAACAAATTGGTAATAACTTGACTATGCCTTGTTGCTTAATTAATCGATAATCAGATAAATCATCTAGTATATACCGATCAAACCAGTTAATGTAATGTGTAAAGTAAAACTCAAAACATCACATGCATACATATTCAACACTTGATTTTTAACATGGAAACCCTCTTAAGGAAAAAACCACTTGGGACTAGTAACCCAAAATAATTTCACTCTTCTGAAGTGACCTCAATTAAGAGCCTACCCTATTAAAGGTTACAAACACACTGTAAGGCATGATTTTTTTAGATTATTTATCTCTAACAGTTCTCCGTGACCATATGTTCACTTGGGTCAACAAGAAAACAACATTCATAGAATGTAAATACAAAAAGATGGTTAAGTCCATTCGGTTAAGAGATTTTGACTATAGAAATGGTTAGAAAGTAATAGTATATGAACTAATTTAGATTCAACTTCCTTTTCTCATTTTTATACTAGTTCTAAGCTCAATATACTTCTGGTCATCATAATCTTTTTAATCTTCTTCTTTCTCTAACTCTATTCTACTTGGTTAACTCCTTATATCACTTGGTTAGGTCTGCAGAATTACTCAATTCTTATTTCAACCCATTTGACCAGCTTCGCATGTATGATATATTTTCCTCTCACATGACTCTCTCTTTGAATTTCTTGTCTCCTTATATAGACATGATAAATCATTTTATTTTCAGCCATATATTTTGCCTCTTAATCTCCATCATTGATTTTGACACTTTAACCTTCCTTGGAACTTGTACCATAAACTATTTTCAATCTTCATCATCCATTCATCCTTGATTTTTTCTAGCCATTGATCTTCATAAAAAACTTTTTCTTTATCCTTGGAATATTCTAGATTTTTCCATCTCATCATCACATGTCGACAATCACATGTTCCACATTATTTCTCTTTCTCAATCAATACCATGATAAGTTGGTTTCTTCCTTCTTGATTGATATTGTCCTTGATGTAAACTAAGTTCTTCATATATCAAAATAACTTGTACATTCTTGGTCTTCAATACTTAACAAAATCATGTAATAAAATCAAATCGCTATCATGCTATCATAGACTCATCAATAATTTTCCCAATGAATACCTTGTTCATAACTTACTCATACATCTCATCTTTATGGTAATATCTTCTTTCCTTCACCAATATCACCTCCTTCAGATGTTTGCAACTATCATGATAAGTAAAGTCAAAACTAATTGGCATCAATGACAATATAACAACTGATCTAATATCTCACATATATCTTATTAGCTCGGTGATGATCTTCACATTTTTTTCTCCAAGTAGTCTTTTAGTTGTAGTACTAACAATCTCTCCCTTTGGCATTGATGACAACAATATAAAATATACCATCTTTGTTTTTTTGAGGTAACTCAGTTAGGTCTCCCTTAGCTTATGTCTTTAATATGTTTAATCACTATGTCTTCTCCAAGCCATATTCTCTCCTTGAGTATTTCATGCCATATTATCTCTCTTTGACAAAAATGCCAAAAATAAGCTCTTTAGTAGCTAAATGAGTATCTCTATTGTTCCTTTTATAGATTCATGTACCTTGCATGTATAGATATTCTTGGTTTCATCTTGTGTTCCACTTTCTTCTTCTTCTTCATAACCTTAGGAATCCAAAACCATGAACATCTTTCATCAACATAATTAGATCTTCTGATAAAGAATAGGTTGATACAACCCCATATCACCTTAGTGACTGTTAGATAGGGGATGGACCCCTAGTCTACTTCTCAAGTACTTAAATGTGTCATTTAGTAAGGGTTTTGTGAATATATCTACAAGTTTCTCTTGTGACTTCACATATTCCAATGTGGCCTATTTCTCCTAAACTTTCTCCCTTAAGTAGTGACATTTGATATATATATGATTTTTCTTTGCATGCATCACTAGATTATTTGAAATTTTTATAGCACTTGTGTTGTCATCATAAATTATCACTAGTTTTTTTCTTCTTTATTTATACGTTCCAATAATTTCTTGATCCATGCAATATTAGAATAGTTAGCAACAACAACTATATATTTAGCTTCAACAATGGATTGATAAATACATCCTTGTTTCTTTCTTATCCATGTTACTATTCTTTCTCTTAAAAAGAAAGCTCGTCCAATAGTTCTTTTTCTATCATCAATATTTCCAACCCAATCAACATCTATATAGACTTTAAGTTCAAAATTGCCTTCTTTCTTATACCATAGTCCATAATTCTCAGTGTTCTTCAGATATCTCAATATTCTTTTCATAGCAGTCATGTGTGTCTCTTTAGGAATAACATAAAATATAGCTACAATACCAACAACATGTACAATATCTAGTCTAATATGGACAACATACATCAGCTTTCCAATCATAGATCTGTATAAGGTTTGATTTATCTCTGTTGACTTTTCATCCTTGGTTAGCTTGCATCTAGTTACCATAGGTGTATAGACTGGCTTTGAGTCTTTCATACCAAATATCTTCAAGATTTCTTTAATGTATTTAGACTAAGTGATGTATATGCCTTCCTTCAGTTATTGAATTTGTAAGCCAATAAAGAATTTGATCTCTCCAAACATTGACATTTCAAACTCCTTTCTCATTTCATTAGAAAAATATTTACATAAGGTATCAAGACCTCCAAATATGACATCATCAACAAATATTCTAGCAATAAGGATTTTATCACCATCTTCACCTTTCAAATATAGATTGGTGTTATTACTTGTTCTTAAAAATGCAATTCTTATCAAATAAGAGTGAAATATTTCATACCATGCTCTCGGTGCTTGTTTTATTTCATAAAGTGCTTTGTGTAGCTTACAAACCATGTTCTTCTGATTTTGATCTATAAAACCTTCAAGTTGTTCAATGTACACCTCTTCTTCAAGTATTCCTTTTAGAAATGTAGATTTAACATCCATCTAATATACGTTGAATCCTTTGTAAGCAACATATGCAAGTAGAATTCTCACTCCTTCAAGTCTAGCAACTGCTGTAAAAGTTTCTCCATAGTCAATTCCTTAATCTTGTGCATAACCTTTGCAAACTAATCTTTTTTTGTTTGTTGTAGCATTTCCATTATCATTCAATTTTTTTCTAAAATTCCATTTTGTACCAATAAAATTTTTATCTTTAGGCCTCAGTACTAATGTCCATGTCTTGTTTTTCTATATTTTCTCAATCTGTTCATTCATTTCTTTAATCAAATCATCATTTGCAATGCATCCTTAATAGTTCTAGGTTCTAATTTACAAACCAAAGATGTATTGTCCCTCAAATTACTTCTTGTCATTATTCCTTCTCCTTTATCTCCAATTATCTGATCATGTGGATGGTGTCTTCTTACATATTTTGCTAACATAGGATCAGATCTTTATTCTCTAATATTTTCTCTACTCGGTGCATGATCATCATTATGCTTGATAACTGTTTGTTGTTCCTTGGTAGCAATATTTTGTTTCTTGGTGACACTAGGTTTTTTCTTGGGTAAAGTGTTAGGTTCTTCACTTTGAATGTAAATAGATCTTCCATAGTCTTTTGGTTCTTTCTTTATTTTCTCATCATTATTTTTTGCAAAGTACTCATCAAATCTCACATTTTCACTTTCAATCATTTTTTTAGTAGTCTTGTTCAAACATTTATAAGCCTTACTCGTAGAATATCCTAGAAATATGGCTTCATCTCCTTTAGAATCAAATTTTCCATTTCTATCATCTTTCAGAATGTAATGTCTACTTCCAAATATTCTAAAATATTTCACATTAGGTGTATAACCATACCATAGTTCATAAGGTGTCTTGTTTGAATCTTTCTTCAATTGTACTTAGTTTAGTGTAAAAATGGTAGTGATGATAGTTTCTCTCTAGAAAATTTGTGCAACCTCTTTTTCAATTAGAATATTCTTACACAATTAACGATTGATCTATTCCTTCTTTCAGCAATTCTATTTTTTTGTGGAACCCTCAGTGCTGATACATGTCTCTCTATTCCATGCTCATTACAAAAAGTTAGTAATCTTTTTAGAAATGAATTCACCTCCTCTATCTGAACTCAAGCATTTTAGTTTCTTACCAATTTATTTCTATTTTATTACTCCCCTTCCTCTATTGTACAAGACTAAACTATTGAGATGGCTAGAACTATGTTAAAATATTCTAGCCTACCTAGAATGTTTACTAGATAGAGATGTTGTGCATACTATTGTCTAGCATCCTAACATTATAGGAGTAAGAGAGAATCATAAAAAGACATCTTGCGAGATATGGTTCAAAAAGCGCCCATTGTCAATTACTCTATAATAGTTGGAAGTAAATGAATCATCAAATGAGATGTGGAAATTCCAAGAAAGTTTGATTTAATATCAGATGAAGGAACATTCTTATGATATTCTACAAAGATCAAGGTATAAAAATGCCATGACATTAGGATAAAGAAGATTCTAGAGAGAACAAAATTTTAAGTGAGGAATGGGATAAGGCTACTCTAGAGCTAGGGATTGAATTTCAAAAAGTTTTTGTTACTCGTGTAGCAGAAAACAATTCTCTACAAAATAAATAATGATCAAATGAAGAAGAAAATAAAAATGAACAAGAACCAAAAATACTGACAAATCATCTGAAAAAACATTATTTTGAAAATTAGATTAGTTGAGATAGACACAAAGTTGTCCAAACAAAAGGAAGGCTTACTAGGGTGTGTGAAAATAAAATAAAATTCTCTATACATGGTGAAACTATTTAGAATTTATTAAAAGAAAGAAAAGATGATAGTTTGATAATATCAATGAATGTCGATCTATTTTAGACAAAGAAGAATTATGCATATGAATGGGCACCTAGACTAGTGGATGAGAATGTGATTAGTAGGTAGTCTAGAAAAAGATAAACAGAGATGCAAAAGTCACAAGAAATAAGGAAAGATTGGTATGTAAAGGCTATACATGATTTTAAGGCATATAATTTGAGGATACATTTTGTCTAATCACCAAGGTGGAAGAAATAAGGTTGCTTCTTTCATTTTATACACATAGGAACTATAAGGTGTAATATATGGCTATGAAGTCTACATTTCTAAATGGACAAATAGAGGAAGAGGTTTACATTAAGAAATCAGATGGATTTTAGTTGTGAGATGATCCAAATATAGTTTGGATACTCAAGAAAGAACTTTATGGACTCAAGAAGGCTCCTAGATATTGGATTGCAAGCTTGGATATATATTTATTGATGCAAAAATTTAAGAAAGGTACCCCATATAGTAATCTATATTATTAAGTACATGGTAATAAATTGGTGGTAGTATTTGTATACATTGATAACATTGTATTTGGTTGGAATGATGATGTAAGAAAGATATTTATTGAAGAAAAACTAAAATAATTTGAGATGTCAATGATTGGTGAGTTGTCATTTTTCTTGGTCTTCAAGTTATTCAAATGAAAGATTTTATTTTCATTTTTCATACCAAGTATATCAAGGAGATGTTGAGGAAGTTTGAATGCAAAATTATAAAATAATTAGAACCCCCATGGCTACTCTTTATCACTCAAGAAAGGATTATGAATCTCCACAATTTGTCAGAAGTTTATATATCTACAATAGGGTGACTATTGTACTTGACAACTTCAAGAATGGATATCATGCACACAATCTTATTCGTTATAATATATCAAGATGATCCTAATAAATCTCATGATAAGGAAGTGAAAAGAGTACTAATACATTTAAAATGAGCTTCCAACTTTGTATAATGGTACAAAATGGATAATGGTTTTTCTTTGAAAGCCTTCACTAATGCTGATTTGTCTAGCTATGAAGATGAAAGAAGAATAAAAAATGATCGTGTTTTTGCCTTGGGAGATAGGTTTGTCTCTTGGATAAGCAAGTAGTAGGATTCAATGTCATTATATACATCAGAGGCATAGTAGATTTTATAATCATATTTCTAAACACAAGTGATGTGATGAAGAAGACTCTTAGAAATATCAAGATGAAATATGACGAGGCAATTTTGATTATATGTGATAACACAAGAACTATTAACAATTAAAAGAATTTAGTTATGCATTGAATGAATAAAAAAAATTCTATCTGGTATGATTTCTTGAGGGAAAAATATATAGAGAAGGAAGTTAGATTAGAGTATATGTCCACAAAGGAGTAGATTGAAAATAAATCCATTAAGGAACTATTACCACCTATTTTTACTCATGTAATATTTTTCCATACTCATCTTTCAAGAAAAACTAGGATTTATTAATTTCATTTTGATTGATGTATTATTTTCCTAAGTCATCATCAGGTTATTGTGAAATCCTTGCATTTTTTGCCATTATCTAATAAAGTGTCACCTTTTTTAACTCTCTTCTTGAACTTGTAAAAATTTCAATGGTTCAAGATTCATCTTACATATGTATGTCTCAAGTCTTTGTCAAGTTTAAGTTTGAAATGTGTCAAACAATGTTAGTCAGTAATGAACCTAAACCATTGTACCACTACTTAGTTCTTAGTTAAAGTTTCATCTCATGTGTCTCATCTTTCTTATGAGTCCCTATTAAATGAAAGATTCTATATGAAAAACAAATTGGAAACATTGAACTTGAAACATTAAACCTTTTTATTTTAGTCCAAAGGATCAAGGTTCATAGTGTATGAAGATAAAAAGGAAAGTAATGAAAGGTGGGTAATAAATGGTGGATACAAAATAAAGGGGAGTGGTTTTGGAAAAAGTGAATATTCTAGGCATGTAGGGAATTTAAGTTTTAA
>BSBK01007987.1:907500-1157831 GCA_027943335.1 Chamaecyparis obtusa | reverse complement strand
CATGAAACATAAAGCCCAAAACCATGCCAACTAAGTCTCTTTTTCCTTCTGCATCTTTAATATTTTGTCATGTATTTTGATTACAAAATTTTTGACCCTTGGTATCTTTGAGATTCATCAAATAAATTGCTTAAGGAGTTCATGTTTAGTGTCTCAATGTAGTTGACTTGAATATCCTTGTACGATGAGCACTAGATAATGTAATGTCATTTTATCTCCACAACTTCTTGAGTGCAATAAACATCTTCTTTCTACCATTCTTCTATAGGTATCATCTATCTTCTAGTTTCACAACTAAGTTGATACAAAATAGTTCTTATCTGAGTGATTAACATTTTTTATTTCCATTTTAATTGATTCATATGTAGTTCTTTTGTGTATGATCGTGTGTGGGATTAAAATGTTTGATGTAGTATTCCTTTTTCCTCTCAAGTTTCCCTATCTACATGCTTTCTTTGAATTTTCCTTGCACATACTTTTTAAAAAAATTCCCCATTGTTATTTGGACACTCCCTTATGCTAATAGCCCACTTATTTATACATATGTTTTTTTGTTTCATCTATGTACTCTTCCTTCTATCTAATTTATCTTATGTTGCCAATTTTGGCTAGTAGTGCAACTCCATGTTCTCTTATCTTCTTGTATAACTTAATGACTAGAACATATCTAGCATCTCAATAGGAAAATCCTCGGCCTTTGTCAAGACAATCTCATACATAATAGATGATTTAATTTTGATGATATTTGTGATTATACATTTTTGTAATCTCTCTATCTCTCTCCACTTTCTTGTTGAAGTGTTGCTACCTTGTTCCTTATAACCATAGAGCAATACCAGAACCGCAAGGAGCCCAAAAAGTGTTTTCTTAGTTTTCCAGCCCCAAAGCTCAACCCTTTTGCATATGCTTTGGTATGAGCATAAGGTTTTCCCTCTTCCTCGTATCCTTTTTATTCTACATGTTTCTCTACTTAGTTTATTTTGAAAATGAAGGCCAAGGTACTTATATTCATTGAATATTTGCAAGAGGTCATCTTCAAAAATAAATTTTCTACGAACCCCATTTCCTCTCAAGGTAAAAATCATGACCTTAGTTTTGGTTATCTTCACTTGCATCCCCACCATGTTGTAAAATATTTCTAGAGATTTCAAGTGTTCCATCAAATCTTGTATTTTTTTTCCATTAAAGTAAGATCATGCACACATATAATCATCTTTATTACATAAATCATCAAGTGAAACCCCCACCATAAAACTTGTCTATCCATTCCTCTAATTTTTTAATTTACATACAAAATAATGTAGGGGATAATGTATAGCCTTTGTTTACCCCAATGTAACTTCCAAAACATTTTGATAATCTTTGTTTGGTTTAAATTTTGGCCTAGAACTTGTCATATAACTTATAAAAAAAACCCTATATAATGTTTTAGAATTTCCAATTCTTCCAGTATACTCCAAAATTTTCTTCTAGGTACCATGTCAAAAGCTTTCTTGAAGTAAAAAAAAGTAGCAAAAGACCTCTCCTCCCCACTTATCCAAAACCTTCTCAATCAATTGTCTGAGTGTAATGCAATGGTTGATTGTATACTACTTTGGTCTAAAGCCTTATTTCCTTTTTGCCCTCCTTCCCTCCTTTTCATCCCAACTACTAATTTGTCTTTCTATCATGCTCCCAAAAATTTTACCGAAAAAGAGGATTTATTGCTATAGTGAGATAATTTGATGGGTTGTTGATGTCATCGCTTTGAGAAAGGGGATGACAACACTAGTTGTCCAATTTTTTGGGAAACCATTCTAAATATCTCTATTAAATATTATTTTGATATGAGATGTGAGGACCTCTAAGCCCATTTTAAATATTTTTCTGGTAGACCGTTTGTTTCTCAAGCCACAGAGGGCAAGTTTTCTTATTCCTTCTTTGATGTTTATTGAAGAGAAGAGTTTATCTCTTGAATTGATTATCAGATGAATGTCTTTATCTTGCAATCTCTATATAGCTACTTTGCACACTCTAACCATCAAGGATATGTGATATTATTCTCTATTTTTTTGTGTATTTTTTGTAATTCTTTCCAAAATCCTCTTGCTCTGTGCCTCCCAAGTGAAATTAGTTCCTTCCTTATAGTTTGAATATAATCCTCTTTTGTTTAAGTCTTACTATCTTTGTATATTTCATGTTATTTACCCATATTTTGACCATTTTCTTTGCTACCTTGCATTCTTCATCATACCACGAGTTTTCCAAAAAAACTATCTTTGTTACTTCTTTTAGGCCTAGAACTTTTGCATGAACTATGGGCCTTGAGGAATATTGAGGCCAACTTGACATTACCTATTGCTTTCTTGTTTGAATTGACCATCTCATTGACTCCTACTTCTTGAAATTGGCTTTCGATCATTATTCAAAAGGTTTAGATTGGTTTTTATGTGCCAAAAGAATTATACCTTGAGCAACCTCTTTCTTTTAATTTTGTTACATCTTCTATTGGTGTTTATTATCTTTTTTCATGCTCATCTTTACACATATTAGGCTGTGATCTTATTTCATTTTTATAGGGCAATCTTTCACCTTGATGTTTACTAAACTTATCACAAGTTTCTTTGAAATTATAACATAATTCACCACACCTTGACCATTGTAGGTGTAGCATGTAATGTTCCTTGAGCTTGGACAAGATTTTAATCCACTGCATATAATCTTAGAATACAATCTATGAAACCCTAATAGTTCTATCGCATACTATGTAATAGATCCTTTTTCATCTTGAGATACTCTTTCCTAGTTTTGATAACCTTCCTCTTCCAACCACAAAGGGTTGTCTCTTAATCCCTCTTCACTACTGGCTTGGTAATTTTTTGTTTTGGAATTAAAGTCACTGATTAAGATGATTTCTCATTTGTGGTTGTATGCAAATATATCCTTTTTCAAGGTTGCATATGGGTCATGTTTGTCTAGTTTCTTTTCTTATAGAATTTTGAACTATAAGGAGAAAAATAACATGAAACAAGATAGATTATGAGCTCTTTAGTCCCTATTTTTATCTATATGCACTACTTATTTTGGTCTTTCATAGTCCTTTCCACTTTCAATTATTTCATTCTATATTTATATCTTCATGTAGCCTTCAAAGTTTGGAACCTTACAACCCTCATTCCCATGTGTCTCAACAAGGATAATTTTGTCCTTCCTCTCTACTACAAGCCCTAAATCAGGACCTCTCCTCCAAGTATAACCTCTACAATTCCAACTTTCTATTGAGAGGTATGCCTAGAGGCCTCACCTTCCTATTTACCACGTATTATTTAATTACTGATATGAGCTTTCCCTCTATACATCCATGATTCATTACTTACATTTCTTGTTGCTACTACTTTTTCCCATTCTGGGTTAAATATTCATCTATGTAGAATTGTGTAACTTTGAGAAATCTTTTGTTCCTCGTAATTTGTTCTTGTCCTCTATGTTTTTCAATGTTCCCCTTACATTTCTATTTCTACCATTTGGAAAAACTCTCCCAATTCATCTTGCTTGATGCATATGTTCTATCCATCTAACTTGTCTGCTAAAAAGCCATTTATTAACTTATCAGTGTGCTCACCTTCTCCACGGTCCTTCAAATAATTTATTATTAAATTTTCTACCCTATCATTTTAGTGTCTTTCTTCTCCTATTTGCACTGTAATATGCTTCTCTATGAGTTCTCTTTAGCTCTTTGTTGACCCTTTTGTTATCTACGCTTATGATTTTGCCTCTTCTATTTGTTCCTTCAACTTAGCCTCCTTAATCTCTATGTTGCTATTATTTATTGAAACTCTTATAGATGTGAAGTGTCTATTTGCTTTGATACTTTAAGAAAATCTCCATTTTTAATCTGCTATCATTCCTACTGCATGAACAAGATTTCTTGTTGTCCCATTTTCAAGTTAGCTTGTAGATTGACTATTTCCTCTTTGAAAACATGTTTTCTTTGGTAAGTTTGTAATTGGTGTCCATTATCTCTTGCCATTTGTCATACTTCATCTGTTCCAAATCTTCTAAACCTTCAAGTCTCCTCTTTAGCCCCATTTACTCTTTAACATATAGATTTGAAAACCAATCTAAGGGTGTTGATTTAGGGCTATATTGGTCAAGTTTTCCTTCACCATCAACATCCCCTTCTATTTCTACCTCTTGTTGTTTCATTCCCTCGATGCATTTAAGTTGGTGGTTCACTAAACACACCCTTTCAACTTGGTTCGTAAGGTTTTCTTACATTTATCTTGCTTTTCTTACTTTCTCTTCTTGTGTCTCATGATTGACTATTGTTTGACTAAATCTTATCACCTTTGATAAGATTGCGACAAACCTACTATGCCCTAGCCACTGTTACTTTTTGGTTATTTTGGCTTGCCTTTGTTGCAGTATCCTGTTGTATTGCTTGACACTTAGAAATGTCAATCTTTCACTTGTATTTGAAATCCTAGCTTGTGTGTAAGTGCGAGGTTCCAGATTCCTTGTGGAAAAAGGTAGCGTATAAGGTATCAACATTTCTATCTAAGAAAAAACTTCATGTTCCTTTTTGTTCCCTTTCTCATTTCTTCCGTCAAGTTCTTCCAATGAGATCATGTGATCCTACTATCTAAACCTAGCCTTGTTGTTATTGGGTATGGTATTTCCATCGAAAACAAAAAACCCTTTATTGCCAAAGTTTTTTTTATTTTTACCCAAATTTTATTTTGTATTGCCAAAGTTTGAACATTGCCAGATATTGCAAGAGTTGAAATGCTTTGTGAAAAGAACCCAAGCATTTACCAAACCACTAAGGGATGAAGCTAACCTTGTTCCATCCACACTTGGTCCACACGAAACTATTTTATGCTCCCTTTAGAGTCTACTCCCACTTGGCCCACATACACCACTTTGTCTCCCATTTTGTCATCTCTTACAGATCCTTCGACTCTTTTTCACACTGTTTGATGTCTTCTCCTACTTCAAGAGCACACATGACCACTCTCAAATTTCTCCACATGGAAGCCCTCATGCTATAACTAGAGATTTGCATTTAATACCCTAGGCATCCATTGTGACTTTGTCCATCAATACCTTTCATCCTATGACACAATCATCATGGATTTGGAGATTCATCATGACTTTGTCTTGTGGATATTGACTATTCTTGTGCTTAGAAGCAGCTTGGATAGTTCTCCATAAAATTATTGAAAAGGGAAAGGTAATACAAATAACTCTTTAATTGAAGGACATGTTAGATTCTAAAGTGGAGTTAACAATATGGGGTGGTTTTTGCAATAAGGAAGACTAACAACTCCAAGAATTATGTGATTTAGGAAATTATCCTATTCTTGTTTTAAAGGGTGAACATATTAGTAATTTTGATGAAAAATATGTGGAAACAATCATCACAATCTAACTTCTTATAGATCCAAATCTTCTACAGTCACAAAGATTGAGATATTGGTTTGATACACAAGGGAATAATCTTTCTTATCACTCTATTACAAAGAAAATATCATTCATTAGAGAAGTTAGAATGTTGAAAATTGTGGCACAGATTTATGATGAAGGACTTGATAGACCTAATAAACTTGAGTGGATTGTGATACTACCTTATCTTTTATAAAGATAGACAATTTCTGTTATATGACTCACCTATTAAAGATTGAAGGTAGGCAATGCAAAAAAGATGAATACAAATAGAAATGACAATTGGTATTGTGAAATATGTGATTTGTGTTAGGGTTTAGGCAAATATGAGCAATAAACAATAGTAAGATAATACAAAATTAGAGAAGATAGAAAACAAATAACACAAAGATTTAACATGGTTCACCCAATATGGGCTACATCCACTAGAAACAATTGTCCACTTATTTTGTTATCCAATGAAGAGCAAATTATAGTCTGATACATTTCACATTACACCGCCACTTATATATAGACCCTTTAGGCGGTTTGCAATGTCGGTTAACAAGTTAACCCTAAAAATGCTTGACGAGTTAACCCTAAATTTTTTTTTCAATAAATGGCGAGTGTATAGTACTTGCCCAATCAATCACCACAAACCAAAAATTAAAGTTTTCTTGAATGTGATTATAGTCATCTACTTCAATACCAAGTGCCAAATCATACTACTTTGACTTGGGTCACTACTTTTGAAGAAGTGGAAGAAATTATAGATGTTGCACCAAAGAAATTAAACGTAATGAAGCACGAAGAAGAAGATAGTATCAAGTTTGTAGACATTATACGAAAAAGTCCTTTTCAATAAATATATATTTAAATTTAATGTGAAAGAAAATACTTATAATGACAAAAATAAGGTTAAGTGTTAACTTAATATTTTTTATAGATATCTCTATGTCTTCTTAAATATAGATATGCTAGTAAATATTTATTCTTATAAACTATTTAATGACACCTTTTAAATATAGACATGTAGGTAAATATTGATTCTTATAGACTATTTGATAACACCTTTTAAATGCTATTATTAATTAATACATCGAGTGGAGAGACGTAACTATACAGTGACATCACCTTTCTTATCCATGTCATGAAAACATGAAATATATGAGCAAGGTCCTATGAGGGGGGCTTCAAGATCTATTTTCATGGAGTGGGAGGTCCCATGAAACAAAACAAATTATGCTACAAGATTATTTGAAATCTCCCTTTGAAAAATAGCAGCCCCTATTTTTTTAACACTTGCCAATTAGCTAATATATAATTTTTCATTCACAATAATCTTCATGAGACCACCAACATCATTCTTAAATTTTGGAGGTTAAACTTTAAAGCTGAATTGCAAAACTAAATTCATGGGACCATCAAGATTTAAAATACTATTGGAAAAAATCTACATGACTGAATTTTTTAAGGAAGCCCCCCTCTACGAGACCTTACCTTAAGACTTTTATTTTCTTCCTTATCAAACAACAACTTTCCTTTCACTATAAGATACTATTTCTATGTTTTTCAATGAATGTGAAAGATTTATTATATTTTATAATAAAAATTAATAAATAGAATCATATATTTATTAAATTTGTTCCTAATGAATCTTTAACCCAAAATAAAAATTAATTTTTTTTACTAAAGACACTTGGTTTAATTAGGAAGTCTAGCAAAACATCTTGATGGAAGTCCTAAGAGAGAAAAATGCCAAAAAAGAAACGGGAATGTTCCCACGTTCTCTTTTCGGATCATCATGCAACGGAATTAATGCGGGAGAATAGAATCCATGGTCGCTCATGGCCTTACGAGGTATGAGCGTTCCAATTATTTCCTCACCTCATTACTTGTGTCCGCTTAGTAAGACGAGAAGCTTACCTCCTCTGCGCCTGTTTGCCCTTCGGTTTCTTACCAGGTGGGCTTCTAATGGCCGTACTCTCTATATTTGTTTGTTTTTGAATTGGCATTTCAATTTGTTCTAAATTTGGAATATACAGATTAGATCTATTCACATCTGTGATGTATTGTGGCAGCTTCTGTGTTTCACCCAAAAAATCTTTAGCCAACCGAGGCTGTTTTCAACATTGGCCCCTAATGCCCATTTGATTTTTTCTTCTTCTTCCTGATTTTTTTTCTATTTTCTTCAATCAATGTTTTTGCTGCGTATGAATGTGTGAATACTGCTTTGGAGGTATGCGTAGCAATATTAGTGAGAATATGAACAGAATGCATCTTCTTACAATTCGGGCTGGACGGGATGGGTTGGACTTAATAATCACGGTACTTTGCACTAAACTGATTTCTGTTGTAGGGATGGAGAGTCTTTATTTCACAATTAAGATAATACTTTCTTCTAAGGGGCTAGCCCCACTGCATTCATAGCTCCCATGTTTCACCGGGTAGGAATATTGTGTCATTGATGAGTGTTTAAGCTGTTTGTGTGCTCTCACTTTATACTGGGTTAATATGGTGTGGTGATCGTATGATTATGACACCCAAGTCTTCCTTGAGTTTATGTAAATATGGCACTTATATTTCTAGGGGTTCATGTAAACTCATGTATTTCAATGGGTTGTCTTGTCACTCAGATATTGCAGCCATCTGTTGTTATCTCAGATGTCTCCTAAAGTCACGCCATACAGTGAGTGCAACAATTGAGAGTTCCATGAATCTGGACTTAATTCACAAAACAATTTCTGGGGTTTTAAAAGATGGCTTCTTGCAAGATTTTCAATGAGCTCTTGTGAATATATCTACAGAGAAAAGGGGTAAATAGTTAATTTTTTTAAAATCTAATATGGGTAATGTATGGGCTAATAATTGATGGAGATGGAGAATACACATTTGCAGCAATGTTTAAAGGCATGGAACAATATTTGTATGATCCTCGGCATACAAAAGGTTAGCAGTTGCTCACAAGATATCAGCAAATCTTGGACTCATAAACTAAGGTACCTGAATGTAAATGTAAAAGTAGAGAGGATAATTTCTTGCAAAACCATGGATAAAGACAGAACAAAGCATATTATTTATTAGAATTGACACACTGTGAAGTAAATACAACAGTTTAGAGAAGATAAACATTCACACAAAGTGGTTTGAAAATAACTTAAGATATCTGTCTATAAGTTCGAATCTACACAAATCTCCTACAAAAAGGGTAGAGCCTTGCCTAGAAAATTCATCTCTCCATTCCAATCCAACTCAACACATTAGGGGAGAGGACCTAAAGTTGAGCATGTTCCAAAACTTGTGATATAATTTAACATCCAATATTTTTAATAGTACAGTATCAGTAGTTGTGGCTTTAAAATTATCAATGTTGACTATGAGTACTCATAATTGAATGAAATGATTTGATAAAAAACAAAGATCATGCAACACCATGTCGGTGGACCAATCAAATATGGCTTAATGTACAACTATTAGTCTACCCTATTTTGGGGCCTTCTTGGGCTCCTCAACAAAAAACATGCTAATGTGGCATAATATTTGGTGATGTAGATCTTAAATTTTAGTTATAAGTAGGGGCCTTAGTCACGTCCTTTTTCCAAAATTAGATGAAAGACTATCTGTTCGAGGAGTCATTGGAGTTCAGGGATCAGAGTTGCTACTCAATCCATGGAAAGGACTTGTTGGAGGTCAAGGATTTGGGTTGCTGTTTGACACATGCTGAGGAGTTGTTGAAGGTCGGGGATCAAGGTTGTTGCTTGACACGTGCCAAGGACTTGTTCAAGGTTGGGGATTGGGGATGCCGCTTGATATGGTTCGACACATGCCAAAGTGTCATTGTAGCTCAGAGTTCAGAGCTGTTGTCTAAACCATGCCAGGGACCTGTCAAAGGTTGGGCATTGTGGTTGCTTCCCGTTGCTTGCTGAGGAGCTGTCAAAGGTCAGGGATTATGATTGTTGCTTGACGTATGCCAAGGATGTGTCAGAGGTTGGGGGTCAAAGATGCTGCCTGACATATGCCAAGGAGTTATCGGAGATTGGGTTTTGGAGTTGCCAATTAACCCACGCCAAGTCAGGAGGATGGAGGAACTTTGAACCTTTGATGAGAAAGTTTGTAAGGCTTGTAAGGCTAAACTGCAATGTAATGTGCAAAAAGGCCCACTAAGGCTGACCTATGATGCAGTGTGTAGAATTCAAATTTGAGCCTTGATGCCAATCTAGGTCTAGGCTGACTAGTTTTGTTATTTGGGTTGCAACATATAAATCCAAGAAAAATTTGCATTTTGAGATCATTGATGTTGATGTTATTCTCACTTTTGGAGCACTTTGTGTTTGTAATTTCTTTTGTGAACAAAATCCCACAAGAGAAAGTAATCAGTGAATGAAAACCCATTGGTTGCTAGAATTGAATGATGAAAACCCTTTGGTTCTTGAGGGCATTCTCACTTACAGAGTGCATTTGGAGCTTCAAGGATTTGCAAGGAAGTTCAATTATTCATTTGAGCATTATTTGTTGTAGAATTGTAGCCATTTTCTGTTGCTGTTATAATGATTATTATAATAGTCCTTTTTTGTAGTAGTCAGATTATAATCAATATGAGTTGCTACTAGAGTTTTATTTATTTTGTGCACATTTATGTGTTATAAACTAGTTATTGGTGTTGTTCTTGTATGATCACTTGCTTTTGTTTGGATATAGCTTGGTAAAGATTGTTGTTTATGTTGCAAATCTGTTATTTTTATTGAAATATTTGGGAAGGGACATTACAGTGGTATCAAAGCCACCTTTCTGCCAACCTGTTGCTGCACGGTAATGCAGGTTCATGCTAAAAAGTGATAGGGTAGTTACTTACAAAGGGAAAAGAGAATAGAAGAAGCTATGGGTGATAGAAATGAAGAAGCCCACTTTTGGGAGGTCATTAGGACTCAAAAGAGAGAGTTGGCTAGACAATTTTAATCCACTCGGAGGGAGTTTATGATAGAGATGTGAGGACCTTGAAAGGAATAAATCAACAATGGAGTGCTAGGAGATCTATGCCAAATGGTGCAGAAGGAAGTAATTCAGCCAATGATAGGACATTAGCAGCCACTAGTGACAGAATGTGCTTTAGAAAAATGGAATATTCCTCTCTAGGTGCCTATATATTGTTGCAGGAATTTTTTTCAATTAAAAAAACATCAATTTTTTTAGTAGGGGGCCTACATGGCCTCACCCCACATCCCACAAGTCTGCAACTTAGATGGTACGCAAACCCTTTAGGAGGCTGCAAAATTTTTCTAATAAAAAATCTTGTCTGTCTTTTATAATGGCAGGTACACACATTACAAGGTGTTGTACAGAGCTTGTGTAGTGCCCATGCAATATGTCAATTTTGTTTTGATTTATTTTATTATTTTAATTCTAAAAACATATTACAAACAAAATATATATTTTCTAGATAATGGTGATTGTACCCAATTTTTTTCCTAACGACTATAACAATGACAACAGTATAGTCGTATAGACGAGTAATCGGCCAAATTTTTTCTTCAAGCTCTAGGTGACCTACTTTGATTTTGATGAATTGACAATCGATCTTGGGGTTCTTGGGCCTCTTGAGCATGATGGTAGGGTCGATCTCAGCCCGAAATGCTCAGTAATTATATGTATGTCCTAGATGTGGCAACCACCTCCCACCTTCAAACCCTCAGATCTAGCCTTCGGTGTTCTATTTGGAGGAAACGAAAGGCAAAATTGACTTTCTTGAACCCTTTGAGTCCAATGGTGAACATGATTCGACCCAACAATCTCCAATTTTGACCTGCAATACAAAGCCACAAAAACAAAAACCCCAAAATGCACCAAGATTGAAATCTAGATCTTTCAAATAAGACTATCAAGAAGCAATCCCTCCAATTTTGACCTGCAATACAAAGCCACAAAAACAAAAACCCCAAAATTCACCAAGATTGAAATCTAGATCTTTCAAATAAGACTATCAAGAAGCAATCCCACAAGCTTTGATACCATGTTAGAGTTGGGTATAGAATACTCTACACCACACAAGATTGATTGAAGATTATAGCCACCCAAGATCTAGACACTCCATGAAAGCATAAGAGAGATCAACAATGAAAGAATAATGCTATTCTATCGAGGATGCATATAATATAATAATATGAGATTAAATGATATTACAAAGGGGACCCCTTGGTTATATAAGCCAAGGTGAACATAGGATGGCATAAGATTATGACACTATCTTAATCTTATGACTTGAGATATAAAGTTATAACTTGTCATCCATTTAAGATGGAAAAGTGATTATATGATAACCATCCATTAAAAGGGGAAGTTTCCTATGTGTCCTAATTAAACTTAAGTAACTTGTGTGATAAGGGCCTACATGTTGAACTTGTTAGGTACAACACTAGGTACAATACCCCTTTTACACCAACATAAGACATTTAGAGCCAAATTTTTGGAAAGAGATAAGACATAACTCTTGGAAGAAAACCTATCCACCCATAACGAGAAGATGATATGGCAAGGTATTAGGTTGAACATAATACCTTGGGTCCTACCATCCCTTGTGACATAACTTTTGCTGAGTACTATGAGATGAAGACAAGAAATGTGCATAGGAGAAGGTATGAGGAGCAGCCTGTGGGGTCATTCAACAATGTTTGGAAAGACCAGTATACCCACATATGATGGATCAAATGAGTATTTTGCTAGGGTGTGGTTGTAGAAATTGGATATAGATTTCTCCTTGAACCCCATATTTGAAGAAGAAGCCATTAAGTATGCCAAGTTGCATGTGGCTCATGAGTGGTGGTACTGTGGTATGGTGAGCCAAGGACATGGATTAATCACTATTTTAGAGGAGTTCAAACAAAAATTGATGGAGAGGTTCGACGAGAAGGATTGAGAGATTCACTTTAGGGAGTGAGCACAATTGAGGCAAGAGGATATAATTGAGCACTTTGTGGTAGAATTTTAGAGGTTATCAATAATGGTTCTCGATGTAATGGTAAAGAGACTCATATTTCTCTTCGTAGAGGGTCTATCTGAACCTCTCAAGGGTTTGGTAAGGGCATTTGACCCACGTTCCTTGCAAGCGGCCATAAAAAAAGCTCTAAATTTGGAGGATTTAGTGATCATAAACAAATTCTACTCTGAGAATGCACCACTGATGTCAAATAAAAAGCTTCCTCATAAGAGTTTCCCTCAACCCAAGGCATTACCCCCAAAATCAAACATGGATGACAAATCCAAGATTGAATTTGGAAGGAAAAAAGTGTGCTTTTCTTGTAGAGATCTACAGGTTTCTAGACATAGATGCTTAGGTAAAGGACAAACACGTTACACTGAACTAGTGTTAGATAAAGATTTAGAGTTAAAGGATGAACCCAAGGTATTTGAAGATTTTGTTGATCAAATTATTGAAGGGGTAGAACACACAATCATAAAGGTAAGTACACTTGCCGCTCTCTTAGGGTCTCCAAGATATCATCCTTTCAAAGTTCATGGAGTGCTATTTGGACAATGTACGACTGTGCTGATAGATAGTGAGGCCACCCACAATTTTATTGATGAAGATTTGGTAGTGAAGAGAGGATGGAAGACTAAATAATTTGAAGGTTTAAATGTCATGGTAGCTGATGGATTCACCATTCCATGTACCAGAGTAATCAAGCAGCTCAATATAACTTTGGGAGAACTAAGCTATGTGATTGGTTTAGGAGATATTGATATGATTTTGGGTGTACAATGGTTGCATTCTCTAGGGGAGTACACATAGAATGACTAGACTATGGAGCTTAAGTTCATGTTTGATGGAAAGAATATTGTACTTAAAGGGATCTCAAATGTAACCAAATGGGTGGTGATAGCAAAAAGAATGAAGAGAACCTTCCATAAAGGCTGAGTAGTGTGGGCAGCAAGTTTCTTGATTCTTCCCATAAAGTATCCACCAAGCAAGAAAGGTATACATCACATTGATAGTTAGTTTTTTTTGGATGGGCACAACAAAGTTTTTAGTGTTATGTCTCTAGAACTACCATCTGATAGGGGATTTGAGCATGTGATAGATTTAGGAGATAAACCTATCACAACTACACCATTCCATCATCCAAGAAGATATAAGAGGAGATTGAGAAGACTATTAAAGAATTTCTTGACATGGTCTTAGACCTTGCTCTACTAGTAGTTCTTATGAAGAAGAAGGATGACACTATGTGAATCATCTATTGAGTACAAATTTAAACAAGAAGACCATCAAGAATAGATATCCTATTCCAAGGATAGATGAGCTCATAGATAAATTGTACGAAGCTGTGTACTCCAAAATTGATTTGAGATCAGGGTACCATCAAAACTGCATGATATATAAAGATGTTGAGAAGATAGATTTCAGGTTTCATGATCGACATTTTGAGTTTTTGGTCATGCCTTGTGGTCCCACTAATGCTCCAACTACTTTCCAATCAGGCATGAATCGAGTATTTAACTTCAAAATTTGTGCTAGTATTCTTTGATGATATCTTGATATATTGTAAAACTTGGGAGGAGCATTTGAAATTTCTAGATAGAGTTTTGGGTATTTTTGGAGCAATATTCTTTCTTTTTTGGGAGGAGATATTGTATTTGTAACATGTCATAAGTGCCAAGGGTGTTTAGGTGGATCAACAAAAGATCTAGACGATTCTAGATTGGCTATCCCCCACTATTAGACATAGTTGAAAGCATTCTTGGGATTATATTGTTACTCTAGGAGGTTTGTGAAAGGTGTCTCTCAATTGGTTGTTTCTTTGATTGATTTGACCAAGAAGGGAGCTTTTGCACAGATTGTAAATGCTAAAAAAAACTTTTGACAAGCTTAAAGAGGTAATGAGCTCGTGCCTTGTACTTGCTATTCTTCATTTTTCATTGCCTCTTGTTGTTGAATGTGATGCATTTGGAGAAGGTATTGGCATTGCCCTAACCCAAAGGGGACATCCAATTGCATTTGAGAGAAGAGAATGAAGTAAACTAGAAAGATGTTATTCTATTTATGATGAGGAAATGGTTGCGATTACCAACAAGATTTGAATGATCGCTAGCAAAAGTGGGTGAGCAAGTTGCAAGCTTATGACTTTGAAATAAAATTGTCGCAAATGTTGTCATTGATGTCAACCTGATGGAAAGATTGTTGGTTGTGCTGTCATTGTGTCAACCTAATGGACTAACAAAGATGAAGATGGGAGATTATTGCAGATGGCATCAAGCGAGGAGCTGATGTTGAAGACATAAGAAGCGAGTTGTTGAAGACACATGGATGCTGATCATTGAAGACATATAAGCCTGGTTATTGAAGACATATGGATGTTGATCACGTGGAGCTAATTAGTGAAGACATATGAAGTTGGTTCTTGAAGACATATGGATGTTGATCATATGGAGCTGATTGTTGAGGCCATAAATCAAAGAAATGCGATATGAAGAAGTTGGTTGTTGAAGACATAGAATAAAGTTCTATGGTTTACAAAATACAATATGTATGCTATCTTTGATATGATGGATTGTTGCGGTAGAATGTGTGTTGTCATTCATGACAACCTATGGAGCGATATGTTGACAGTGGTGTCAACTCATGATGACAAGACTTGGAATAGTATATGTTGTAGATGGTATCAACTTGTCTTGATGAGTAATGTTCTTGGTTGGTGTAGAGAAGGGGATTAACCACACTCAAGATTGATGGAATCCCAAGAGGTGAATGGCCCAATGCTACCTCACTTTACTAGTGCTCTTGTGAGCTAGGGAGAGTAATTAGATTAGAAGAAATACTAGCTTGGTTGATGCACAGATTGAAACATTGATATAACTTGACAATATGAACTGATACAAATATTGTCTATGGAAATTGCAAGAATAGGTCACCAAGACCAACTAACAGGCTTTGCGAGATATTTGTCCTAGATGCTTGTGTGAGTCAAGGACGACAGTGGGGGTTCAAGATGTAATAGAAACACACACGTGTCGTATGTGGATAGGGTATAGCAGTTGTATCAGAAAGGTACAAGTCAACTTAATAGCTAAAGAGAATATTAACTAAGCTAGGAACGACAACAAGAAATACATAATAGTATGAATATAGTACTCAAATAATTGAGAAGGAATGAGAAGAGCTTACAAGCCTCCAATGATTAAGATTGCCAACATGCTACTCCATTCTCCTCTTTAGACTTGCACACAAAGTGACAAGAAAAATATTGGGGCTTTTGTTTTAGAGGCCTACCAAAGTTAGACCCTTCTTTTGGTGTTTCCACCTCCATGGACAACCAAGATACATAGATAATCCAACACCCATGCTAATAAATACAAGATAAATAATAAAAGAAATAACTTTATTGATGTGATACTTCAAAATCTTTAAAAGCAAATGCATGTGAGATGGAAAGATGACTCTCGTTCGATGCCAAGAAGCCAGAGCTCACTAGAATGAAGGCAAGGTTGAGGTTGAAGACGATGTGCTATGGGGATGAGAAAAAATAGTAGCATGGAGTTGTGAGATTGATTGAAAAGCTCAAGAGAGTATGTACTGACCAAGAAGATTGCAAGAACAATCATGCAACTTGTGACAACCAAGAACACAAAAGTTGGAGCCAAAAGGTAGGTTTAAACTAACTTGGAGGATTTGCGACATTGGTGGCTTGCCAAAGGAGGTGTTACATTGCCTTGGATAGCAAATGTAACACTTCGACCACCTTCAAACTGCATATTTTTGGGATGAGTGTGCACCATACAAACATCTTTGTGGCGCGCATGTTTCCTGAACCAAAATAGTCCATATGGTCATGAATTTGGACAAAAGGTGGTGACTAGGCAAGCAGGTGAAGCTGTAATGTCCCCTTTTTAGCGTGACCATGACTATGGATGGATTAGCTTATCATGTGACCCTTGTAGGCTAATGAGGATGGACAGAGGGTCTCTTTTAGTGGGCATCTACTTCAGGATTCATTATGCTTTGGTTTGGCTTTCGTTTGGTGTCATTTGGACTTCATTTGCTATACTTTTACAATGTTTACTATTTATAGTAAGCTTGATGTCATTCAAGAAGGACCCTTTCTATTTTTGGAAAGTGCATTTGGTCACATGGGGAAATAATAGGTGTGACTCATGTTTCAGACGACATATTAAAATGATAAGTATTTTCGGAGTTATTATTATTTTGGCGGCTAAATTATTATTAAATCATTAAATGGCTTATTATAAAGTTATAATTTAACTTTATAATTTCACTTAAGTTGAGGGTTGAGTCATCATGGGAAGGGGCCATTTATTTAATTAATTCATGGAA
Source organism: Chamaecyparis obtusa (assembly GCA_027943335.1). Classification (NCBI taxonomy): domain Eukaryota; kingdom Viridiplantae; phylum Streptophyta; class Pinopsida; order Cupressales; family Cupressaceae; genus Chamaecyparis; species Chamaecyparis obtusa. Next base: position 1,141,105 of record BSBK01007987.1, on the reverse strand, counting down.
GTTTAAGCCAAGGTATTAATTAAAGTATTGGAGTAAATGAATTATTAAAAGGAAAAGAAGTATATCTTTTATCCCACATTGTTAAGGAATGTGTTTGAGCTCTTACAAGAAAGAATAAAAAGGGACTTAAGAGCTCATTCTCATATATGGAATTGATCATTTTTGTGCTTTGATACTTGGTGAATTTTATGAGTTTCTCTAGCAAGGGTTCCAAAGAGCCATTGCAAGTTTGGAAGCCATTATTACTTAGCTTTGAGGTGTTGAAAGATTGCACTGAGATTGCTGGTTGTGCTAGCCATTGTTCTACATCAGCCTTTCAGAGGTTTGTGCATTTACAAGGGTCTTATTTGATCATTTGGGGATCAATTTGAAGACATTTATTTGCAGATTGAAGCGAGCCATTTCCTAGAGGCTGCGGTTCATATCAAGGCATCTGTGTTTGATTAAGAGGTGCTACTTTGCATTATTTTTATGCATCACTTAATTAACTTTGCAAGTAATTGAATTAGTTAGTTTGATGAGCCTTTGGAGTTAGAAATTTAATTGCTGTTGTAAATTGCCCTCCATGCATTGTTATTAAACTTTATGCATTGGTAAATGATTTTAAATTGCAAACTATTCAATTACAAAACAAACTTTTGCATACACATTCAGAAAATCAGAACTTAAACATTGCATGTCAACCGTTTGACGAAATGGCAAAAGGTTTGAAATTGAGTTTCAGAAGTTAGAACCAGCAGGGTTCTTACAGAAGTGGAGGCTTAGGTGGAGATTTTGATTTGGCTAAAGTAAAGGTGCCATGTAATGTGGAATTGCGTGGGGTGCAATTTTCGACTTTCCATTTTGCCCCCACTTTAGCAAGCATATCATTAGTGAGATGCAAGCTAAGGTAGAGAGAGAAGAGTTGGAGAGATTATATCGAGATAAGAAGGGTAAGTAGAATCTTTTGTCCATATGGAGTTGTCACCAGGGAAGAGACTTGAATCTTTGTGAGATAGTGCTAAGCTCCATCATAACATGTTAGCTGCAGACAAACATGTTAGATAGAAATTTTAAAACTTGATACAAAAAAAGATTAAATGATGTTGATCAGATACAGATCAGGAGATAGTGGTCATTGAAATTATATCGATGTGGGTAGCAAGTTGTGTTATGCTAGATAGCCATACAGTAGGGTGGAAGATGATTGATCTATTTGGATAGTGGTTTGGCCCTTACAAAGGCAGATAAAATAAGATAGTGGATTGGCCCCCACAAAGGCAGACTACATAAGATAGTGGATTGGCTCCCACAAGCAAAGGTAGATTACAAAGATAGTGGATTAGCCCCCACTAATGCAACAAATTATATGAGATAGTGGATTGGGCCCCAAAGGTAGATAAACTAAGATAGTGGATTGCTCCCCCCGCCAAAGGCAACAAATTAAAATTAATACTTAAATTTAGAAATACAGATGGTGCAGATATGATAGCTCCCCCTTAGAATGGAATGTGTTGCACAGAGGGGAACATGAGTCATTTTAAGGAGAAAAGGATGCTGCATCATGTCAACATAATAAGATTTTTCCATGGAATGCTACCTTACAATAGGTGATACACAATACCCACATCACAAAACATGCAAAGAGATAGAGGGATTCGATTATTCAGCGTTTGAAGAACCCAGGGCAGTGAAAATAATTGTGTATATCTACATATGAGCTACTCATCATGGTCTTGGAGTTTTCAGATTTGAAGAAGAGCACATGAAAACAAAGATAAAACAAAAATTCAGGTCAACATTAAAGAAGGCCTAAATGCCCTCAATGTTTTGCATCATCCTTGAATGTTGGAAATCAAGGTATGACAAATTGAAGTAGATAACAAAAGGAAGTGTGTGATAGATAAATCCTTTATTTCTAAGTACCTATGGAGTAACTTGGGTCTTTCAAGAGAGCACAACATATAAAGACAAGCATGGGGAAACACAAATAGGCATACTCTGATCTAAAGATAAGACAAGGGGCTGTCTTAGCTATCTTGCACTAGTAGATCATCGTCCTCCCAATCTTGATCTCGTCCTCCCAATCTTGATCACAGGGGGAGGGAGGGCGATCCTCAAGAGGTACGACCGCTAAAGTAGTCCTATGTGCCTCACTAGCAGCTAAAGCCAAGGATGAAGCTGCCTTGACATTTTCATCCACTAGCTCCATTGAGGTAAGAGTTAGCAATATTGTAAGATAGCTGACAACACCAAACTCTCCTCAAGATAGTCAAACATGCACACTTCAAAGGACGTAGGTGACCCAATTTGAGTTAAGGAAGGAGCCACATTACTGACCTTTAGAAAAGGAGCGATGATAAACTCTAGAGAAGGCAGAGCCTGCTCAACTACAAACAATGATGCAAACAAAGAAGTCGTAGGAATTGATTTTTGACAATGAAATTCGGGCACAGGTCCCTACATGAACTTTTTCTTGAATGATGGAGATGATTTCTTGTCCATTGTAGCGGGCCTAAGGACCTTGGGAAAGTTGTGATGTGGGTTTGGAGATGGAATAGGCTGAGCAGACATGATTGCATTGGACACAACCTGTGTATGCAACATGTTGATGGGCTAGAATGGCGGGATATTAGGAAGCGAGGTGATGAGGGGTGGCTCCAAGGACGGAGAGATAAAGACTTGTATCTGTTTAGGGTGAGATCCATCAACAGTCCTTGGAGTAGCGGGAAGCAACACAAAAGATCTAACGTGTTGAGATGCAAACGGAATAGGAGAGGGAGCGGGCACGAGAGCAGTTGACTCACTCTTGGCCTTCAAAGAGGCCTCACATTTCAAAGCCCTTACCTGATGATGATGTTTATGCTTACGCTCATGTGCAAGTTGGTTTTGGAGTAGGTGCAGACTAGGAAGAGAAGCTTGGGTAGGCAAAAGATGCAAGAACAAAATGGGAGGGTCCACAAGTGCTACATAATTGATTGATTTGTAGGATAGTTCCCCGGTCTTATTAATGCTTTAAATAATAGATCTACCTGAGGAAGCAAGGGCCTCATTGGAGCATGCCAAAAATGATCAAGAAGGAAGCCCCCATGAGACACCAAGGGATGATACCAAGTATCTTGGCTCGTATGCGCAGTACCCTCGTGGGAGAACTTCAAGCATTTTTGAAAAACCTAGGGGACCACCCCCATAGAGACTAGTCATGGGATGCCTAGCTTCCCATAATACCAATCTGATGCAGAGCATCCATCATAACCAATCTTTTCCCAAGGATCAACTCGATCCAATCAAGATTTCATCATTTAGACAACTTATTAGAGGCATCTAACAAGATCAAACCCCAAATCTTAATCAACTCATTCAACATCAACTTGCACTTAATCCATCCAATATCACACCCATCACACATTGATTTCAAAATTAACCTCTTCAATATCAACACAAACATCATTGTTTCCAAAACCACTAAATAAATATAAACACTTTCTTTTCAATCCATTAGACATCATTGATTAACCAAACAAAGCAATTCACTACTCAACCTTTCAATTTGTTGTTCACACTGCCTTCTTTCTATACTTGAATCTGTTATTCATAACTTTTCTTTTAGACATCACATTTGAAATCTCTCCGGTGTAATTGTTCCAAACTAGGCCTTTTAAAACATATAAAAAACTGAGCCAAACCCAACGGTTCATTTAAAAGTTATGGTCTCTGTTGTGAGACCCATTTTACTATTTCAAAACCTAGACATTCATAAGCTCTTCCTGCTAGGGCATCAAATATCTTTCACAAAACAAAACCAAAAGATCCCAAACCAATTGCATATGAAATGTTTATGAATCTAGTTTCAGAAAATGTAAGACAATGGTTAAATCTTTATATAATCACAAACCCTTGCCTGCAACTCTATTGAAGATAATTTAAAACCAGTTTTCACCAAAATCTTCATAACTTTCACAAATCTGCATAAAAACGATTCAAACCAAAAGGAAATGAAAGTTTATTCACACTTCTTTCAAATTAATCCAATTAGAGGTCTTAATTCTTCCATATGCGTCCGTACCAAACTCCGCATTATGACTGTTTTCAGAAGATCTCAAAACTGCGAACAACTTTCACCAAAACTTGCATAAGTTCTTTATTTCTCAATAAAAACTCTCCAAACCAAAACCAAAGGAAGGCTAAATCAATCTACCATCTATCCATGCTATTAATACATTGTTTCCAGGCCGTACATGGCCGTACAAGGCCTGGAAACAGCAAAAAAAAGAGTAAAATCAATCAAAATGACAAGTATGGAATGCACCAAAACATACCAAAATGTTCTCCTTCCTCAAATTCTTATTTGGTGGTATCCACTTTTGAAATCCACCTTGGAATACTACTTTGCCCCTCCTAGACAATCCAACAAATCCTGTATCCTTGGCATGGGGAACGTGTATTTGATGGTAATCTTGTTTATGGCTTTGGAGTCCATACACAATCTCCATGTCCCTTCCTTCTTTGGGGCCAAAAGTGCAGGGACATCAAAAGGACTTATACTCTTTCTTATGAAGCCTTTGTCTAACAACTCTTGTACTTGTCTTGCAATCTCCTCATTCTGATCTGGTGTCATCTTATAGGTTGCTTTGTTGGGCAATGTAGACCCAGGTATAAGGTCTATGCAATGGCTAACATCTCTGTGGGGTGGCAATGTTTCTGGCATACTGCGTGCAACTATCCCTTTGTATCTGTCCAACAATTCCTTCACCTCCTTGGGACCTACATCTCTCTCTTGTATCTTGTTCTTAGTCTTCTTCTTTAGCACTTCCTTGGGCTTCACTACTAGGGCAAAACGTGGGGTATCCTTCTCTTTGAGGGTCTTCATGAACTCTTTTTCATCCACTAGCATGACACTAGTTACTATGTGTTTATCCTTACCATCATCAGGGAGTGGGGTAATAGAGTAACTCACACCATCCTTAGTCACAATATAGACATTCTTTTTACCATCATGTTGTGCACTAACATCATATTGCCAGGGTCTCCGTAGAAGTAAGTGACAAGCATCCATCTTAGTCACATCACATAGTATTCTGTCCCTATATTCACCTAGTTGGAATTCTACCCAAACTTGTTCATTTATTAGGGTTTGTTGTTCCTTATTCAACTGGGAGACTTTGTAGGGATAAGGGTGCGAAATCTTCTTCAAACCAAGCTTATTAACCATTCTATTGATGCAAGATTATTTGTTGATCCCGAATCTACTTTAACCTTACAAACTTTTCCACTTACCTTGCATGTGGTTTTGAAGAGAGATTTTCTCTATGGGGCTCCTTTGTGATCAGCACCTTCAAGAGGGTCCTATTGAACATTAGGCACTCCCCTTGCTCTGGTCCTGCAGTCTTGAGTTTGATTGAATGCTCTAATCATCTTCTTTCTGGGCCAAATGGATGCTTCTTTCTTCTCCTTGACTGGTTGACCCTTGTTTCTTAGAGCATCTAAAAGACTGGTGCCCAACCTGATTGCAAGTGAAACATCTTCTAGTGAACACATTTGATCCCCTACCAAATCTTCCTCTGCTATTGGACCTTCTTACTCTAAAATTACCTCTGTGACTTGACTTTCCCTCTTGGTCCTGGTTATTTGACTCTCCTTGTGGTTTAGGAGATGTTCCTCTTCCACCAAATCTACCTCTTCCTTTGAAGTTTCCTCCTCTTCCTCTATTCTGGTTATCTCCCATCCTCTTTTGTTTTTCTTCTATCCTCAATGCCATTTAGAAACACTTATGAATTGTCTCAAGATTGAAGAGATTAAGTTCATCCTAAATATTGTATCTAAGGCCATTCAGATACCTTGCCAACTTTTGCTTCTCACTTTTAGGTACTCTTGCCTTGAGGGACATCTTGTGAAATTCCTTCGTGTAGGTACTTACATCTAAGTCCTTTTGTCCCAGATTTTGTGACTTCCTATGCATCATTACTTGGTAATCCTCTAGTACAAATTGCTTCTTTACCTCTGCAACCATTCTCTTCCATGAAGATATAGAATTTTTCCCTTTCTCCATTCTCTCATTCAGTAAGAAGTTCCACCAACTAAGGACATAACCTTTCATCTTGGACTTGGCAATTCTCACCCTCTAGTTCTTCGACACTTCATCACATTCAAATTGATTTTCCAATGCTTCCAACCAATCCATAATCTTCTCTTGATTCAACTTCCTAGGGAACATTGGTAGGTTTGCTTTACTCTCCTTATTTCCTATCTTTTCAAGAGCTTTAATGAAGGGACACTGATCTACAGGTACCCTCTCTTTGGCTTGCAAAGGGGTCTCTTCTTCATCCCCATCTCCTCCTTCTTTAGAGTGTTCTCTATCCCTTCTATCTACCTTGCTCTCAAGTCTTTCTATCTCTGTTTGCATCCTTCTACTCTCTGCCATGTGCTCTCTCATTATCTTTGCGAGCTCCACATTGGTGATCCTTGCAGGGATCTCTTCACCATCTCCATTTGCCATTTTCCCAATCCTTTTCCCCAAGGATTCTCCTAGTTCTCTGATACCACTTGATGCAGAGTAGGCAACTAGAAGAATGGCAATCCCAATTCCACTACTTATCCAACCTTTGACTTGGCTCTTAAGTCAACATCTTGGGTTCATGGCAATCCTGTATCTCGGTAGCTTGTTAGATGTGCTCAATAACTGCTTTGGAGTTCTCATTGGAGTGTTCCTGTTGCTCATTAACGAGCTCGGCTATCGCTTGGTGGTGTGATGTCTCTGCTCGGTGGTGCCTTTCATCGAGTGGCTTTGTTGTGTTTTGTTCTACTCGGTGGTGTTCTTAAGTCAACTTCAAATTTATGTCCTCAATTCAACTATCACCCATACAATCATAAGATTTGTGTTCCAAGGGAGTGATAAGACTGACTCCTTAAGATACCTTAGATTGGTCCACTGACCAAGTTTGAATGCTTCTTTTCACAATTTACTCCACACTACATCAAACTGTCCTATTTGGCTAGTAGCCCTAAGGACTCGGTTTCTTTCAACAAATTTGGACTATTCCAAAGGTCTTCCCAAACAAATAATATTTTCGAATACCTTTTATGGTTCTTGGTCAAACTCCATAAGGTCAGATTCTGACTCTGTTCCTGCACCCCCAAACACTCAACAAAGGATACAGACCTAATAGGCCTAATTAGGACTGGTTTCCAAAGGAGGTCCTACGAAATGGGTTCATAGAATCACCACAACCACATGGATATGATCTACTATCTCCAATTACACTATTTCCATCATTTATTTGATTCTTACCACTCTCGAGGTATGACTGTCTCTCACTTCTTCACAGTTCTAGACTAAACACATAGGCTTGTTTAGCCTAGGGCTTGGTGGAAAAATCACCAACCTGTACACCCTGATCCTGCCCTTCAGGATTCTTAAAGTACATCCCCCTAACTTGCATTCCACCGGGATTCATGGATTTTCCACGATGGGAGTGCAAGTTAGGGCTCCATCTTTGATTGGTCCCTATAAACGAGGGTTCCCTGGACTGTTTCCACAAATCTGAACACAACTCTCGCCAATCTCCACCAAATTGGCTCAAACCAATTGCATCTGGACCACAACACACAACACTACACAAGTCCCTCAAATGTGCATCAATTCCAATCACCAATCAGATCGTACAATACGGAAATTAGACAGTTTTACACAAAATCAGGGTTTCTTCATTTAGAATTCCACCAAACTTCGTACATCAATCAACTTTTGATCATGCATGATCAAAAGGGACCCAAAATAGATCCTTCCCAACGACTACAACTGTTTTCCAAATGGTTGTGGCCGTTGGTGACCGAATTACAACTCTTCGAGCAACTTTTAAATGTTGCTTTATGTCTTTTTAATCACTTTGCCAATTCATGTCTTAAGACTCTTAAAAAGAGTTTGAAGGTTTGTAAGCCTTTCCAAAGACTCTCTTTATGCCTAGACCTATCTCCAAATCACCTAAAGACCTTATTACAACCCTTAAAATACCCCTTGACCTAATGAGACTCTAGGTTTATAAAACACCTTAGAGCCTATTAGCCTTACAAATGGGTCAGAGATTACATCATGGATGATCCTACTCGATCAAATCCTTTATTCCTATTTACTAACCCCTTGATTACATTGGGTTCCGTGCACCAACATGGAAGAGGTCCATGTCGGGAATGACAACGAATTTTGTTGATATTGTTGTGGGTCCCACAAGGATCGTCAAGGTGTTGGACCCCTTAGAGTGAATAGAAAGTCCATTATGTGTTCGAATTGTAGCCTTGCACTTGTTGTACCTTGCTTGATGTAGCCTCGTCATGAAGAAGACCTCCTTCGTGATTACGTCGACTTTTAGGCTGGATCAACCATAACACCTCTAGTGGCATTTTTGTTGATCTTCGCAGGGAAGCATAAAGGAGAAGGCTCTCTGCGTTAAGGCACATCCAAAGGTGTGAACATGAATTTGTTGATGTCAGTTTTGTACCACTACATAACATATAGCAATTGAATACTTGATATAGCATACCAAACACTCAACCCTCTCTTGAAAAGTAAATACTCATGTAGAACATGAGAAAACTCCAAGGTTCCTTACACCTGTGGATACTAACTCAGTTATATTAATGTGATTTGTTGGTTAATCACGTAGGCGGGCTTACGTTGTTCTTTCGAGGATATCAGACTCTTGCTATGATGATGATAGGATCTAGCTTTGCAATGTATACTCAAATTTATATCACTTCCAACTTTGCTCTTCAAAACTCTAACTACTAAATTACTTCTTGCTTTACTACTACTCCTATGGAATGGAAAGATTGGCAAACGGACGGGGAACAACCTAATGAAAGCTTGCTAGCGGCGGTACCTCCATAGATGCAATGATTCAAGGGGAATGAGACTAGATTACCACACAAGGCTCCTTAACAAGCCGCTAAGATGCTAGTGGCCTAGTATATAGATCCCTATCAAATATTTACCAATATCACCATACAACTAGCCATCTACTTCTATTCTTACTTTAACACTTTCTTGAAATGAAATCTACTTTAACAACTCAATGAAATCTAACTTTAACAATTGGAAGTAGAAACCATGCAATAACACCAAGTGTTCTTAATCACCATGCAAGACACAACAATGACAAGAGAAGCAATTTTGGTATTATATTAGCAACACTTTTCTTCAACCCTTTACAAATGAGAATACTTGGCCTTATATAGAAGCTCAAAATTACAACCAACGGTAGAGATTAAGAGGCAAAATCAACGATCCAGATTAAATCCCAGAAACCCTAATTAGGGTTGCCACCCCATCGGCCAATGAGAAGACGCCACCTCATCAATGGACCAATGAAAAAAAAAAGGAAAAGTGGCAACCAATGAGAAGGCACCAAAATGGTAGCCAATCAGAATCAGACACCTATCCTACCCAAGAAGAAAGGAGAATTTGCCACTTGGGCTTACATCAAATGATCTTCTAATACAATTCTACCCTTTTCTTTCATTTTCTTAGCATAAGCAATGAATTTAGTTAACATGTTGTTGACTTCTTCCATGGGAGGGCAAGGTGTATGCCTCATCCTGAGCTCAGTTGTGTTCATCATGTTCTTTGCTGTTTGCAGTGTCTTCTCACTCTCCTTCTCATCATCTCTTGTAAACTCGATAAGGGCCCTGAGAGAGGCAAGGATGCCCAACTGTTTCTCTTTGGCGACAACCTTCCCTAACTCATCCAATCTCAATCCAAACTCTGTCTCATTAAAGTCCTCCTCTTTGATTTTTTCAAAATCAAGTGCAACCCTCGCATCGCTCAGCATGTTTGAAATGAAAGTGTCGATGCTTGGACTGTATTGTGTAATCTCATCCTGTATCTCTTCGAGTACCCTCGATCTGGCAGTCAAGGTAACATACCAAGACTCAATAATATTCTTCCCTCCTTCATCGACCAACTTGGCCTTCACCAAAGATCCCTCTGTTAGCTTTATGGCCGCCTGTAGCCTGGGAATGGCTAAGTCACGGATTGGAAGGAAATCCTTCCACTCCCCTTCAAATGCTCTGAATTTGTCTCTAAGAGACACAAATGACCTGAATGTCGAGATAAAGGCAGGCAAGAACTTTCGTCCTTCTTGAATTGTACTATTGATCCAATTTCTAGTTTCTTGCTCTCGAGCTAATGTTTCTTCCTGATTGCTCCCACTATCCTGTGGAAGGGCCGCCTGAGGCAACTGTTGGATAGGCTGACATACTTCATGATAGCTATCCTTCCAATACTTGTTTTCAATCTCCAGCTCTGCAATCCTTTCGTTCGCCTTTCTCAACCTTTCTCTGATTGAAGCTATGCCTTCTTGAACCTCCACACACTCCATGTCATCCGTGATTTTTCCCATGTCATGCTCTACTATCTCATAATCTCGGGCAACAATTTCGCCCACTGCCTTGCTAACCCTTGGTAGAGCAATCTGAACCTTTTGGTGACCATCCTCATCATTCTTGATTACCTTTGCCACTGTTCTTGCAATTTGTTTCTGTCCGACATCATCTTCCTTTTCCACTAACCCTTGAATATCCTCAATTGTCCGAATGGCCACAACCTTGCCTCTTGGCATAAGCATCTGTTTCAACCACAGTGGTGCAATGCATCTCCCCAAATTTGGATTTGGTTCGACTAGCACCGCATCACCAACGGCCTTGGGCGCTTGGCCTCCTTCCTCAGCTGATAGAGACTCAATGTCAACTGGCCTGTCTCCATCACTGACTGTCATATCCTCCTCAACTTGGTTCTCTGAGAGAGGAGAGTACCCTGTACTGTTACTATAACCACTTGATTCTGAACTAGAGCTCACCTCTACCGCTGCCCCTTGCTCACTTGTACCAACATCTTGGCTCTGAGCCTCAACTATGCTCTCTCTTGATGGTACTTTACTCAGTTTCTTTGCTGGAGGCTCTTGATGTTCTCTATCTTTCTCAACCTCCAAGCTTCTCTTCTTACTCTTAACTGCCTGCTGCTGTTGCTGGCTATCACCCCCACCTTGCTGTCCAACTGACTCCGCTGGAATCTCCTCCTCTGGTTTCATCTTCTCATAGGTAAGGTGTACCTTTCGACTTTGTGAATGCCTAAACTTCCTGTTGTACCACCACTCAGTGTGTAGCTCAACTGCTCTTGTTACTGCATCTAAGGATGGATCCTGATGATCATCCCACTCAACTGGATTCAGTTCTGTCCCCTCTACTGTATTGTAATTTTCCCTTAGCACATCTTCATCCTCTTCCAGCTGATTCGGAATATTAAGATTTCTCCATCTGATTGCCCTCATCATGCCCACCGATAACCTTGAGAAAGCCAACTTCCTCACATGAAAGTCATCCTGCGCATTGGCCCAAAAATCCTCCAAAGTAGGAATATGCTTGAATGGATCCCCATGAGATGCCTTGATTAGACCATTAGGATCGAATCCTTGCCTTGCCCTATACCATGCTAGATGATATTGTTCTAACTCTTTCTCCGCAGCTGCAAAGGCGACAGGATTGGGACAACTATCATTGCCTATCATGAGTGAGAAGGTAACCCCTGTCTCACCTTTGAGCTTCATCACTTTGTTATATTGCTCAAGTTGCCTAGCCAACTCCATCAAAACTATCCTATTGGGTGGGTACCTTGGAAGCCTCTTGGGACAAGCCGTACATCCAACCACTCTTATATAAGTGAATTGCGAAAACTAGATGAACCAACTCCCAAACTTCTTGACTTTTGTCTCTGCCTCCGGCGAGAGCCTCCTTGCGGGTGTCCCTTGCAGTATCCTTACCGTCTTCATGGCAAAGGCATCATAAAATATTTTGTAGTCCTTGGTGTTGTGCAAATGAAGTTGTGGATAGCACTCATGCACCAAGCATTGTCCAGGCCCATTGCCAGTCACTCCTCTAGCCTTAAGTCCAGGATGTTCATACAGTCTTGCAATTAAATAGAAAAGGTAGGACCCCATGTAGAATTGTTTTTGATTTTGCACTGTCCTAAGTTGCAACTCTAAATTTTCACTTATAATTCTAGCCCAATCAAACTTTCTCTTTCCATTTTCAATTCCTTCAATAAAATAGTACATCCAAGTTTCAAACTGCATACCTTGAGCGGAGCCCATGACTCGGTTGAGAAGCACAATAGGATCGCCATACTCTGATTTGAAATCTGACCTGGTGAGCTTTGATGACTTGGTGACTCCCTTCTTGCCTTCGTGTAACCAATTCTGCTTTAGTAGAGCGAGGTAGGCATCCTGACTGTCTTGAAAGAACCTGGCAGCCTGATCCATCAACATTACTATCATGCCCTTCTGCTGGGGTATATTGAACACTTCCTCTATCACCTGCCCGCTGATGTTAGCCAACACCCTCTCTTCTTCACCAAAGATGATGGACTTGGTCACAATATCTAGCCGAGATGCACACTCCATCACCAACTCCGGACAAGGCAAGGTAGGAGGGAAGGTGGCAGCTTGCACAATTCCACACTTGCAGATCTTCTTTGCCATAGAGGACTGGCCCCCTTTCAACCTATCTCTCAACTGTATCATATCTATGGTGCCGATGTTGGTGTCACCGACTCGCTTCAATTTTGAGAAGGTGGTCTTGGGCGTCATGTCTTGCCTGTCTTTCTTGGTATTCATTCCCTTTGGGTTCTTGCTTGCACTAGCATCCGCCATCCTAAACACTTATTTCTGCCTCTTCTTTCTATAGTGAGGTGGGACTACACTTATCTCTGCCCCTTCGCCTAGGGATGATCAAACATATTTTTGCCTCGCCAATGCCTATCACACTACACTTATCTCTGCCTCTCCGCCTAGGGATGAGACTACCACTTATTTCTGCTTCTTCGTTACTTATGAGATGGACTACACTTATATCTCCCAACTTCGTTCCTAGGGGTGGGACTACCACTTATATCTCCTTTCTCCAAATCCTAAACGGAAACTACACTTATATCTCCCAACTTCAAGCCCTAGATGAGATGATGAGGTGATGGATGGATGATGCAAGCAGGAAAATAGGGAAATGTACCAAGCAAGAACAAGGAGAAAATCTGTCTTTTAGACCAGTCTTCACCCTCAAATATGAAGATCGTCTTCAACACTAAACAATCAATCACCAAAGAAAAAGATAACAATTAAGAACATAGGCCACTCACCAATTTTTTGCAAATTTTCTTCCTCAAATTGGCATGTCCTTCCAGAATTTGCAGCCTGGGCACAAATCTGCAAGCCTCCTCAAACAATTTCTCTGCTCCTCTTTATATTTTCTGTCAATCCTCTAAATGGCAGGCTTTAGCAATCTGTGGTCTCCTTATTATTGAATAACAGGTCCAAACCTCTAAATAGCAACACTTCATAAAAAATCGCAAGCCTCCCTCTGCAAATAGCTGGCCCTCCACAAACTGAAATTCACTGCTTTTTGGTAATATCACAGGTCTGCCCCTGCCTTATAACTTTTGCTCCTTACTGCCAATCAATTCGTGGCCTCCTTAGACAACTCGCTGCCTTTCAATGCTCTTCTCCATTAAAGTTCGCTGCCTCTCTATTAACTCTAATTTGCTGCTTCTTCCCAAATTCACTGCTTCTCCTCCAAATTGCAAGTCACTGCTCCTTGCTTGAGAGCTGGGAATGGATGGTGAGAAATGAGGAGGGGGGGGCGCCCTTTTATACAAAGTTTAGCCTCCACAAAGAGGGCCAACCTGCCCAAGACAAACAACAAATTCGAATTAAAAGCCATGAAAGGGGCCGACCTGGCTTTATATTGAAATTTTATTTATTATGCCTAGATTTTGCAATCTAATTATGCAATCTAATTAGGCCATATGGGCCACACGCTACCCAAAAGGAGGCCCTAATTTACTTTCAATGCCACACGCCTCTCATTAAGGGCCAGATTTTCGAAATTAGTGGCCAGATCATTTAAATTTCAAAGCAAAATTTTAATTTTATTGCCCAGATTTCAATTTCAATGCAAATTTCGAACCTTATTGCCCAGATTTTAATTTTTTTTGCATAGATTTTCAATGTTAATTGCCTAGATTTTCGAATTTGATCTCAGATTTTTGAATTTAATCTCAGATTTTCGAATTTAATTGCCAAGACCTTCGATATACAAAGCAAAATTTACATTTAAGTGTCCAGATTTTAGTAATTTATTTGCCAAGATTTCAAAATAAATTACATAGATCAAGTTTAAATAAAAGGCCAAATTTTCGTAATTAAAAAAGGTGATAGGTATAGTCTTATCTCAAATCTCCCTTTTGGCAAATCAAAATATCTAGTTTCTTGGCCATTCAATCCTTTCATTTATTTCCATTTCAACACCCAAATTTGCGAAAATGCAAGGCTTTCCACAAAAAATGACCAAATCCACACTCTAGTTCGAAAATGAAAGCTCAAGGTTGATTTCATCAATTTTTCAAAAGTGATTCGTCTAAGGACCCAAAAAAATGCTAAGGCCTCCGGAATGCCAGGATTAAGGAAGAAAATGCCAAGGCTCGTTTGAAAATGGGGGTCCCCAAATTCTTTGGGGCGATGATGTGAAACCTCACAACAGAATTCCATATTTTTAGCCCTCTGGTATGAGAGGATGATTCAGAAATGAGGTTTGCTGAATGCAGTGGAGATGGACCAGTATAGATCTGAAACTCACTCCTTGTTTTATCTATTGACTTGTTAGGCTTTTGCTTCTTTTCTTTAACTCGGATGACACCGCTATCTATATGGTTTTGGATAATGTGTCGTGAACACATATAGCATTTAGTGTCATGGCTAGGCACACAGTGCTACTGGTAGAACTTTGAACCATCATACCAACAAGGGTATGGCCTATTATCCAAAAGAGGTCAGATCTTGGGGAGGGTCACCAGTCTGCCTTTCAGCTTAGTGAATACCCAATTTCGTTGAGGCTCAAAGTAAGTTTTCTCTAAGGCCTGAGGGACTATAATCACATTGGCCACAACTTTTTTTTTCCAGGATCTACCTAAGGAAGACACACCCCTGAAGGCATTAGTACGAGAATTCGAAGTAGAATCTCCAAATTGAGCCATCATATGTTGAATAATCAGTTAAAGCTCTATAAATATTGGTAAAGCTTGGGTATCTGTTCAAGGAAAGTTTCTCTCAATGCCAGCTGTAGATTGTTGATGAACATCCTTTCAAGGTCACCATCTGGCAGGGTATGGGGAGTTTTGTAGATATAGATTGATACCTCAAAATAAAGTCTGTTATTTTCTCATTTAGCTTTTGCTTACAATAGACAAGGTCAACAATGGTGACCTTCTTGCCAATGTTTGCTTGAAACTACTTGAGAAATGCATCCATCAATTGATTGAATGTTTGAGTTGAATAGTCAAGAAGAGTGCTATACCATTGTAATGCGGTCCCCTTAAGAGATTGGGAGAATAGCTTAAGTAAGGTGTAATCCAGATTGTGATAGTCATTGCATAAGGTCGGATAAGAATTAATGTGTAGATGTGGATCCTCGTCACCATTATACCAATCAAACTTCAGAGACTCAGCCCCTCGGGGAGGGAAAGTGTTAAGGGCTTGTATAGCAAGAGGATTGAGGTGATAATATGGTTGGAGAGAGGATTGATTAGCATCAATGGTAAGATTTGTGAGTTGTTGCTAGAGTTGACCCATATTTTACAATTTGGAATTGAGAGCAGGATTATGATGTGGAGGCGAACGTGGAGGTGGATTACCCATGCATGGAGCAACATGAGTGGTAGAGGAGGTATTGACACCAATGCCAAGATCAGTACTAGCACTAGGGCTAGTAGCAATATTGCCACCACCACCAATACCAGTATTAGCTATAGCGCCAGAGGGTGGTATGGAATACCTAAGGGAACCTTAGCCACATTGATGCTAGGAATGACACCACTAGATAGGGGATCAATGTTAGGATCCATTTCTACCATATGTACAGATATCGCAGGGATAGCGACGCCAATTTGCGAATCAATGGCATCAGATTGAGTGTCCTGACAATTAAGTAAGGTGGAAGATACATGAGCTCCATGATTTTGCTTAATGCCATCAACACCTTGAAGCCTTTTCTATCTGAGATAAGCATCTCTCAGATTTTTAATGGCAGAGCTAGCCTTAGGGTGGACGTTGTTTTTGCTAAGAAGGCCCTCAAAGTCACTCAAGTTCTTCTTGAGAGACTGAATCTAGTTGAATGAAACCGTAAGAGGAGATTCATGGTCTATAGTGAGAGGAGACCAAGGAGAGGGATTTTTTGGAGTAGTGTTTTGAGAGCTAGATTGAGAAGTAGTTGCAATGTAGATACCCAATATTGTTGGGTAGGACCTAAAAGGATCGTTAGGATCCATGCTTCTTGTAAACATGGGTCCCCATCTAGTAGGACTATACCTATTAGGAGGAATGCTTGGCCTTGAGGATCCCCTCACAACAATTCCTGAGGTGGTTTGGGTTGTGAAGCTCATAGAAGAGCCTCACAACACTCCGACAATTGCTTGAAAAGACAAAGTTTTACAACTGAAACAAGTTCATGTCAGGTTCACCAAGATGTAGAGAAGAGGATTCACCTCCCTCAAGATTGATGGAATCCCAAGGGGTGAATTATCCAACACTACCTCACTTTACTAGCGCTTTGGTGAGCTAGCGAGATTAATTAGATTAGAACAACTATTATCTAGCTTGATGCATAAATTGAAATATTGATATAACTTGACAATGCAGAATGATGAAAATATTTAGACTATGGAAATCAAAAGAGCAAGTCACTAAAGACCAACTAACAAGCTCTATGAGCTCTTTGTCTAGGACGTCTGCGTGAGTCAAGGACTACAATGCAGATTCAGGATGCAAGGCAACATGCATGCGTCCTGTACGGACATAGTACAAGAGCTGTGCTAGAAAGGCAGAAAGAAACTTAATAGCTAAACAAAATATTAACTTAAGCTAGGAACGACAACAAGAAATATAGAACAATAGGAATATAGTACTTAAATGACTAAGAAGGAACGAGAAGTGCTTACAACCCTCCAACGATGAAGAGTCCCAACATGCTACTCCATTCTCCTTTTACTTGCACTCAAAGCGATAAGAAAAATGTTGGGGCTGATGTTTTAGAGGCCCGTCGAAGTCAGACCCCTATTTAGATGTTTCCAACTTCACAGACAACCAAGATAGAAAGATAATCCAATAATCACAATAATGGATATAAGATAAATGATAAAAGAAATAATGCTATTGATATGCTACTTCAAAATCTATGAAAGCAAATGCATGTGAGATAGAAACATGACTCCCCTTTGATGCCAAGAAGCCGAAGCTCACTGGAATGAAGGCAAGAGCGAGGTTGATAGACAATGTGCAACGGGGATGAGAAAAACAAGCAGTATGGAGTTGTGAGATTGATTGAGTGAGATTGATCGAGAAGCTCAAGAGTATATAATGACCAAGAATATTGCAAGAACAATCGAGAAGCTTGTGATAACCAAGAACACCAAAAAAGGAGGCAAAAGGGAGATTTAAGCACACTTGGAGGACTCTTGATGTTGGTGGCTTGGCAAAGGAGGTGTTACACTGCCAGGGACAGTAGGTGTAACACTCCAACAACCTCCTTCAAACCCCAGATTTGCGGGATGAGTGCGCTCTGTGTGTACATCTTTGCAGCATGCATGTGTCTTGAATCAAAAGAGTCCACATGGTTTGGAATTTAGACAAAAGGTGGTGACTAGGCAAGCGGGTGAAGTGGAGGCTTAGGAGGAGATTTTGTTTGGGCTAAAGCAAAAGCACCGTGCAATGTGGAATTGCATAGGGTGCAATTTACAACGTTGTAGTTGGATGTCAAAGCGTTTTGATTGAAAAATTGTTGTTGTTGACTTGTACCAGTTTTAACGTCTCTGGCTCAGAGATTTGCTCCGCATTTCTTCATTCTTGAGGATATATGCAGATTGAAAATTGTGTTCACAGAGCTTGGAAGATGCTGAATCCAAAGTTTCAAGTCTTGATTCTTTTTGCAATGAAAGTTAGAGGTGACTGAGTAACAAATTATATTTTTTGACAATGTTGTGGGTTTCTGGGAGAAATGTGAGTGCTCTGTATTTCAGTCTTTACTCTTGCAGTTTGGGAATGTGCTCATATTGTCTGTATCTACTTCCCTCCAAGTTTTAGATGCTCAGTTGTACAAGTATGATTCTAGTTGCTATATCTCAAGATTGGTTGGCTGGTTGTACATGGCACTAGGTCTCTCAAGTTCAGTTTGTTTGCACCAATTGTTTTGGACCTAATTGCATTTATGTACGGTGCTGAAATATTGATAATGACATATAATGTTCCTTTGTGGTTCACATGATGTTTGCAGATCATTCCAATACTCTTTGGTGATTGAATTGGATGTTTGAGAGGATATGTGTTTGTTTGGTCGATTTGAATTGATTATGACCTCACTTTGGGTTTTGTGCCAACTTGGAGAAGTGTGTCAACAAGTTTTGGGTCATGTTTATCCCTTGGCTTGATCCACTTATGTTTCCCTTTCACCTCGGAGGTGTTTAGGACCAACCTATGTGACCTTTTGTACATTTCATGTTCATAAATTTCATCATGGCCAACTTGGAGAAGATTGTTTTTCAAGCTTGCAGTGGATACAAATGAAAGATCAAATCATTTGGAAAGTATGGAAGTTGTGGAAGTGTGTTGGGGTGTGAAGTATGAGAGCTAGAATGCTTAATGATCACTTAAAGCAGTGAGCTAAAGGTATCTACATTCAAAGTTGCCTAAAGTATTCCAGAATTAGTATGCTGAAGGTTGCTAATGGTCACTTGTGTTGCGGCGGACATCCCTCTTTTCTTCATGTCATTTTGAGGTTGTAGCCTCCTCTAATTGTTATCACAATTAGGGAGTAGTGTACTTCCTTTGGCATAGCCATAAAACCTTCATTTCAGGGTGTAGTTGCTTCCTTGGGTTGTAGCCCTAAAACAAGTGTAAATTGTTCATATATTGTGAGAATTCTCTTGTCGTGGTTTTTCCCTCATTGGGTTTGCCATGTAAACCTGGTGTTCACTTGTGCAATTGTGTGGAATGCTTTGTTCTTTAATTGTTTCATTATTGTTGATGCTTGAAGTAAAAGTTTAAACATAAGAGCAGTAAAAGATTTTGTTGTACAACTGATTCATCCTACCTCTTCCCCCCTTCTTAGTTGTCTTGTGTGTCCAAAAAAAAAACCTGAAAGTTAATAGAAACATGGTGGCTGATGCACTTTCTAGGAGATCTATCCTGTGCATACTCACCGTTATTTTTTGTTGATTAGAAAGTTTAAGTTAATGCTGAGTATGCGAACAATAAATTTGCTACTGATATCTTTGATCAGGTTGTTAAAGATGATAGGTATGTTGTGATTTTTAATTTAAACAAAAACAAAGGCTTTTTGGTGTGAGTATAAGATCAAAAATATTTTGAAAGCCTTGAATGCTACTCCACTAGCAAGACATCAATGATATTACAATATTTACAAGAAAATTTGTGAGAGGCTTGCATGAGAGGGATTGAAAAGTGATATTCATAAATATATTAGAAAATGCATGACTTGTCAAAAAAACAAGGGAGAACAAATTTTTCCAGGAAGCCCTACTTCAACCACCATCGATTCTAAGCAAAATTGGAGAGCATATCCATGGACTTCGTTATAGGTCTTTCAAGGTGCAAGGTAGAGATTGTATCTATTTTGTGTTTGATAGACTGATTAAGTATGGACATTTTTTGCTGTTACTTTAAATTTCAAGGCATTTCAAGTAGCAAATATATTCTTCAAAGAGATATTTAGATTGCATAGCTTGCCAAAGAATATTGTCAGTGACAAGGATAGCAGATTTCTTAGTTCTTTTTGGCAAGAATTGTTTCATTTGACAGACAGAACTTACATCGAGTACCAACTACCATCCACAAATCAATGGTCAAATAGAGAGTGAATAAGTGGATTGAAGGGTAGTTAAGAAATTAAGCTTCAAATCAACAAATTACATGGACCAAGTGGTTGCACTTGAGTGAATATTGCTACAAAACTTCACACTATTAGAGTTATCAGGTTAATCACCTAGAAATTAATTAATTAATTACTTAGGTCCCCTATTTCTTTACTATACGTAAGCTAAACTTAGGAGTTATTTTTCAATAGTTAGATTGAGCTATTTTTAGTTCATGTTGTCTCATAGCTTTGGATGATGCAACTTGACATGAACTGTTTTAATCCTCACTAAGGGTTTTATCCCTTTGCTTTTGTAAGCCTTCATTTGTGCATTGTAATCATCTAGTTGTATTAAGGTTGATCTCAATATCAAATTCTCTAGTGAATCAATCTCTTTCTCAACTTGTTGCATAACACACAATTATGGCTTTCTCTCTTTAGATGTGATAGGTGTTTTGGTTGCAAGTGATATTTGGAAGTTGTGATTTTCGCTATCAACTCCAACATGGTATTACAAAACCACTTCTGTGACTTCTTGTCCAAATTTTGAGAGTTTTGGCATTGAGAGAAAAATCAGCACATTTTGGAACGAAATGGGCACCATTGTTGGACCCATAATGACCAAAAACATAAGGATTGTTTGTCCAAATGCTCAAATTTGAGAAGTTGATTTTTGGGTGATATTCTTAAGAAGGGTTCAAAATTTATTTGGAAGTTCCTACAATTGTACGGATCCATATTGTCGTACCAAGTTGTACACACATACGTCATCGCTATACCCTCTTGGGCATAAAAATTCAACAAAATTGCGTAATAAATTGGCAAAAATCTAGAAAACAATAACATTTAATTTTATGGTACAATCTTTTGTATGTTCTTGACAGGGGTGACATCATGGTTACATCACTTGTTGGTGTATTTTCAAATTTCACAGTGATCGTTTTTCTTTGTTGATAATTGAAATATTTTGAGGACATCAACCTCGTTTGTGAAAATTGGAGCATCGCTCCCTTCAAGTGATGCTGCCTATTACTGCCACCTAGCCCTTGCTCCACCAATGGCAACACCAATAGATCGTTGCTCTACCTAGTCACCACCTTGTCTTAGCCAAGTCGTTGTCAAAACATTGCTTAATCTTGTGATGTCCCAGCCTAAATGCTGTGGTGGTGCGGATTCCTGTTGGGCGCGTACCCAGGGCTGGGACCCACCCACAATCAGGCAGTCACGTGTCCGCGAGGGGGCTGGCTTGTGTTGGCACTCTAGTGGGAGGAAAACCCCACTCTTAATGCCGGTGGGTGCCATTCACCATTAGTTCGGGCTTTTGGCGTAATGGTTGCCTTGCTTGGTATTAGAGCCACAAATCCTGCCAGCCTGTAAGGGTTTTTGTTGCAGGTTTGCTTTTTCAGTTACATGTCAGGTTATGTGGTTGCATGTTGCTTCTAATCACTTGCATGTTAGATTGAATTAGTCCTACGCACTCAAGAGGGCCAGGATCATATAGCTACTTCACCAGAAGTAGAATTGATCAACAATTAGAAGCATCTGAAGAAGAGAATCCTTGGTTTGATCAAGGTAACATGGCGGCATAGAGAAATGATGGGGGTATTGGGCAACCAAACCTTCAGGATATTATGGCACCAATGGCACGATAGCAACAGATGATGCAAATGTTTATGCAATCTCAACAATGACTTCTTGGTGAAATTGGAAACCTAAGGTTCCAACAACCGCATGCACAAAATCAGGATGGAGATATAAGTGATGCTTAGAATGAACATCATGTTAGTACAGATTCTAATGTTGTTAGTACAGAAGACTCCAGATCTGATCGACCTCTTAGACCTGTTTTCTTGCCAAGGCCTGTTGAAGAAGTGGTTCCAAAGGTAGAGGAAGAAGAGACACACATCACATATGATACTATGGTGGCATGAGACGAATACATGCAACTACTAGCTAATGTGAGACAGCTAATGAACTTAAATCAGTTCATGAACCAGCGTAAGTGTAAAGAGCCCAGCTGGCTCTTAACTGCAAACTAACTTCTAACTCCAATTTAATTGCAATTGTTTGAATGATTTCGACATATATGAATTCTAAATGAATTTCAGCAGACTTTAAAAAATAACACCAGCAGCAATTTAACATTAAAATTTAATTCTTCTACCTTGCTAAATCAACCAGCATATTAAAACAATTATTCTGAATCCCAAACAACAATGAATTTACCATTTTTGACACCTCAGTACAAAAAGGCATACTATATGTTGAAAACACAGCCTCCTCAAACAAAACGCAGGGCCACAGGTGACCACGCAGCCACATAAGAAAGAAATTGCAGTCCCAAAACAAAGATGCAGCAGTTTGGGACCCTCACGCAACCTCAAGGAAGACACGCACAGCTGGAAAAAGTGAGTAGATAGCTCCCAACCTCTCACATGCCAACCAATATTACACAGCAAATTCCGTACAGTCTTAGACCAGAACTGTACGACACCCAATATGCATTCTTTAACACTCCAAAAATCACTAATCCGCCATGGCATACTGAATCCGATCCAAGGTAATGCATTCAGCATGAGATTTGGACGTTTTCTCCAGCCATCTGAAGACCAAACATTACCAAACCCTAGCACTCCTTGAGAATTTCGAAAATCTCCTCCAAGCACAACTTTTCCATTTTCAATAAATGACATAAGGTAATGAAAAGTGCTTTTTCGAATTGAATATATAGCTTTTTTGAAAAATCTTCAACTAGACTTTTTTTCACTTAAGAGGCTTTTTATTCACAACTTCATTTTATAACATTAAAGTTATAAAGTCATAAAGTTATTAAATTAAAAATAATTTAATTTAATAATGATAACTTTAAAATAAAAACCACTGAAACCCACTGACTGCAACCAACTCGTTTCTGACACCAGGGCCTCAAACTTCAACTGCCCTGCCAAAAATAGCCAATTGCCAAAAATAGACTTACTATAAATAGTAAGTCTCTCAAGCTGGAGATCCCTTGAAACTCGATCCTGAAATATCTGACACCCCGTTCAGACGCCCTGCTAATCCTGGCCATACCCAAAATACCACTTACTAAAAATAGTAAATTGACGAAATTGACCCAAAGGAAGAGCAGACCTGGTAATCTGAACCTCCAGAATGGAATCCCAACACTGGCTCCGCCAACTGACCCCCTCTGATCGCTTGATTAGCTTGCGAGGGTTGCCAAACCAAGCTAATCCCAATAGTCTGAAAACAGGGACATTACAGTCCTCCCTTCCCAAGATTGCTTGTCCTCAAGCAATCAGGAAAACAAGCAACATCATAAACCACCCAAATCCCAAGGATGGTCATGAGCAATGTCTCGATCAACCTCATACTCCTGTGAAGAAGCCAACAACATCAACAGTACAAACACCGGCAACTGAGAAACTGCACTCAACACCCAAATAACTGACATCACTGGAAACATCATCTGAAGACCAACTGTAGATGCTGATGCAAAAAACAACCCAGTGGAACTCAACCCAATTGAAACAACTCTGCCAATACTTGAGTCCCTGTCTAACTGACACTCACACCCAATTGCACTGAGAAGACGACAATGACCAAATGTACATGAATCACTGTTACCAACTCTAACCTTTGATAAACCGTCCTGGATGTGTCGATACTGCAAGTGGTCCAACTTGCAATTGCCAATTCCATCTGCAAAAGATGGTACTAATCCATCCCGTAATGGATGGTAAGAAACTGGAGCCGGTTTACCCCCGCGTGAGATCAAATCTTCCACCTGTGGGTCAAAAGAAAAATGATGAGCATACCCCACTGTATAATGCCGATAGGAAGCCCCAATCTCCATCAATGGCTCATCATTACCCAACTGGGAATCATGATATGACTTCAATCTTTGACTCCACATAACCGCAGGTTGGGTAGGATCCTGAGCAACGCTCTCAGCAAACCCAACCTCGAAATCCCTGTGGGGAAGCATAGTAGATAGTCTCTACAATCTTTCCCACCAACCTCCAGATAGCACAAGAACCGCGGATAAGAGTACCCTCAGACACTTTGTATGAATCCTCTCGCACAACTGCACTCACTCAAGTAAATACTCCATGAATGACTCGGTGCAATAAAAATTATACGTGGAAGCGTCAACTTGCTCCCTCGCAACCCATAGCTGATCCCTTTGAAAATGTGGCATAACCAACTGTTCCATGCTATCAGCTATATGAGATGAAGAAATAGATTCACTTCCAACAAAAGGAAGCAAATCAACATGAGAGCTTGATTCCACTGGTACTCCTACCTCATCCGTAACTAGTGCACCCATATCCTAGACAGATGTGACTGCCCCATCATCATGTGGCACATCCCCAACCGTAGAAGCAAACTCACCACCAACCACCTCAATGTGCAATCGAACTGGGTTTGGGGCTGGTGTGGACCGTAAATGCTCCAACTCCACGGTCACCTCCTCTAATTGGATCTACGACTCCTGAAGAGCCCGCTGAGTGCCCTTTAAAGCCTCAGTAGTCGCTGTGAGCTCCTGAGTAAGCTCACTCACCTCCTCTTCTCTGTCCATCAATGCCTCATATGCTGTACTCCCCCACTCAACTAGGTGATCTCGGTCGGCTACCAACTTTAAATAGTTTTGTCTCAAAATCCTGACAGCCTCCCGCAAGGAATGAATCTCAGTCAAGGAAAGATAACCACCACTGTGATCATCTGTCATAGGAGCACCCCAACCATTAACAGCCAACAACTGACGAGTGGCATCAAAATGCTCGAGAGTAGAAGTAATATCTCTCTCATTAGCTCGCAATTGGCTAGTCACATGATGACTCTGCACAATGGGCCTCCTACGAACAACCTCAACTGTGCTGTCCACACTATGAGAGGAAGCTGCATCCAACAAGCTTCCCTCAAGATCACCATATCTTTGTGTACTTTCATCCGAGTACACATCTACAAACTGAGTACAGGCATCGGACTTGTACTCATCTAACCCCGAGGAAGCTGCTGTTGAATCCAACTCAACACAATCTCCAGCTACCTCGTCCTCTGCAACCGCCTGACAGTCCAGATCCTGGGATCCATCCTCACTCACTAACAACTTAGAGTCCTCCCCCAAGGTCTGATAAGTCAAACATGTCTCGCTGCAGGAAGAATCATCCCCACGAGTCACCGACGAAGTAACCCCCTCTCTAGAAGTGGAAGCCCTGGCTGTAACAAACTCTTGCCACTCATATGCTTCCCCCTCCTCATCTGAGAGTCCCTGTAACACAGAATCCTAGAACCCACCACCACCATATGACAACGTTGAGTCCACACCCAAAGTCAGATATAGAAAGCCAGAAACATTACAACACTCTTCATCCTCGCTCTCAATATCGGAAATATCTGTGATGCTAGTGTCCACATCATCTATCCGCAACTCCTCCACTAACTCTAACTGCATACACGACTCAATGTCGTCATGTGAATCAACTACACTGTGGCATGAATCTATGTCACCCAACTCAACTGCAACACTCCCATCATGAGTGTCATCACTAGATAGCTCCATGCTCACATCTTCAACACAGGAAAAAACCACTATCTCTTGTACTGATCCCACACTGCGACTGCTATCATAAACCTTAGAGCTGTCAGAGCTCATGCGCTCCTCGTAGTCATCACCCAACATCTCACAGGGGGTGTCATCCCAATGCAGCTCACAGCATCCTCAAAAGTGTCATCAGATGTGTCTATACTATCAGCATCCACATCTCCTGCTAAAATCCCAACTGCTAAAATCACAATCATGACT
This sequence comes from Chamaecyparis obtusa, assembly GCA_027943335.1. Lineage (NCBI taxonomy): Eukaryota > Viridiplantae > Streptophyta > Pinopsida > Cupressales > Cupressaceae > Chamaecyparis > Chamaecyparis obtusa. The sequence goes on along the minus strand of BSBK01007987.1, from coordinate 1,115,355 downwards.
TTTTCTCTTCAAATGTGAGGTGTTTTAGTTGTAGGTGATTTCTGGGAGTTGTGGTGTTAACTATCAACTCCAACGCACATCACATGTCCTTTGGAATGTCACCTTTAGAACTCTATATGGTTATGATGCACTTTCTTTTGCCAACTTATTGCTTTTAGATAGTAGAGTACTTTCAATGAGTGGCTTGATTAATCAAAGTCAAGAGATATTGAAGGAACTAAAAGATTATTTGCAGCGATGAAAGATTCCGAAGCCAATTTTTATTTTTTTTATTTTTGCAATTTCAATTTACAAAGCAGTGCACTCGTTAAGGTTAGAAGAGGAAATCAAAACGTACTGAAGCAACTCTAACCAGTATGGCACCGATGATGGTGAGCATTGGTCAGAGGATCTAAATCAAACTGCTTATGCTGTAACTCTAACCAGTATGGCACCGATGATGGTGAGCATTGGTCAGAGGATCTAAATCAAACTGCTTATGCTGTAACTCTAACCAGTATGGCACCGATGATGGTGAGCATTGGTCAGAGGATCTTCTACTCTAAATACTGGAAAGGGAACTCGACGTCAAGTATGTGTTACCCAATCCGAAGCGGAGTGAGGGGCGACCATATGACGGAGTGATTACAATAGCAATGCTTGAAAGAGAATTACTAAAAGCTGAGAATACTCAACACCCAGAATGTGCTTGCTAACCCAGAATGGAAAGCGGCTACCATAGGGCGGAGCTGAACTGTTACAATAACTTTAATTGAAATCGAGAATTACAACCAGATTTGAGCAAGAAATAAAGACTGCCAGTACTATTGTCAGTTTTACAAATTAAGATACTGATTTCTGGTTTCTGTTACAAATCTGCTCATCCAAAGAACAAACAACAGTCTATGGAACTACTTCAAATGCTCTTATTTTTCACGTATGACCTTCAATTGACTAGAAATCAAATGCAATAAGCCGGAAACACTAACATGCCAAATCGAAACTAACAATGCAATAAATTGAGAACAATGCACAAACTGAATACGACTCACAAATGAGATTGAATCACCACTAGTTGTTGTCTTGCAAACAAGAAGCGATGCCCGAGCTAGGAGGCCTTCATTCCTCCAAGCAAACCCAGAGCCAATCCTGCGGCATAACAGTATAGTAAAACCAAAGATCTGAAATGATGCTCAAGATCTTCCTTTTATAACCTTCGGTTGACTTCCTGAAACCCTAAATCCTCCTCACTGTCAAAACCCTAACTCTTTCTTCAAAATGGCGTCCTTTTCCCTTTAAGCTCAATAATGATATTTTAAATAAAAATCCACCAACTTCTAGCAAAGACACCCTCAAAACTAGGAAACCCTAATTATACCTTCCGACTAGCCTTCGGGTTTCCAGAAAAAGGCCAACGGTCACTGGAAATATCAGGATTGAGAAGGGAACATTACAAGCGAGTACAAAATCAACAAAAGATTTATGCATATCAGAAAAGGCATAAGGATCTATTGAGGTGAGAATATTTGTATTCTTAAGATTGTAGCCACATACATGGACTTATATTAAGAAGAGTGGAGTTGAAAACTCAAACCCCTATGCTATTAACCATATAGGATTATGATGAGGATTGATGAAGTGGCCTATGAGTTGGAGATTTGATAGAATAGCAGGATTCATGATATGTTCCATGCATCTTGCTTGAAGAAAGTTCCTATTCAGCATATAATGTCCTCAGAGGAGTTACCACACTTAATTGATGAGGGTAAGTTGATTTTGATCCCAGAAGAGGTGATGGGTTCTCAACTCAAACACTTGAGAAACTTGAGCATCATGAAATATCTAATTAAATGGAAAAACCTACCAGTTGAAGATACCACATCGGAAGGATTTGAGATACTTGAGCATCCCAATATGAATTGCTTGAGGACAAGCAATCTTGGGGAGGGAGGACTTGTCATGTACCTCTTCAAAATTAGATGAAAGATTGTTTGTTGAAGAAGTCATTGGAGTTTGGGGATTAGAGTTGTTGTTTAACCCATGTAGGGACTTGTTGAAGGTCGAGGATCAAGATTGTTGTCTAATGCATGCCTAGGAGTTATGAAGGTTGATGAGTAGGGTTGTTGTTTGATGTATGCCAAGGACATATTGGGGGTCAGGGATTGGGAATGTTGCTCAATGCATGCCAAGGAGTCATTAGAGTTTGAGGTTGGAGCTACTCTTCGATCCCTACCAAAGACCTATCTGAGATTGTTGATCGAGGTTGCTTCTTGATGCATGCCAAGGAGCCGTCAAAGGTTAGGGATTGGAGTTGCTGATGTACACATGCCAAGTATCTATCGGAGGTTGGGGATTGGGGATGTCACCTAATGCATGCCAAAGAGTTGTCGGCGATTGAGCTTTAGAGATACCACTTGATTAGTGCCAAGTCGGAAGGAAGGAGGAACTTGGAACCTCTAACAAGAAAGTTTCTAAGGCCTATAAGGCTGACCTATGATGTAGTGCACAAAAGACCCACTAAGGTCAACCTATAATGTAGCATGTAGAATTCAAATTTTGGCCTGCACCAATTTACGTCTAGGTCAACTAGCTTTATCATTTGGGCTGTAGCATATATAACTAAGAAAGCTTTGCATTTTGAGACCATCGATGTTGATATTATTTTTACTTTTGGAGCACTTTGTGTTCATAATTTCTTCTATGGACACATACCCATAGGAGAAAGCAATTAGTGGATGGAAACTCATTAGTTACTAGAATTAGAGGACAAAATCCCTTTGGTTCTTGATGGCACTCTTACTCAAGGAGTGAATTGGAGCATAAGGGGTTCATAGGGAAGTTCAGTTATTCATTAAAGCAGAGTTTGTTGCAAAATTGTAACTGTTGTGTGTTGCTGTTGTAACAGCTGTCATAACAGTCCTTTGCTGTGGTAATCAGATTATAATCAATATAAGTTGCTATTGGAGTTTGATTTATTTTGTCTAAGCAAATCATGTGTTATCCTGTAATGTCCTCAACTAGGGCCTTACTTAATTTGCCCTAAATTTCCCAATGAAGGTTGGTATAGCTCCAAAAAATGGAAATTTAACTTATTCAAATTTATGTGCCCCTTGACATGGGATTTGATCTGCAATTGCTGAGTTCCAGCAATCTGCAATATACTTTCTTTAAGTGTATTGTTTGGTCTGCTTTTGCCAATTACTGCAATCCACCTCAGATTGGTAAATTCTCCCTGGAAGATATCTGCAATACAAAAGACTAGGTATAGTTCATATTATCTCATCCATGATTGTCAGATATAAACTATAATCTGATGTCTTTTCTGTGATCCCTCTTGATCCTTCAACTCAATGTGATCAAATATATATATATAAATCTCATATTCCTTGGTATTCTAATGAAATGTATGGCTAAGATGATCTTAGGAATGTTTGTGCCTGAGACTTCTCAATGTCTGACAATGAGATTGTAGAAATCAATAATCTGAATATATAAATGAGGCTACCATAAAGTAATCTGTTTAACGTTCTTGAGTATTGATCTCCTTAGATCAAAGCCGCTGAATGTATCGATGTATGCTGATGGTATGAGCCCGAAAGAAGGAATTATGTTGATCCAGTACCAATGATGTCTTTTGATGGATGATCGCCCTCAGAAGGATATCGATTAAACTCTGCAATTATATATCTCGATGCTTGTACTGATAGCTGAATTAGCTTCCCAAATACAGAGATCGCATTAACCAATGGTAAGGAATTATGCAAAACTCATATATAAGGTTTGTGTTGTATCTCCTCCCAACACCCGATACTTGGAAGATTGTGGCGATGAATAGCTATGTCTTGTGTTTTGAAGTATTCAAAGGTTTGTGTAATGTCCAAGCCAACTGTACTACCAATTTGTTCTGCAGACTATGATAAGGGGTAACCGCATATATTCCCGCAATGCCCAGCACCCCTCGGTGGGCTTAATATGTATATACAGCAATATCGATTAGAAATAGTCTTTATTGCCGACATTCGAAATATCTCGATCTGTCAATGATCTTTGGGTTTCCTGTTCCATTCATAATACTATTTCTTCCTCCTAATCGCAAGGTATATTGAATTGATAATATAAGGGATCCTGAATGATGATGTCAACGGGAATGCTGATGTGTAATGATTTAACCCAGCTTGATTGGTCTTTGATGATGTCTGTGGGAATGCTGATGTGTAATGATTTAACCTACCCTGATTGGTCTTTTTTTAGCCTTTTCTACTTTTTCGTATCCTGAATGCCTCTATATAGTGTTTGCTCCCTGTCTATTATACCTGCGCGGGGAGTTAAGGAAAGTCGCAACATTCCTTAAGAGTCGTTTCTTTAAGGTTAGTTGTATTTTTGCTCCTTTGACAATTTTGTTATTTGATATATACATATGTATGTATATTATATTTCAAGCTTAATTATAATATACATAATATAGTAAATTTACTATATATAAAATATAATATCTATATTATGATAATGTATAATATTTATATTTATATTTAATAGATGATAATATTAAATGTATATATATATATATATATGTAATTACGATATATAATAATATATCAACTATAATATATAATATTTTTATTATAAGTATTTATATTTATTTATTTATGTTTATATTTTAATATTATTATTAATTTTAATAGTTTAATTTTATTATCACTATTTATTGTTTAATTATTATTAAAATTCTGTTTGAAATGGGGACATGACATATCCAGCTAGTTAATTGGGGTTGTTTGTATATGATTAATTGTTTTTTTTGGATATAGCTTGTGAAGATTGTTGTTTATGTTGCAAATGTGTTATTTTTATTGAAAATTTTGGAAAGGGACATTATAGCCTTACTGATCAAGCCATTGTAAAAAAATGGGAGAGATTTGAAATCGCCAGGTATGATTTTGAGAGACACAAAGTTAGATTGCTCAAATATTGGGTCCTCTCTTCTATAACCGAGAAGAGAGACTAGAAGGGGAGAGACATAAAAGGAGCGAGAAAAAGTGAAGCAATAAATGTCCATGTAATGTCCCCACCTCCTAGGTTGGTTGTAGCCTGATTTCTTGATGTGAAAACCTGCAACAATTGTTAGTACATTCCATATATATATATATATAAGAAAACTACATCCTAATCTCCAACTAGTTCCCACTTTATCCTTACGGAGAGCCCCAAAATCAAGTTCCTAGTTCTCTGTTGAGGACCTCCAGGGGCTCTAGTTGCCTTATGGCCAAGACTAGAATGGTGTCCAACTATTCACCATCTCATTTTGGTCTAACTCCACTAAGGCCTCCAGGATAACCAACATTGGTTTATCCATCGTAATAAGTTCTATCTCTTCCCAAGCCGTTTGGATACCCTGTCACACACACACACACACACACATGTGGGCTCTAAGAGATTATCAAATCTCTTTCTACTCTAGATTCCAACTTGGAATCATGACATTCACTAAGAATGTCCTCCACCAAGCATGGCTTGGATTGTTTTTTACATCCATTAAGAATGCCTTCCACCAAGCATAGCTTGGATCGTTTTTGACATCCATTGAGAATGCCCTCCAGCAAGCAGAGCTTTTATTGTATTCATGATTAATAAACATAAATATAATCGATTATAACTGTACTTAGTTGGCAACTAAGTTTGATCTGCTGCCTCTGTTGTCTCTAGGATTGTTCTCTTATAGAAAGAAGCATAAAATCAGAAAGTTCTTCACAAAGGAATGGATTCCACCAATTCCTTTGGTTTGAGTGGTGGCAATAATAATATATTGCTGAATCAGTTCTGTTACTCTGTATATTGCTTGCTGAATGTATTCATTGGTTTTGCTGACTGTAATAACTAATAATTGATTGTGCTGACTGTACCTTTACTTATTGGCTGTTTTAAGACTCTTTTTATTCTACGTTCGATCTGTATGAATGATTACTTATTATTTTTTATAATCTCTATTTACTATTTTATGCCTTTACTAAATAGAATAACATATATTCTTTATATCTATTCGTTTATTTTCTTCTTCCCACTTATAATTCGTATATATATATATATATATATTTCGAATCTCCTTATGCTGAGTTCACATGTTTGCCATTGTCTTTCAGATATAAGCTCTTCTAGGATTTATTACTCGTGTCCTTCCCTAGTACGTTTTCACATGTCTTCTATATATTCCTGTTCTGCTGTCCCCCCTCTCAGTTCTGCAATAATCTTCTTATATATACAATATATATTTCATACCCAGCAAGACTCACGTACCTGTGATATCCCCTGTTTTGTAATGAGAGATTTATAGATATATAAACAATTATTAATTAATGAATAATCGATTATTAATTAAATAAATAAATAATTAAGTGATTGATTTATAGTGTTCCTTATTTATGAATAAATAAAATATATTGATTAATGAATAATTTCAAATAATATTTAATTATTAATAGTAAATACTAATGTGTAATTATAACATGAAATAGATTAATATATTAATATATTAATACGATGATTGTTTAATACGATGATTAATATATTTATACTCAGCAAATAGCGATGAAAATCAGTAATTATAGAAGGATATTTGGTGAATATTAACAAGCAATTAACGTGATTCATTAATAGCGATAATAGAAAAGGATGAACCGGTGTAAGAGATTAGTTAATACGATTAATACAATATTACGATCTGTTTAATATATGAAGAGATGTGATTTCGGAAAAGACATGGGACACGTCTCCCATTTCCCTCCAGCAATACGAATACATATAGAGATTAAATTCAGTCAATCGCATCATCAGGGAACGAGCAGGAAGAAAGGAAAAATACGGGAAAAGAAGACTCGGATCGATAAATATAGACTGAGTACAATTAAATTATTAATATCAGTCCATGTAATCAGTGATAAATCTGGTATGGATATTCAGACTCGTATGCACTAATTATGAATGTTACTGTAATTCTCATGCTGTGATCTCTGCATATAATTCATATTAATAGATAATTCCAATAATATTCACGGATAGCATATTGGCGTATCTCTGGAACCAAGCATACTATTGATTACATGTGATAGCATAATAGATACATCTCATGCAATACCGAAGATTTTATCATTTGTTTTATACTTTACAGAGCTGTTCTGTTTACAGAACTTGCCTTTGTCATGTTTAGTGCAAGTGCATATTAGAATATCAGAGACAGCAGATAGATAGAGGATTGAGTAACAAATCCTAAGAGGACTGTCATATTAATCTCTGGTATTTACAGCAGCACTGTGAGTAACTGTTAGATTAAATATTTCTGTTTGAGAACAGTACAGTAGGACTGAGAATTGAATGAACTATTATTAATTGAGTGGTTGTTTATAATCAATTTAGTAGAAATTCCTTATGCATGCAGTCATTTAGATTATCAGGTGTCCAAAACATAATAGAGAATTGCGTTCTGATTATTATTTCTTTAATGTGGAGGAAAGGCTGAGACCACCAAAGAGGGGCAGTTTAAATCCTAGAATAGCTCCCAAGATAGGGTGGGGACCAGCTAATCTTTAACTTTGCGAGCTGGGCTCAAGACAGGTTAAAGGCTGGATCTGTAAACTTTGAGGGAGTCTATTAATGGTCTCCAAGCGCTTTGGTCAGTCTCCAAGGCCTTCTTCTTCCTCAAAGCAGGGAGTAATAAGATGATCAAGTTCGTAATATGTTTGGAAGAAAAACCAAGAAAATTCTCAAGTTATTATCAATTCATTATTCTTATTTGTAAATTATTAGGGGACATTACAGTACCACTTTCTAGTGATGATAGAAATGGAGAATGCTGATTGATTCCTAAGGCTCTTTTACAACCCAGTGATTGCCTTACTTGCCACGTAATCCTTACTCAACAGTGATGAGAAAGAGAAATAAGTGAGTGAAGTCCTCCCCCTTTGGGAATGAGAATCGATTCCCATATATAGCATGGTGGCATCTCTTGATAGAGACATGTCACTTGACGGTGGTTTTATGTATTAATTTCACTTATAGCATGGTGGCATCTCTTGATAGAGACATGTCACTTGACGGTGGTTTTATGTATTAATTTCACTTTCAATGTTTAACATTGGTATGTTAAATATGATTATATATTACAGCATTAAAATATTAATATTATATTAGAATATTAATAATTAAAAATATTTAATTATGATATATTCCAATTTAATATGATTACAATATTAAAATGTTAATATTATAATAATTAGAATATTAAAATATTTAAAATGTTATATAAGGAATTGAATATATATGTATTTCTATACTTTGAACAATTTGCATTTTGAGCAATTATATATATATATATATAATTTTAATAATCATGTATTCCTTCCCTACATAAGAAAGGCTAGACTGATTTAATTCTTTTACATTCTTGACCAGTCTACAATGAGGGCTTCCCCATCTCGTTATATTTTATATTATTAGTTTTTTATTTGTTTATTTTAATGTTATCAATTAATTATTTATATTTTAATTTATTTATTTTGTAATTATAATTATTTTATTATTACTTATTTATTTATTAAATCTTTGTTCGGAAAGGGGACATCACAGTCCATGTCTTGCAACAAATCCTGCGATGAATAGATTTGTCCAATATGCTTGCTAATAACTGTGCTACCATTGCCTACAAACTTAAATGCGTGAACTGTCCATAATTGTTGATATGCTGACCATTCTTAATTGCTTGAGTAGAGATTTGATATGTAATGATAAACGGTTGGCTTCAAATTGAATGCTTCATGTTCCTTGGCAGTGTTGCTGCAAAGGTTGCATGCATGCAATTCTTTTTCTCACTACCAAAAACCCTAAAAATTTTCCTTGTCCCATGTTCCTTGGTAGTGTTGCTTTAAAGGTTGCATGCATGCAATTCTTTTTCTCACCACCAAAAACCCTAAAAATTTTATTTTGTCCATGTGGGTCATTTCTTTTTATTCATCCCCTTGAAACATAACTTCATGGTTTATATATAATATCAACATTATATTATCTCTTGTAAGCTCTCTTTTGCAACAATATATTTTTAGGAAAGATTCTAAATGATTTTATGAACAAACTCTCTTTTGCTTTAATTTTCACCTCCATTTAAATTTACTTGCAAGGCTTTCTTTGTATTAGGGCACAAATATTCCCATTGTAAAATAAATTATATATCCATATTGTGACTTGTCTTTGAATTAAATAAATTTTAATATTAATGTCATATACATTTATATCATGAGCATCACTAAATCAAATCAAGATTGTAGCTTGCCACATAGCCTATGAGCCTCAATTTCTTCCATGTCACCAATGCCAACAAATGCCTCTCTAGCTTGGTAACTTTCTTCGCAAAAGCTTGTAAAAAGGTTGTTGATCTCCAAGATCAATGGTTTGCGCTCCCTTGTAAATGGACAAGTCTCTTCTGTATTTAAGGATCTTGCTAGCCGGTGGATTAAAAATATTGATGGTCATTGAGTCATGAATAATGAAGAAAGGATGTGACTTTCTTATGAAAGCAACCCTGCATTATTTGTTTCAAAATTGCTGGTTCTGACACTTTTACTTTGACCATGTGGGTCGTACCCTTGCATCAACCTAGTTATAATGAAGCTTTAGTCAAAATACTAACTTGTAGGCTCTATTCTATTTCAGTGTGGGCTTTTCTTCTTTTAAAAATTGCTAAGACTTCAATTAAAATATTTGCACAAGCTCTATTCAATCTTTGTTTATTTTTGGTAGATTAATTGTGGTCTTGGGGATCATTCCCTTTGCATCACAAGTATAGAAATTTACAATGTATGCAGCCATATAATAGCCATTTGGAATTTACAAAAGCTTTCATATAATACATGAACTAACTTCATACAAATAGCTGAGGCCACATGAGACAAAATTGACTACATCCAGCAAAATCATTCAATAAGCCAAAACCATATCTAATGTAGTATCATTTATGTCTGTTGGCTGCAAGCTTGATAAAAGTATTTACCACCATTTTTGGCCTCTTCAGTGAGGGCAAAGCTCCAATTAACAACACTCGTTAGGACAACCCTGTTACATTTTTAAAATATTCATTACCAATCTTGCTTGCTTATGTATTTCCTTCTTTGCTCTATTGCTGGAACAAGAACTATTGATGCCCATAGACCAACAATTATACCCTCATTGATTAGTAGGGGAATGTTTGGAGAGTTGAAACTATAGCTAGTGACCGCTTCCACCGGAGTCGAGTCTACACCTCCCAACCAGGATGGTTTGATTAGAGCCTTTCTCATTGTTAAAATAGTTTTAGTTTCCTCATTTAATAACTTCAATAAAATGGCAATAAACATCTAAGCAATGTCAAAATTTAGTTGATAACTATGGTTAGTTAAGAGAAATTCTTCCCCCAAAGCCATTTGAATAGCTTGGATTACTATTCAATAATTTGTCTTGAATACTTTCCGTAAGTCTCAAATTTGATATGCTGCCCAAAAATGTGGTTTGGCATTTCTTTGCTACCAATCTCATATAGTATCCATTTTGTATAATCCCTTGTATCTTTTAAGTGAAAAGGAAGAGAGAATGGCAAATACTTACCAATTACTTTGTCTAAGCTTGTAAAACCCAGTGAGTACTTGCACACCTAATTGGGCAGTGAGTTATTCATAGTAAAACTTTCTGCCAAGTTTTTGCATAAACTCACTGAGATATAGCAGCTATAAATTGCCAAAAATCACACATTTTTCACCAAATCGGTAAAGCTCGTCCCTATTTTATGGTAAAAACCAAGGTTGCAAAACATAAAGTGTCAAAGCCCTTTTCTGCATTCTTGGGTTGCGATTTTTTATTTGACTAGGGCTGGGCTCCACAACATGTGGGACAGGGCGATTACAGATGTTTTTTGCATGATTTTTCATCTCCTCAACTCTGGCGTCTTGGTCAATCAAGCCCGATATGGTTTCAAATCATAGATAAAATGGTATATACATTATAGACCAACAAATATTGTGGGTTCACCAAACAAAAAAAACAAATATTGTGGGTTCCAAATTTTCCAGGTAACTGCAAAATCAAAGCTTTTTTTTAGACTGCAGGAATTGGGTATAGCACTCCCTATAAATTGCAGTGCGCTGGGTAAATTTTTTAACGTGATCGGTGACGCTGGTGTGACATGCATCCGGTACCACGTGGGCTGGGGGAGACTAGACCTCGTGCTTTACCACAGGTAGCTCTTGAAATCAAGCTAGGCCCCGAGCCCCACAAAAATGAAAGTTAAATACAAAGGAAGACTTGATATTTTCCTTTGGATACTAACCAATTCTTTTTTCTCCATAATCTTTTATAATAAATTGTATACAACTAAATTCATTTTTTTCTCCCCCTTCACTATTGGATCTTAATTGAATAATTTTATCTATGTAGGTTGATGTGTGACGACATTTGATTTTTCATTAGATGAGTGGTGTGTATCTTTGGCACACCATATTAGACTTGTCTTTTTCCTGTAAACTCACTTTTTCTAGATCCATAGCATTTTTTTTTTCAATTTCATATACATATGAATTTACTTTTCTAAAGAACTAAAAAATAAATATATTCATCTTTTCACATTAGTGTGGCATATAGGTGGTTTGTTACTATCCTAGAATTGTGGTTGCAAATTTGTTCTATGTTCAAGCAATAAGATATGCAGCTCCTGTTATGACAACCAAATATATAGACTATCGAGTTGATGGGAAAAGCTAAAAACTTTTTTGACAATTCATAATTTGATAGTTAGCTTTTTCAATCAAATTTAACTACCTTCCATCACATCACATCTTTTTAAAATGTAAGGGATTGGGTTTGCTACAGTAGGTCACTACTCAAAAGCTGAAAATCCATGGAGAACATGTGTAGTTTGGGGTGAACACATATGTGATATAGAACTACGAGCTCTTGAACTTATAAAATGTGAATAAGATATAAAATGCAACTAGGATAGCTAACATTTATTTCAGCACGTGTGAGAAGTAATTTTACATTTGAATCAGAATTCATATGAAAGTTAAAATTTAAATGGATGACTGTGTTATCAATTTTTTATGTTGTCTTTTTTGCTAGGTTTCATTTGTATTTTTCTAAGAGAAAATGGCTTTTACAAGTAGAGTTGGCGGTACACCAAGGGATCCTTGTTGGAAACATGGGACACTAGATGCATTGCGAGGAGAGATTATTTGTATCCATTACACTAAGCCTATCAATGGTGACATTAATCGCTCAAATATCACCTGCACAAATCCCTTGTCGAGATGTTAGGCCATGTGTAGAAGCTGGTTAAGAGGTTGAGAGGGAGGCAAATCACTCCTTTCACTATTTAAGCATAGGAAGGCAAATAAAAAGAGAACAATAGAGGCAATGGAAGCCCCAATTGCAGATTTCAGCTCTATAAGGTCCAGGAGATATGGGTTTCCTCTTCCATAAGGATCAAGAAGTGTGAGCAGCCATACTTCTAGCTTTTTTGTTCACTTATAACACTCTTGGTAGGCAACTTTCATTGCAAGGTACGGCATAAAATAGAGAATTGCAACATGAGGAAAAGCTGGCATGTGCAAGATTCTGGTACTACAATAATATTTCATTCAATGTTGCTTCTAGTCCTTATTGGGAACAATTGGTCAATGCATTGATTAGGGCAGGTAAATGGTTCAAGGCCCCAAGTCATCATGAGTTGAGTGGGCTATTATTGCAGGATGAGGTCCAAAACACACGACAACTAGTAGAATGAAGGAAAATTTGGGAGAAGAAAGTCTGTACCATTTTATCTGATGGGTGAATGGATGGCAGAAATAGGACACACAACAACTTTTTAGTGGCTCCAAGGAGACAACTGGTATTTTTTATAGTCAATTGATGTCTCCAATGAAATAAAAAATACAAAGACCTTGTGCAACATGTTGGATGAGGTGGCTATGAAAGTGGGAGTGCAAAATGTCATTCAAATTGTGACTGACAATGCAGTTGCATATGTGGCAGTCGATAAACTTCTAGAGGCAAGGAACTTGACATTATTTTGGAGTTCTTGTGTTGTCCATTGTCTTGGCTTACTTCTTGAGGATATAGGAATGTTGTTGAAGATGGAAGGGATGCCACAAAGCATATCTACAACCACACGATGGTCCTCAATCTTATGAGAGAGCACATTGATGGTAAGGATCTTGTGCAATCAACAGTCACATGCTTTGCCACTAATTTTGTCATCTTGTAAAGCATATTAGCTACATTGCCCAACCTTAAGTGCATGTTTGTGAGTGAAAGATATTTGGAAAGTCCTTATTGTAGGATGGTTGAAGCATAGAAGGTTGTGAAGGCCATTTTTTATGATAGATTTGTCAAAGTCATGGAGGAGAAACCAATACAAGTTTTCAAACTTCGATTGATGACTTAATTTTTTAATTTCTAATGTTACAATTTGCTGATTTTGTTAAATTTTTAATATTGAGGTGGCAGAATTGTTGATTAGTGTTCTACTTTTGGTGGATGGGGATCAAAACCCATTGGGTATTTATACGAGGAAATGGATAAGGCCAAAGAGGCGATTCATCATTTGCATAGGTCAAACAACACCGAATATGAACACATATGGCACATACTTGATTGGAGGTTGAACCAACACTCCAACATATTCATGCTGTTGCCTACTATTTGATCCACAAGTTTCATTTCTCCCCTACTTTCAAAGCAGATGTAGAGGTTCTTGTTGGCCTCAACACATGTATTGAGAGATTGGTTGATAATGCTAATCTTCAAGACCTTATACTAGATGAGGCATAGAGTTATAAGAAGGTTGAAGGGGCTTTGTTTTTTTCAAATCCTTGCATTTCTAGGAGGCACTTTACAAGGTAAAAAAACATGTGTTTAATTTTATTTTACCATTTATTTCAATTTTTAAGTTTATTAAAATCCTTGCTAAGTTATAAATGGCAATTGTCATCCTTGCAAATTTGTGGTGGGAAAATTATGGTGTCATAATCTTCAAAAGTTTTCGATCCACATTTCATGTCAGCCTTGTAGTGCTTTTGGTTGTGAGCACAACTGAAGTGTTTGTGAGGCCATTTACAACAAAGAAGTGCAATATGTTGACTCGAGAGTGCTTGAATGATCTTGTGAGTTACAACCTTCGGTTGCTTGAAAATAAAGTACAAGGGCAGGGTTCACATGAAGCGCTTGACATTGATGACATTGATCCATATTCAAATTGCATTGTTGAGCCTGATGATGTTGATATGGTTCCATTGTTTACTAATGATGAGATAGTTGATTTGGAGAGATTGGCAACTGAATGGGAAGTGGAAGTGGCAGCATATGAAGGGGCAAAAGATGAAATTGGTCAGTCAACAGAGGCAATTTTTTCACGTATACAAATTAATCCTATCACTATGGATGAGGAACCTGTTGAGGCACCTATTGAGCATATTGTAGCTGTACTTTTTTGAGCTTTAGTCTTAGATGAAATTTATGATTTATAATTTTCATGGTACCAAAACTAGAAATTGATATGTATTGAAAGGTCTACTTGTGTTTTGGTCTATTATATGTATTTAACTCAAATTTTGATTTATGTATGATGGAAAACGGTAGTATGCTCTACAAATTTAGTAACATATTTGTCTGAAGAATATTTAAAAAATTATGTAATTTTCAAATCTTTGATAAAATTGCTGAGTTATTGCTGAGTTTTTCCCTGATTTTTCATCGAGTCCTGAGTTTTTAAATTTTTTGTGTCGAGTTATTGCTGAGTCGAAGTTTTTCAACTCTTACTTCGCCATCGTTCACAGATTAATGCGAACCACATTTTTGTACTTCTGCATCATTTTCCTTTATGCTTCAATCACACTTACCAATGACGATTTGAATGATATAGGGCAGTGGCTGGAATGTCTGAAATAATGCCAAAATACTGATTTTCTCCTCCACTCCAAATGTAGTGAAGTTAATAATTCAAATCTACCCCTTGTTGAAGCTTGGAAAATTCAACAACATTTCTTATAATTCTCCTAATAATCCTCAATCATTCTTTGACAATAAAGATGACATTACTTGCCGAAGACATTGTAGCACCACTATGGCAAGTTGAAAATATCTTGAAATCCTCCAAGATCGGCATAATTGTTATTCTTAGATGGAATCACCTAAGATTGGAAGCAAGCGTTTTGTCCTTGATCCCAAATGTGAATCCAAGAGGGTTTTCATCCCTCTCAAACCCTTAACAAAGTTTTCATCCTTGGATGCCCTAAATTAAGCAACTTACTCAAATTTGAGAATTGGACGCAAAAAGGATAACTTGAGTAATCTCCAAATAAAGAACTAAATGCTCCTTCTATAGTCACCTTTTTTGGTGCCCCCAATTATTTTCTTTCAATTTTAGTTTTCCTCTAAGCATTTTAAAATTACTTTTTATATTTAAGTGTTTAAAGAACACTTTTTTAATTTATTAAAATAATAGTATTTAAGTTTCCCCAAAAATAAAGTGATTGGGCTCATTTTAAATAATATTAAATTCATTTCACTTGCACAATGTAATGTCCCCTTTGTGGGGTACCTCATATTGTGTCGGGTCGTTAGCCATTTTACCTTGGTCCGGAGGGGTAATTGTGGCGTGGCAGTGCTCCAGGAGATAATTGGCCTAGGTGGTTTCAGTTTTAGGCTGATCGGAGCAGTTTCCGTAGGTTTCCAGGGTACTTACTATTTATAGTAAGTCAGCAGGGTTCAGAATTCTCGACTTTTTAGTAGTGGACTTGAAGCATCTCGTCGAGAGCTTTCTGACGAGCTATCACACGTTGGCATCTGAGCTCGTTTGGGCCTCCGTTTTAATGACAAACGATTCCTCACTTTATTTATTATTTCACTTTGTAACTCAACGGTCAATTTATTTTAAGAAGTGACTTAAAGTGGAATTATAAAGAGACGAAATGGGCATATGAAGAGTCACAGTGGGGAAACTAAAGAGTCACAGCTGCAGCCATAAGAGGAGGTTTTGGAGTCTCATTTAGCATGCTTCAGTTTATGGATATTATTTCTCCTTGAGAATTCGAGAAGCTTCAGCTATCGAATCAGAAATCTGAGGACGGAAACCTTTAGCATTTCTTGGTGGATTGGATGGAAACCCGATTCATCCCAGTGCGGATTCACTTCAAAGTTCACCAGTGTTTTACCAAGTTCTTATCATCCAGTCTTACTTTTCTTTGCTGTATTTCGGATTGGATTGGATATTGTAATGTTTGGTTATTGTATTGCTGATGTATGATACAAAACCATACTTTTGAGTTATTTCATAAGATTGTATTTGCTGGTTATATGAATAAATCTGCAAGTTATTGTTATCGGATTCAACGGTTATTTGCATGTTCTATTGGTTTTCGAATCTGCATGAGTTTTATTGGTAGAAAACAGTAAATGGCCGGTTAGGGTCATTTCAGTGGTATCAGAGCCATGTATCCTGCCAGCCTACAGGGTTATCAGATTGAGGAACTTGAATATTTCAGTTCAGAGATAAATTATCTCCAGTATTTATCAACAGTAGGAAGGTTTTTTTGAACACCAGCAATATTGTGCTTCATCTTCAGCAAGGGGAAAATGTTAGTGGCACTCCAGTGGTGGAATCCGACTAAGTAATATTAATACGAACTAGAAATTTATACACAGATAACAGTGGCATCAAGCTGGAACAACATTGTTGGCAATTTTTGGAACGACAGTAGCAAGTTAATTGAAGCACCTTAGGATACGAGCCAGAATTAATCCCTGCAAACGGTTATCTACAATCTCACGTAACAGGGACGGGGAAGCAGGAGCATCCTGAACGTGCAAACCATTTGTGTGTTACGGCTTAGGAACCGACTACTCATATTCTAGTCGGGCCGGGTGATATACTCCAGTTAGCAGCATTGAGTGTGGCACATGCATGGATGACAGCATGGTGCGTGTGGACTAAGACATAGACACAGGTATCGGACAGGGAGGACGCCACAGCTCCTAACCGGTTGGCTAACTTGCGAAAGGAAGTGAGACACAGTTGCAGAGGCTAGGCAGCTCGTGCGGCTCATTGATATGGTCCATAACATTTCGTTCGGGCGTGCATAAATAGGTCATCGCGATATTGCCGAATCAGTCAGGGAAGATGAAACGACAGGCATTGGGCGCTGCTAATATTATAAAAGAAGTATTTGTTTGAGCAAGTAATTTGTATAGCTTGGGAATCATAGGTTAAGAGGCCGTGTATCACCAGAGATATTTCGACAAGAAGATATTGTATTCAACGGGTCTTACATAGTTATATTTCATATAATCGGGAGAAAACAAATGGGGACCCATGTCAAATGTTCATGTATCGAACATTATAACCAACATTTGAATTGGACTGGGAAATATTGTTGGTGTCGTCCATACTCGAAATGAAGCACCTTAACATTGCTGCTAATGTTGAAGCAAAGGATAGCTAATATGTTTAGCGCTGGAACTACAGACCTGAGTGTTAAAGAAATATTAGGGAATCTATGAAATGTCCCGTGTAGCGATTGAAAACATTCTCAAAGGCCAGGTTTCTACCTCGCGCGGAGTTTATCAAGCATTTTCCATAGGAAAATTTTGTGCTTTGAGAAAATCGAACATTTCATGCATTGTCGCGACAACACAAACCTGGGCTAAGTGTGAAAGAGGATTTTGTTCTAGTCTTTTACAAAATAGATGATCTATGCATATGGAGCATACACGGAGGAGGATTGGAGTTGACTTGTAGCTGTAGTACATGTATACTCTATCATCTAATTATATTCTAGTCTGAAGTTATAAAACCAGTTGGCACCTTATTATATCGGTTGGAGGAAGGATTTGGGAAATGCGGTGGTAATGGAAGGTTATCGCAAGTGCTTGTCTTCATGAGTAGGTGTAAGCAGCACCATATTATTACTTGGAGGTCATTCTGGTAGTTGCAGATATCATTGGGTTCTTACGTCTGCATCTCTGGAAGTTTGCATATTGTTGGGGAAGATAAAGGAGCTTATTTCAAATTTAACAGAAAAAACTACTACTGTAACTGAAGCATAAGTAGAACTCCCGAATGATAATCGTTATGATTTTTGCAGCAAAATATTAGAATCAGTAACTCTGGTTAGAGGTTAAAGATTATGCAATCTGATCATTTATGAACACATACAGTCTACTCATCAGAATTAATAAGAAACAACAATTGGTTCATTGCGAAGTTGTTATCAGTTGCTTGGCTTGGTAATACAAAGTTAAATATATAGCTGAACCCTCCATGCATTTAGAGCCTGTCAAGCATTGAAGTTTGTTATTGTTGATTGATATATATATATATATGTGTGTGTGTGTGTGTGTGTTAGCTATATTTTGAATACTTGATTGAATGATAATTATTTGCAAATGATACTCTAATGCAAGCTTGGATCAATCAATCAAATAATAGGACTGTCATATTTTGGGAAGAATATGTGGTCCAGTTACCTTCAGAAATAAAGTACAACACACTCAGCAGTTCATAGTATTGCTACTGTTTTCTTGAGGACTTTTTGTGTTCAGATCATCCTTCGTTACAATCACTGTTAAAATTCTGTAACTTAGGGATCAAAATTGGTAAACCTTCTGCAACAAAGAATTATTTGATCCTCTTTAATCAAGATTATTATACCAGGGGCAGCATTTCTTAGTTTCAGAAGTGATTTAGTCCTTGGCATGAATTTGGAGAAAATTAATTCATGGAGTCATTAGAAAGTCCCGTGTTCTCGCATGAATTCAATGGCACATTTTACGGTGTGCAACTCAGAGATAACCGAAAGGAAATGGAGATAGAAAATGAATTGTGTTGCCTTGGATGGCAATTGGAGGAGCAGAAAATTGCAAGCAGCATGCTGGCCAAATTTAATGAAATAAATTCATATCTATCCAGGATAGATCAAACTGATTGCAGACTTTTTAATTGGGCTATGCATCCCACAATGGTTTCCTTAGTGCAACATAGATTTATGAGTCATCCACTTCGAGATGTTAGGCTTGTAGTTGCCTCATGTCTCAGTGAGATCACTCGCATCACAGCACCTATTATTCCTTACACCAAGCAGATTTGGAGACAGGTGTTACAGCTAATTGTAGACGGCTTAGATGGACTGAAATATGACAGAGATTCTACCTTTGGTACACATGTAAAAATCTTGGGGTTAGTGGCCAGCACTAAAGTTTTCAGTCACATGCTGAATCTTGGTTATGATGAAATGATTCAGCAATTATTTTAGTGTCTCCTAAATAATTACAGGGAGCGTCATTTAGATGAGGTGAAGAAATGCATAATGGAAAGATTCATGAGTTCAGTAGCTGAAAATGAACGAGCATCATTAGGCTTACAGGTTGCAGAATCTTCGGTGATAGGCCAGGACTCAGTGATTGTAGGGCAGATTTGTTTCTTATGCTAGGGGAGCTGGTCACGGGGGCATGTTTGCACATTTGATCAAGGGGAAGATAAATTGCAGCTTAGTGATAGAGACCTTGTAGTTGAGACTTGGCCGCTTTTGGGACAGGGTGGTGAGTGTTCGGCACTCTACTTTGGAGACTTGGTGGCGGAGTTTGATAACTCCATGGTTATAGGTTGTGGTAACCAGTTGGAGACCTTCAACGATTCCGGTAATGAGGAATCGTGTGACTTCTTTAGCAGCACTTCACTCTTGCATCACACTGATATGGATGACCCATTTGGTAGTACATCTCAGGATAACATTGATGAGAAGTGTGCCTTGAAGAGTCAGCTGAAAGTTAGTGATGATGCTATTATTGCAACACTAGTTCACCATGATAGCACTCACTAGATCATTGATGATCTGTACAGGACAGCTCAGAGAGATCAAGGGCAAGACGACAGAGGGATTGGATCCTATACTGCAGGTTTACAGGGAGTCAGGACAGCTTTTGAGGATTGGAAGTTAGAGTATTTGAGACTACTTACAGACCGTGACCACCTGTTACAGGTTGCCGGGAATTATGTTGAGCAGTTGAGGGAGAAGGAGGTTGAGATCGATAAGCTCAATAAGGAGCTTAGTGCTACTCAAAGCACTTTGGAGCATACTCGTATCTCTCTACAGGAGGCGAGAAATCAGATTGTGGTCTCTAGCCAGTACAGGGAGCAAGATGACAGGGATAGGTCTGAATTCTATCAGGAGGTGATTCAGGAGCTGGACAACATACAACAGACCTATGACTTGGACAGTTGTCCAAGAAGATCTTTGGATCATCGGGAGTTTCGTGATGAGTTAGATCACTTTCAGAATATGGACAACTCCTTTTTTGAGATGGGTACTGAGTGGACATTTAACAATCCCCTCTTTGAGATAGATGAGGGAGATACTTCCTATTCCCAGGATGAGGACGATGTTAGTTGTAGGGCCTGGGATCTAGGTGTAGTTATCAGAGGTGAGCCTTGGTCACCAGTTTGGAGTAGCGGGGTGAGCTCAGTCGATGAGCAGTGTGGTTTGTGTAATCGCAATCCAAGAGAGATAGTTATGTCTTGTGGCATGATGAGTGATATGTCTCTTCTTACACTACCACTCATTGCAGATGATGATCAGGGAAGACTTATTCAGTACGGGGTTATCAAGCTTGGAATGCTAGTTATGTTGGTTGGTGTGAATCTTTCACACAATGGTATACATTGTATGACTCCGAGTATTGAGAGACAGTCATGGAGCCCTTATGCGGAGTTGGGGTTTTCAATAGAGCTGTTAAGTGCATCGCAGGTGGAAGCCTTATCCGACAGTCTTGATAGTTTGCCTCTTCGACACAGTTACTGGTTCAAGTTTTAGATTAGAGGGGCAGCTTTATGGCAGATGGATACTTCCGATATGTCACTCAGTATGGACAGTGAGCATCGAGGTATTTCAGTCAGCCGAGGAGGTCTATGGTTCTTTTGCTTGTGGGACCCAGGAGGGGCATACTTGCGGTTGGTTCTCATTTCTGGAGCCGATCGATAGGAGATTTGGTTTTCTCTGGCATATGACGGTAGAGGCGCGGGAGATCCCAGTTGGAGTGAGGTTCTTAGTTGGGTTGAGACCTTACTTACAGATGACAGCAACACAGGGCAGATTGACATGATTGATCTTGCAGTGAGTTAGGAGCTGAGCATTGGTTTGGCTGCTGTTTTGTTATGGAGTGAGTGGCTTCACAGATCGGAGCCTAATGACTGTGTCAGTTACACACGTCAGGTCGGTGGAGTAGCGTCCCTGAGGTTAGTTTGGGATCCAGGTATTTGATCTTAGCATACTGATACCGATTGCTTGAGGGCAAGCAATCTCCGAGAAGGGATGATTGTAATGTCCCCTTTGTGGGGTACCTCATATTGTGTCGGGTCGTTAGCCATTTTACCTTGGTCTAGAGGGGTAATCGTGGTGTGGCAGTGCTCCAGGAGATAATTGGCCTAGGTGGTTTCAGTTTTAGGCCGATCATAGCAGTTTCCGTAGGTTTCCAGGATACTTACTATTTATAGTAAGTCAACAGGGTTCAGAATTCTCGGCTTTTCAGTAGTGGACTTGAAGTGTCTCATCGAGAGCTTTTCGGCGAGCTATCACACGTCAGCATCTGAGCTCGTTTGGGCCTCTGTTTTAATGACGGATGATTCCTCATTTTATTTATTATTTCACTTTATAATTCAACGGTCAATTTATTTTAAAAAGTGACTTAAAGTGAAATTATAAAGAGACGAAATGGGCATATGAAGAGTCACAGTGGGGAAACTGAAGAGTCACAGCTGCAGCCATAAGAGGAGGTTTTGGAGTCTCATTCAGCATGCTTCAATTTATGGATATTATTTCTCCTTGAGAATTCGAGAAGCTTCAGCTATCGAATCAGAAATCTGAGGACGAAAACCTTCAGCATTTTTTGGTGGATTGGACGGAAACCCGATTCATCCCAATGCGGATTCACTTCAGAGTTCACCAGTGTTTTACCAGGTTGTTATCATCTAGTCTTACTGTTCTTTGCTGTATTTCGGATTGGATTGGATATTGTAATGTTTGGTTATTGTATTGCTGATGTATAATACAAAACCATACTTCTGAGTTATTTCATAAGATTGTATTTGCTGGTTATATAAATAAATCTGCTGGTTATTGTTATCGGATTCAACGGTTATTTGCATGTTCTATTGGTTTTCGAATCTGCATGAGTTTTATTGGTAGAAAACAGTAAATGGCCGGTTAGGGTCATTTCACACAATTCTTTAGTTTATGGGAAATGGGGATAAGGTAGAGGTCTTCTCCATGATGCTAATTTGAAAAAGGGGACGTGACAGAATGCCAAGGATGCCCACCTTTGGAAGTGGTTTCATATGGTCCTTTTTACTTTTAGGCACTAGACCTTTCTGGTGTTTTTCAGATTTCTTTTGATATATTTATTAGCATTTGGGGATAATGATTGTTTTTTATGTGCACACATCTGGAAAGGGATGATCATAACAGGTTTACTGTTTATGGTGCAATCCCTTAGCTGCATGACATACAATAGATATAGCTATAGCCTTTAATTTCCATAGTAAAACATTGTTGAATTCGAGTTAAATCTTGTTGAACTCTTGTTTATTTGAATTCTCAACTGGCATCAAGTGGATATGACTGACTGACTGACTGTTGCTGTATGAAATGCCTCCAAATTTAAGTCTCACTCCGGCTTTTTTTTTGTGTGTTTTCTTACCATGAAAATAAAGCAAAAGCTTCATCACTTCTCTATGTTCTTGAAAATGTGGGAGATACTTTAATTATTAAATTTAGATGTAGAGTTTTCATTGATATTCATTATTTATGTTTTGAAATTGACCAGTTAAATTGCATGAGCATTGGACAGGTCAAACTCCACCTGCTGGTCAAACATAAAAGGCTTTCGCTCTCAAGCAATGGCTGACACTTCTAGCACCGTGCCTAGTGTTGCTGTTTTTGTAACTGTACCAGACAAAGAACAAGGTACTTATGACCCTACAAAATATGTAATACATTTACTTCTACATTATTATTTCGGATGTTCAATGATCTTGCTGTTGTGTTAAGGGACATCATTGTAGCCTGAATGCCACCCATGTTTGGAATGTACAATTGCCATACCTCAATCAAGTTCATAGAGGGCCTGCGATCTAGTGAGAAGATAATCTATAGCGTAGCTTGAATGAACTTTCTAATTAATGAAATGTCTCATACTTATCATTCTTTTATCTGTGAGAACTTTCCAACTCTTACTTTATGTTGGTTTAACTAGTCTTGTTTTGGGTTGAAAATATATCTCTAACTGGTACGACTAACTTGCCTAGACATCTACTAGATGAGTATAGTGGTTTAACTAGTCTTGTCTTATAGAAAATGTTTTTTGGGTAGATTGTGTTGGGGTTTTTTTCATCAATGTTTTGGTTCATAGTTTGTGATCCATCATTAGGATGATAAAAGAGAGCTCAAGGAGATAAAAAAATGTGAGTTGCAGACCAAGAAACCAAGCCAAAAAAGGAGAGAGGAGGAGGTTACAAACTTACGTGAAAACCAAGGCAACAAGAATTCAAAAACAAAGACAAAGGCGCAAACAAAAGAGAACAATCTTTTTTGAAAATTAATAAAGAAGATAGAAAATAAAGAAATAATTCAATAAAATAAAGACTTTAGTAACCAAAATAGAAGAGAAAAACAGTAAAAAAGAATGAAAAAATAAGGGGAAAAAAAGAAAAAGAGAAAAGGAAGAAATTTTTAAAGAAACCATGAAAAGAAACCTATAGACTAGAAAAGACAAAACAAAAAACAACCAAATGAGCAGGAATTGAAAAGGGGAATAAAAAAGAAACAAAAAAGAAAATTAGAGAAAAGTAAGAAATAAATAAAATAAATGAGAAAATAACACAAAACGCTAAATAAGAACAAAGAAATTAAAATAATAAATTTTAAAATTTGTAAAAATTGGAAGAATAAAATGTATAAAAAAATGAAATTAACTTGAGATAAAAAAGAAATGAAATTAAGAAAGAGAAAGAGAGAAAAATAAGAAAACTAAAGGGCTAGTTTAAGAAGAAAGAGAAAGATTAAATATAAAGAAAACAAAGAAAAGCAATAGGATGAAAAGAAGAAATTAAAAGAATTAAAAACTATGCGGAGATAGTGTAATATGCTACCCCAAATATAATTTTCCAAATTTAATTCCTATTTGAGTTATCAGCGATATGACTGTGTTGTTCACTGCCCCTTGTCAAGAATAATGTATTGTATTTTTTGGATAAATTGTAGTTGACAAAATCTCTGTATGAAAGTTCATAAGCACATGAGACGAATAAGATTGAATAATACTAATAGGAGCTACCAAAAAACAATAGTGATCATGAAATGTTTCCTTTCTAACCTGTTACCAATTTACAGCAGTATGAAATAACAAGAAGCACCTTATCTACTGGCTGGTGAACTTCCAGAAGCTGTCCAGTAAACTCCTAGGAGCTGTCCAGACTTCAAACAACCTTTCACCTCCTGATACACACTATTCCCAGAAGACTGTTACTTTCAGAATTCCCATGTCTGCAGCAGATTCCTTGCCCAAAACACTGCTTTTCATCTGACCCACTTGGATAGGTATGTATGGCCGTTTTCCTTACTGTGCTCCACTTCAAGCTAAAAGGATATGTGCCATCTTCTTCAGATAGTCTAACCCGATGTTTTCTGTGAGTATCCCGTTAACTGTAATGACTTCCCAGCAACCAATAAGAAATATGATGTTACTAACTACCACAGGTTTCCAACCCGAGCTCCCTTAATCCTGATCTTAATTCTGTTCTGGAAAATAGTATGCTGTGAGTCTCTGGCAATAGATATGAAATAGAGATGAGTTTCTTTAGAACTTTTGACATCTATACTCCATGAGTGTCATTCTTTTTTCATCTCAAGCTTGTTTTTTCTGCAATTTCCATTGTACACCTGTTAACATCAGCTCACTGTAAAATTGTACTTAATTGAACAGTTGTTTTTATGCAAAAAGTAGTCATAGTTCCAAAGCTTGCAGTTTCTGAATTCTCAATATTTGAAGCAAAATGTTTGTGGAAGTGATTTCTGGATCCTT
Source organism: Chamaecyparis obtusa (assembly GCA_027943335.1). Classification (NCBI taxonomy): domain Eukaryota; kingdom Viridiplantae; phylum Streptophyta; class Pinopsida; order Cupressales; family Cupressaceae; genus Chamaecyparis; species Chamaecyparis obtusa. The sequence continues at coordinate 1,090,239 of BSBK01007987.1, read as the reverse complement.
ATTGTTTTGAGTGTTTTTCCTTGCATGCCATTGTTGTTGATCATCTTGAATCTCAAAGAAAAGCCAGGAGGCTGAAAATATTTAATAAATTAATAATGTGTGAGTTGCCAATATAGCAGCATGCTGTCTGATTAAATCTCATCTGCTGATCATTCTTCCATGTCAAAAATGTCTAGTGGCTGATTGATTCCCCCAATATTATAGGCCTCCCGATTAGAATATGAAGAGCTGCCTCATAAATATTTGTATGGGTTTTAATTCTGTTATGAACTTCTCAAATCTACAGTCAAAGGGTAGCGAATTCTCCTTAAATTGTGATCAGCCTTGGTAGCCCCTAACAACCCGTGCCTAATCATGCAATCATCTCCTATTCTACACAAAAGAATTGATTATGAGCTTCATAATAATTGCTTGGATGCAAAATCTATCACTGCAAGTAGAGGTGCAATGCCATATTTGAATCTTGATCCGCTTCTTGCAACATAATTGTTAGTGAGCAGAGAGTGGTCTTTCCCAATTGTTCTGAGGGCTTGTTTGGAAGTTTATTCATTTGTTGTCCATCTACCATCATATTTGTTAAAACTTATGTTGTGTGGAATGGTAGTTTATCACCTTTGATCATAAAGGCTTTCAGATCCACCACCTGTTTGGCACCCTTAAATTAGATTTCAAGGGACAGGGCTTGTTTCCCATTACACCACGAAAATTCGGGAATACTTGCAATATGCTAGTTGTCTAGATCGGCACAAGCACTTGCAACACTTCCCTTGTTATCAATCTGTTTAAGTGAGAGCTTGCTATCACCCTGTTTAAATTCTTAGTTTGCCTCCATCTTTTTTTCCTCTATCACAGGATCAGAGATTGTTCTCTTTCACTTGCACTTAAGTGATTGTGGCTGCCTCTTCGATTTGCATCAACTAGCCATTAGTATCTCTATACCTCGGGCATGGCACCTGGTCAGCACCATTAATGTAGCAATTTCTGATTGTTTTTTTGATTGTTGGAGAACTTATATGAATCATTCTCACTCACTATACTTTATCCATTACATGATGCACCTTACAATCGTGTGAACTCTTCTGCTACCCAGTGGATTCTGGCATCTGTTATTTGTCCTGTGATTTGCATTTCACTCGTTGAATTGAAGGGATCTCATGATGGCATTGTGATATCAGTCAATATCCTTTGCATGTGGGGCAGTTGTTATCTTTATATAAGATGCTCTGTCAGATTCCAGAAATATCCAAGCTACTATACAGAACTGGGACACTTTGTATATTCATATTCTAAGGTGTTTTTATGCAGAATCAATTTCAGAGGTACAATGATTATTCTAGCAAGCTGTGTGAATTGTATTTGCTTGCATATTTGCAGGTAGGAAGCTGGCTCGAAGCATAATTGAGGCAAAGCTTGCTGGTTGCGTCAATCAAGTCCCTGGTATAAATACCAAGTCTTATTTTTCCAAAAAGATGTTAAAATAAGTATTGTGGTTTTTGTTAGCAGCTTCTTTGCTGAAATATCTCATTTTATTTTCTTTGATAGTCTTGCTAAACTCTGACTTTTGAATGATGTTGTTTCTGGATTAGACTGTGTGATAGTATTTTTAATTTTACATTCAATATTTCAGATCACAGTCCATGATCTATCATCAGGATGATAGAGAGGTACAGGAGACAGAAGTTCAAATTCATCTTGCATAATATTCTAATAAGAGAATCTACTAAAGGATCGGGGAATTTTTATGTTGTGAAGGAATTGCATCCTTAAGCTTGTCTTATGCTATTGAATATCATAAACATCATCTTAGATTTGTCTATTAAGATTACACTTCCAAGTTTGACTAATTTAGAACTGTCTTTGATATAATGTTCACATATTGTAAGTTTAATTGAAGTTGGATCTTAAGGGTCTTCTATTGTTTCTGGTTTAACAGAATAAATTTGAGATTGGGAAACCATCTGGCATTTCATATATTTTGCTTAGTAGACACAGATATTAATGCCAGTTTGCCTTTAATATGTTTCCTTTTTTTTTTTTTTCTATCTGTAAGGCCGCTGGTGGATATCTCTATTGTTTCTGGTTTAACAGAATAAATTTGAGATTGGGAAACCATCTGGCATTTCATATATTTTGCTTAGTAGACACAAATATTAATGCCAGTTTGCCTTTAATATGTTTCCTTTTTTTAATCTATCTGTAAGGCTGCTGGTGGATATCTTTGGATATGATATATTGAGACTACTTTTTCATGTGGCTTTCAACAAACACCTTTAAACACAAAGTATTTATTTTCTTGTGAATTCATGCAGCATATCCGTTTTTGTGTGAGCAATAAAATTGAATTATAATATGAAGCTATACCATTTATAAGATTCTCCTTTCTTTGCGTGCAGGTATTGAGTCAACTTACTGGTGGCAAGATAAGGTACGTGAACACATTTGATGCAAGTATTGACTAACATTATTAAGCAACATGTCACAACAAGAATTGGGAGTCAATGCAAGGGGATTTCCTTTTTATAGTTTATTCTTATGCCCACAGACATATGATACTTTCAAATTTTAAAATATGAAAAAAAAAGGCTATAGATTGCCTCTGCCATCCTAGATTGCTAGCAATTTCAATTCCCTACCTTTTGTATTTCCTTGGATAACTTCGAACCCCCCAAGGTAAGTACCCTCCATTTTTTCTGTAAATGTGGTTGCTTGGTTGTCTTTATCATCCATGGTGTATGCCATCTTTTTTGCTTTATTATGTGTTACTCCTATCTTTATTGGGTCCCTCTTTGGTCTTTTCAATGGTACAGTTGAACCCTCTTGTTTTGTCTTTTGATTTATTAGCTCAAACTGAAATAATATATTAAATGAGAGCTAGAGTTGGATGAAGGGTTATCCTATACCATATGTTCTGATCATTTTGATTGGACTTTTTTTGTAAATTTTGTGCATGGCTTGAGCTCTATTATTGTCATGGTTTTTAATGCACATTGTAACTGAGGTATAAGGCCATTTTATGGATAATGAAAAACTGGATGGATTGAGCAACAAACTTGTGCCTAGTCTAGCATGGCTATGTTTGATTTGGCATATACATTATCTTTAATCTTTATCCCATGGCAATGTATGATTTGGCATAAAGGGGTGTTGAGAACAAATGATATGAGTTATATCTCAATAGAATTATCTAAAAGGGATGGTGCCATGTCCACCTAATGAGATTCAGTTGGAAGCAAAACTTTTGGATGTGATTGTATGTGGCTTGTGATGCATGGCTATCAATGTGCGAGTCAAAGCAATTTTTAATGTGAAAGTGTTTTTTAATGTGAAAGTGTGTGTTGGGAACGCATGTTTGGCTGGTTTGACTCTACTAGCTAAGAATAAAAATTTGACACAACAGAAAGTTAATGAGATATTCACTAATGTAGGACACAGCTGTAAGGTCCACTTGATGCAAGTGTGGTGGCAATAGAGAAGGTTGTAACCTGACATATAGGTCTTACCCAGGCTATAAAGAGGGATCGACCAACCCTCTGTGAACTGGGAGGTTGGGGTGCCTAAGGGAAGCCTGTATGAGGGATGTGTGTGTCCAAACTCCAAACAAATATAAGGCAAGAGAAAATAGTAAAGCATATTGCTATTTTTTTGTGTGTGATTGTGAGCAATACAATTCAGAAGAATGTGCACATAATCATATTATAGTCTTTTTTGGTTTGTAATGGCTATACAAATAAGATGTGATGTGAAGAGTCAAAATATCAGAGCAATAATCAAATATCTGTAATTAATTTTAGAGGATCAACAAGTTCGCTTCCTTGGACTCTCGTAATAATTAGAGACACAAATTAGAGATGGAAGTCCTTGGATCTTTAAGACTAGCTTTATCTTTCATGACAACTTCAGAATAAATTGGTTTACTTCTTATGCCTTTTTCATGTGTTTTTGCATTATGATTGAAGAAACAAGTCTTAACAAAACTGGAATGCTGTTAAAGTAGCATATAGACTGGTGCTTAACTATAGACCAGAACAATGGAATATCAATATCTGATTCTAACAAAGAACTCTTAAACATACATCAGATTAAAACAGTAATCAAATGTTCAAGGATCTCTGCATCAGATTACACATAATGAGCTATTATAGAATTACCAATGATAAAATGCAATAGAAGAAAGTGGAAACCATAAAGATTGTAATCTATCTCTAATAATCTACTGTCACATATGATAGATGACAGAGATGAAGCAATTACAATCATTAAACTTGTTTTGCAATCGTGGATAGAGCTCAAGCTAGCCAGATTTTAATCTTTTTATGTGTTTGTAACATGTATGCTAAAACATAGTGTGAAATGCCCAAAGCTGTGAATTAGAGATGCAAATATAGTCTGATCTACCTAATTACAACAATAAATCAGATGTTTAAACTGATAGATCTAAGCAAGAAAGTGGTTTATGCCCCAAAGGAAGTGTTCTAAATTTCATACCACTTGTGATGTACTACATTTGTCTGTACCTGATTTTCTTGCAAACATGGACAAATCTTCTTCAAATCTGCATGCATGGTTTCTGTAGAGACCTAATTCCTTTGATTTCTAATGAAAATTTAATGGCTAGAAGGTAGCCCATAACCCTAAGGGACTAGGTTCCTTCTTGATTTCCACAAATAGTATGGGCATGACTAGTTTCCTATTGACAATCTTTGTTGAACAGCGGGAATAATTGAGAGGGGGGTGAATCAGTTATTATAAAACAATTTTCTAAACCTTATTTAATTTGGAGCAACCTTAATGCAATCTGAAAATTAAAACAAATATGAACATGAAATCACATAAACACCATGAACACCTGAATTTACGTGGAAACCCAAGATGGGAAAAACCACGAAGAAACTAATTCTCATGAATAGAAACACTGGTTAAGGTGATTTTTATCAGGGCTCACTGCCGATTTGCTTACTGTAGGTAAGGCTCACTGCTGGTTGGGCTAACTACTTTGAAATAATAAGGCTCATTGCCAATACAAAAGGCTCATTGCCAAAATAAGAATTGAAAGAGAATCCACCATTGAAATCACTGTCACCAACAATCGGCAACACAGGAATGATATTACAGTTTGCTATCGGTTTCACAAATTCACATACCCATCAATACATAGATCAATCTGTTGATGTGCGTTTTATGACCTACCAACAGTAGAACAAAATATTGAGATATCTTATCCTCTCTTGATCAAAATTGTATGTATGCTAAGATTGCGGAAGATCATACAATTGATTCCAAGGTTCTTTCTTATGTCAGTTCTTGATTGCAGATAAGCTCAACTGTGGATGTGATATGCTGTTTTTACGAGGGGCCTTACGTTTACGTTACTCAAGTTGACTTCTAATGGTACTAGATATGGGAGCTGTCAGATGATATAGCAATGAGTACACTTTTGTTTAGGTTTTGAATATGCAGAAAGTAAAGAGAGTAGGGTTTAGGAATTCTATTCTACTTTTAAGGTCAATGGTATCAATAGATATTGCTTGGATGGACACATTCCAAAATAACCAAGCTCTGCTTTGCCAAGATCAACTACAACTCTGCAAGAACTGGTGCACTCTTCAGTGGGTTATGCAAAGGATTTTCATACCACAATGAACACCATCAAAATGAACGATGCACATTTAATGATAAAAGTTAAGCACCCATAAAAGGGAGGGCTCAAGCTAACTTTACACAACTTACAATCAACAAACTATCAAAAGTATGAGCCGTGGAATTCATCAAACATCATTACATTCTCCATTGAAACCAAAACACTTTATCTAAATAAATCTGATCTAAGTGAGGGAACAAAGAGAACATGCAAGCACTAAGACATGCCAAGAGATCACCAAACTTCAATGATAGTTTTATTATCTCAGTAGTTCATAGCAACAATCTCCAAATTTTGTCCTTTACAAATGAGAAATGAGGTTTTATATAGGTCCCTGATTATAATGAGTGGCCTAGATGGAAACAAAATCGATGGCCCAGATTGTGCCACCTCAACCCTAATTAGGGTTAGGGCAAAGAAAGAGAATCTATAATTAATGCACGGGTCCATGCGAACCAATCAAGAGGACATCATCCTCTTAGTGGGGGAATAAATGCTCACTTTGCATGTCCATTCAGCAGGAGAGTGGGGTGACATGAATGCCCACTATGCATTAAATGCTCCTTTTGCCGAGAATAGCCTTGTTTGACTTTCTTCCTTGAATGCTTAGGACCTGGTCAACACTGTCTCCAACTCATCCACGCTGACACTTGGCGCTGATTCCCGCTTGAACTCTAGAACTGTCATCTCTTGCTCAGACTTGCTTAAACCGCTTTCCCAATCTGGCAATGAATCTTGGGTCGTGTGCATGACATTTGAGAAAATGGAAAAGTTCTCAAAGTCATCTTTTGTGAAGCAATTCAATCGAAAGAGCTCCTCTAGTTTACTTCTTAGGTTGCCCACAATTATGTCATTCTCGGTCAGTCTTAGTGATAACAATGTTGCAACCGTTTTGGAGATTCCTTGCTCAATGTTTTTGACAACCTTTCCGAATTGAGTGGATTCCTCATTGAAATGTTCGAACATCTCCTTTGCCATGATTACTGTGCTATACCACTAGGCAAAGTCAGACACTTCTTCCTTGACCACAATACCATTAGTCAATATTTGCCTAGGAGTCTCCAATAAAGCTTGTAGGTGTGAGATTACCTCTTCATGGTAAATATGTTCATCATCCCATGACTCATCTATGCACTATATTCTAAAGAGGATAGCCAATGTCCTTTCGTGAATTTGCACCAAGTCTTCAGTAAATTTGTATGCCTCCCTCTAGGTGCCCTCTATCCAATCTTCTGCATTCTAAGAAATCTGCATTATTCTTTCAATGTCTTCCTCTGACTCAGCTGAAAGAATTGTAGGAGGAACAAAGGCTTGGCTTTCTTCCCTCACTGGATGGGATAAGCTATTCAAATATTCACATAGAGCCTTGTTCTCGCTTTTCAGTTTGGTATTTTCCTTCTAGCTTCCTCAACTTTTTCTTCATTGCCTGCACAAAATCCTCAAATTCTTCAATGACCACCTCCCGAGACGCATGTCCTAGATCCAACTTCGTAACGTTGTACTCATCTGCAGCAATTTGGTCCTTTGTTCTATTGACTGCAGGCATTGCAAACTGTAAAGTCCTATATCAAGATTCACCTCTGATGAACTTTGCAAACCTTTTGGCCATGCTTTTCTCTTCTGTTTTGTTGATTGGGTTCAAATCTCTTGTAACTTGAATGTCAGGTCAATTTCTTTCTCTTGACTTCTTAGCAGTGTTTGCCTTAACTAGTCTGGAACGGTAGCACGATGATCATGGACTAACAATTGCTCTTGTCCTTGTACCGCTCTTTCATTAAACTCTTCCTTGGTGACAAGACTTTCTGTTGTTGCCTCAGGAACCTCTACTTCTACAGTAGGAACTTCTATCTCTGCTACAGGAACTTCTATCTCCATTGTTTGTTTCTAAAAAATGGCGCTAAGGCTCTCTTCAGCAACAACTTCTTGCTCTCTACCTCTTCCTGGAGCAGATTCTTGATAAGCATTGATGCTCTCTCTATCTTGTACTGACCTAGTCATTTGATCTTCCTGTTCTATCCTCCTTATGCTTGTTTCTACCTCTCCCCTGTTGAAAGGATCAATCTCCTGCAAACACGGAGTTCAACTAGGTGATGAAGGAGTAGTCTTTGACCTTTGCCTCTTTTTTTGGGGATCTTCAATGTGAAGATCAAACCTACCTCTTAGTTGTACTTTCTGAGCAACACTCTTTCCCTTATCTCGTTGAGCACTCTTTGGTGGAATTTCTCCCTCTTCAATTCTCACTCTTGAGGGCTTCCTTGGTCTATCATCTTACAATGGCTAATGACCCATCAAGTTATAAGTTAAGCTATCCTTAGGTACCTTCAGTCTGCTGAGCTAACATTCAATCCACCATTTCGTGAATTTCACAATTGATGCAAATAGTGAATTGATGTCCAACACTTCTTTTGTGAACCAATCATAAGGCTAGGTGGTCTTTTCCCTTTCTGCGTCATTCTAGACTAGATCATGTTCATATCCTCTTCCACTTGGTCAGGTTCTTGGATGATCTTGCATGCTTTGATCATATTGAGTGGCGATCTGGAATACATTCTCTTTTTGATTTCGTTCTCATCGACAACATTGGCCTAAAAATCCTTGAGGTGCAATTTGTGTTGATATTTCACACTTGCCACCACTCTAATTTTGTTATAGGGATCACAATCCAACCTTGCCGGGAAAAGTGCCAATTGATAGAATTGTAGCTTTGCTGATTTTTCGGTTGCCTTTAAACAAGGACACATCTCAACTTCATCTCCTATGGTGATTGGGAATTCAAGTCCCAATTTCCTTTTCCTCTTCTAAATCCTATCATAAATTGTCAGTTGCCTAGTGACCTCCAGCAGGACCATCTTGTCAGTTAGATACCTTGGGAGTTTATATGACTGTGAAGATCCCTGCACTGTGATATAGGAGGTAGGGAACTGGATGAACCATACTCCATACTTCTCTATCAAATCCATTGCCTCAGTTGATAGTCTCATGTGCAATCTTTTTTGTAGAGTCTTGACAATGCGCATTGCAAAAGCATCGTTGACTCTAACAAAATCATCCTTAGCATACAATTGTAATTGATGATAGCATTCATGTACTTTCAAACGGTGTGAACTACTTCCTATCATTCATTTGCATCTTAATCCATCATATCTTGTCATTTGAGCTAGCATGTAAATGGCATAGGAGCTCATGTAGAACTTTCTTGACTGCTCCAGATTCCCAAGTTCATTTAGGTTGTCGTTAATCATCCCATCCCAACCCAATCCATATTATTGAATCATTCGATCACCTGTTCAACGGAATACCACATCCATGTTTCAAATGCATAGGATTGTGGGATCCCAAATATTTTATTCAGCATCATGATCAAATCATTGTATTCTTGTTGGAGATCTAGCCAGACCAGTTGCTTAGGTAACTTGGAGTGGTGAGCTCTGTTCTTCCACAGCCACTTATGGTTAATCACGCCATCACAATGGTCAATCCCAACAGTTTAAACTCTTAAGTGCTTGCTCTTTCGATTTTAGTATCATTGTTCTGTACATTGGGATTTCGAATGCCTTTGAAGTTGTTGGTGGAGAAAGGTCTGCCAACACTTTTCCATTTGGGTCTCTAATTGTTCCATCCTTTGAATTGTAATGCCTTGAGCATTCTACAATCAGCTTTGCATGCTGAAAGGAATCTAGTGGCAGCCACGATTCCTCTTTTTACAATCTGAGTAGCTAAATATGTCGGATCATGGTCCTTGTACCCGAACATCCTCCTGTTGAGTTCGTTCATGTCTAGACCTCCGAGATTCGTGTCACCAACAGTCTCCCATTTTGACACAATTTTGGATTTGGGAAAGAATCCCCTCTGCTTGTTCTTGATCAACGCGTTTCCGGACAAGCTTGTTCCTCTTGGTTCTGCCATTTTCCCTTCCTTCAAAATAGAATAAACAATCATAAGACATGCAAGAAATGAAAAAGCAAATTAAATTTCTTCCTCGCAAACAAACTTGTTCTTGGAGAAGAGAAAATTGAAAAAAAATGTTATACATTATCCTCTATCTAGAAAGAGATTTTCTCTCAAGAAATCCATGTCTTGTCTTTCGATTTCCACACTGCAAAATTTCTTTCATCTGAATTTCACAGCCTCTTTTTGATTTTTCCAAAAATAAGATTTTCTCTGTCCAAAGTATTTCTCTCTTCAAAAATTATCACGCTTCTTTAGAAATTCCTTCACAAGTTCTCCAGAACTCTCACCAAAATCTTCACCTCAACTCGTTCTCCAATTCTCGAATGTGAAAATAGAATGAAGACTCATCTCTTACATAGAATATCAACCTCAAAGCTGCTATATTGGCCATGAGCTAATTTTAGGCAGTTGCTTTTACTTCTCTTCCAAGTTTCTATTCCAGAGAAGATTCTCTTTCAAAAAATGCCATTTGTCCTTGATTTTTTATTTTTTTTGAAAGATGCTATTTTGGGCGCTTTAACTTCATCATCAAGTGTTGTCCATGTGTGCACGTATGAGCGGGTTGGAATTAAATAATTGAACAATTAAATCATATCCAATGCTTTATTAATTAAATATTGGATATAAAATTCAGTATTTAATTAATTTCCAATATAATATTAAAAAAATAAATTATTCTCCACCTCGACTTAAAAATGAATTTTAAAATCCATTATCGCAATTTTGATTTTCTTTAAATTCCTGTTAGTTTTTTAAATTTGTTATTTCAATGGATCTGAATTTATTCATCGTTGCGAAGTTTTATAATGCCCCATCCGTTTCGATTTATCATTAAGGTCTTGGGGTGACAAATTAATTAATCCTCCACTATTTTCAAAAATAAAACTCGGATGTCAATTAAACATAACTTGAGTCATTTAGGGAATTTTTCATTTCCTTGAATTTCCATTTTTAAATTTTTTTTCTCCTTTTTGAATGTCTCCTTGCTCAATATAAGATAGCACATATTATGATATTTATCTTGGTGAAGGAAAAATTTAAATGATTCCCTAGCAATATGTAATGTGCGCTCCCAATGCATGTTAGGAAAAAGAATTTATTTGCCCGTGAATCATATCAAATGAATTTTAACACTAGACATAATTGTCTTATCCTTGTGGGCGCGTAGTGGAGCCTATGAAGGAAATTTTAATCTTTGAACACTTCACATCCATGTCTAATTTGCGCTATGAGTGCATATATCTTTGTTTCAGACCTTCAAAATCTAGAGAATTCCTTCACTTTGTTTGATATGCGCTGAGAGCACATTCTAGGGTCCTCCACAGATTCCTTCCTTGCAATAAATTCCTTGACCCATGCTAATATGTGCCTTGAGCGCGTTTAAGCCTCCATGATGAATTTTTGTCTTTTGAAAACTCCACGGACATAGAAAATCCGTGCCCTGAGTGCATTTGGGCACCTATTGCGGACTTCTCTTCATCTTTGCATCCCATAGACCTGCCTAAATCGTGTTTGGTGCATGCACGTATTGGAGCCTCCTGTGGAATTTCCTTCTTTTTTGCATTCCACGACATACATGGAAACATGCTCTGCGCGCGTATGTGCCTGTATGAAGGAATTTTGTGCTAGGCATGATTTCAAGGTTCATGTGGATAAGCGTTGGGATCTTTTGGCTTCCATGGTGGACATTTCTCTTGTTGAGTGGGATTCCTTTCAGCGCTAAAGCGCATACTCATCATGCCTATGTGAATCATCCTCCCATACCAGAGGGCTAAAAATATGGACTTCATGTCCACACCTCTGGATGCACCTTAACGCAGAGAGCCTTCTCCTTTATGCTTCCCTGCGAAGATCAACAAAAATGCCACTAGAGGTGTTATGGTTGATCCAGCCTAAAAGTCGATGTAATCATGAAGGAGGTCTTCTTCACGAAGAGGCTACATCAAGCAAGGTACAACAAGTGCAAGGCTACAATTCAAACACATAATGGACTTTCTATTCACCCTAAGGGGTCCACCACCTTGACGATCCTTGTGGGACACACAACAATATCAATAAAATTCGTTGTCATTCTTGACATGGACCTCTTCCATGTGAAGTTAGGCATCCCATGACTAGTCTCTATGGGGGTGGTCCCCTCAGTTTTTCATAAATGCTTGAAGTTCTCCCACGAGGGTACTGCACATACGAGCCAAGATACTTGGATTCATCCCTTGGTGTCTCATGGGGGCTTCCTTCTTGATCATTTTGGCATGCTCTAGTGAGGCCCTTGCTTCCTCGGGAAGATCTATTATTTAAAGCATATAATAAGACTGGGGAACTATCCTACAAATCAATCAATTATGTAGCACTTGTGGACCCTCCCATTTTTTTTCCTGCATCTTTGCCTACCCAAGCTTCTCTTCCTAGTCTGCACCTACTCCAAAACCAACTTGCACATGAGCATAAGTGTAAGCATCATCATCAGGTAGGGGCTTTGAAATGTGAGGCCTCTTTGAAGGCCAAGAGTGAGTCATCCGCTCCCGTGCCTGCTCCATTTGCCTTTATGCCTGCTTCCGCTCCCTCTCCTGTTCCATTTTCATCTCAACTCGTTAGATCTTTTGTGTTGCTTCCCGCTACTCAGGGACTGTTGATTGGTCTCGCCCTAAACAGATACAATTCTTCGTCTCTCCGTCGTTGGAGCCGCCCCTCATCACCTCGCTTCCTAATATCCCGCCATTCTCCTAGCCCATCAACATGTTGCATACACAGGTTGTGTCCAATGCAATCATGTCTGCTCAGCCTATTCCATCTCCAAACCCACATCACAGCTTTCCCAGGGTCCTTAGGCCCGCTACAATGGACAAGAAATCATCTCCATCATTCAAGAAAAAGTTCATGCAGGGACCTGTGCCCGAATTTCATTGTCAGAAATCAGTTCCTGCGACTTCTCTGTCTGCATCATTGTTTGTAGTTGACCAGGCTCTGCCTTCTCCAGAGCTTACATCGCTCCTTTTCTAGAGGTCGGTAATGTGGCTCCTTGCTTAGGATCTCAGTTCTGAAATTTTGGTGACTTAATGGTCAAACTGATCCATACATACAATGATTGTCACGAGAGGGTTGTGTTCCACTATTGCTATTTTCTGTATTGGCTTCTAGACACAGTTTTTGGATGTGGTATTTGAAATTGAGTTATATGGATCTTAATTCGGAAACCTTGTTGATTGAATGTTGGAATGATCCAATGATCCACTTTTAGTATTTTCCTTTATTGTGAGGCAAGGTTTATGTTCAATGGTATTACTAAAACATGCTGTTTTTGTTATTTATCAGATAGAGGTAGATTCAGAAGAGATGCTTATTATTAAGACACGCCAGTCTCTCGTAGAAGCTTTGACAGCACATGTGAAAGCTAATCACCCATATGAGTGAGTAATAGTACATTTTTACAGTATTTTCCACTATTGGCTAGAAAATTATGAAGGTTAAAAGTTAAAGTTAAAACTGCACTTGACATCATTTGTTTAATTTTTTTTTTCCCGAATTGAAAAATAAAAAAGATACAATATCCAAAGTGAGTTTGTGGCCATGGGTGGAAATGCAAGAGTATAATTACTTTAGAATGTACTAGTTGTACCCATGATAGTATTGATTAAAAATCCCTGGGTATTTCAAGATATATAACTAAAAAAATCTGTGCAGTACTCTTTGGTTGGATTCGAAGATATTAGTCCTTATTGTCACAAGTGACAAGCATATCATTCATGAAAAACTTACCTTTTCTTTTGGTCCAATTAACTATGTAATCGCTTTGAAATCAAGAAACATCTAAAAGATTTCAAGTCAAAAAAATTATCTGACAGCAAGCTTGGTTTATGATTGCCAGGGTATGCGAAGTCATTGCTTTACCTATTGTGGGAGGAAACAATGATTATCTTAAGTGGCTGAAGGAAAGCACTAGAGAATGACTCTGATATATATTGTGCATACAAACTATATGGTTTTATGATCTGTCTTGGACAGCAATGGATCACTAGTTTTATAGATAATGTCTCCGAAACAAGTATCACATGTGATGATTAGTTTTTGTCTTTCATTTTCAGATATGAATCTTTGTTAGTATAGTTAGCTGAGTAGTTCAAGATATGGCTGAGATGTTTAGGGTAAAGTTAATAAATAAAATGGTTTATTTATGTGCTGTTTCTGGACTCAACTGTATGAGATTCTTTTTGCATCATATAAATGTTGTCAAGGACATCAATATAAATAGAGGAATACTTAGTCCGGTTTAATGCTTTCCTCAGAAAACATTGGAAACACTTAAGTTTCTTATGAAATGAAATTATTGAATCAAATTTGAATTTCTTTGAAATATATCATGGTGCTGATGTGACATGGTTTCACATTTTTCCTTTGATATTTTTTTACGTATCTTCCATACTGGTCATTGTTTCTTCTCCTTATCAGACATTTTCTGCCCTCCATTTTATCAACCTACCTTTTTCTCATATCTTTTGCACTTTAATGTGTTTTACATTCAACGTTTTCCTGAGAAAATTTTAAAAACTAGTACAGACACCTTCCTAAAAGATACTAAGAGATATCAGCTTTGAGTTATTTTATTTACTGAAGAGCTATTTTATTTGACTTTAATTTAGTTATTCTAATTTATTTTATTTTATTTATATTGCTTAGTTTAGCTGTACTTGAAGAGTTAATTTAATTTACTTAATGTTACTTTCTTTGGAATATAAGACTTATTTAATTTAATTTACTTGAGTCATTTTTTAGTTCTAGTTTTAGTCATTTACTTGAGAGTTATTTTATTTCCTTTGGAATCTAGACATGCCTTCCCCTTCATAACTTCCATCCATCTTAGGTCCATATATTCCTCCATCCACTAGCTCACAATCCATTTATTCTTTCCTAAATCAAGATCAGCAAAGACACACATCTTGGAGAACCTTCTACCCATCCAAAAGACCTCCATATCATTTCTATCCATCCATGAACCCCATTCCTATTCCAAGCATAAAGTTCATAAATCCAAATATTCATATGCAGTCAAGGATCAATTTGCCAGTCTAATTGACATGTAAAAACAAAGCAAAATATGATCCAAAAAGAAAATTAAAAATTCAAAAGGCCTTTAAGGCCAATTAAGCAAAAAGAAAAGTCAAAATCTATGAGTTCCCAAATCCATTGTACAAGCAATGCGTTCCAAGGAACCACAAAAAATTGAAAAATTAAAAACCATGTGGATTTTCAAGTAGCTCCTCAAAGCATAGTATCCCAAAGAAAAATCAAAGTTGACATCCAAAATTGTTATCCTTCCATTTAAACGCCTTCAACTTTAAAAATCCATTTTTGGGTCCTTATATCCTAAAATTCACATCCAATCCATTAAAATTCCAAAATCCAAAATTTGCTTGTCCTCCACTCTATCACCCTTCAAGGTGTGTACCAATGTTGATTTCGCCTGCATTCCCTTCCACTCAAAAACAAGTTTTCTTATGCTCCTTCCATTATCCAAAACTTATTTTCAAGCTTTTCATCCATCATATCCAATCCTTGACACAATTCCTTATCCCATATAATCCAATCATCATTTTTGCCTTTCAATCTCTTACCCTACCAACATCTTTGAACATACCATCAATAGCTATGGCCCATTATTATAGGTCTTTCAAAAGCACCATCAAAACAAAAATACACTTGAGTCCTTCGTCCATGTCATATTATGCACACATTATCTTTCTAAAATGACAAAAATAAAAAATGTTAAAATGTCCAAAAAAACACTAAGTTAAAAAAAATTAGCAAAAAATTGTTGCCTTGATGAACATTTGGCAAACAAGTGTCTTGGTAACATAAAAAAGTAAATAAAATAAAGAGATAATTTGTCCACTAGTGAAAATCTAGCAAATATTTACTTTGGGCAAGTAACATGATGAAAACTTGACAAATAGGCGTCGTGTACTACATGAACTTTTTGTGTTCCATACTTGGGGGTAGGTTTCATCAATGTTATCCTATCATATCATACCCTTGTCATATACTCTATTATTCCTTTGTCCTTTATATCCCTTTATCCTATTGATACCCATATTCCCATTTTCCATCTTTTGATCTTGATAAGGCCAAGGATCTCCATAAACATTTGCATCCTATTTGCTTCATGTTGTCCATATCCCTTTAGTCTATATCCCTTACCTTATCCAAATTCTTTTAGTCCATATTTGATGTGAGTCAAGTGGAGAGTTCCAAGATTCTTCCAAGATTCTTCCAATCACTTTCAATGTCTTTTAAAAGTGCCTTCAACCAGGATCAATACTATGATCCAATCCACTGATATGACCAATCTAGGGTCACAACACTAGCTCTCACCTCCACTTCACTTCACACCATTCAAGTGCTCAAACATGTTCAACTTCCTTCATAGGCCTACACATACTCAATCACTGTCATTGACCAACATAATAATAAATAACTAATCAATCTTTAAAACATGGATTTCAACTCTGCCATTTTGGATAGACCCGCACACAAAGGTTCATAACTTTCGAACTAGATAAAAAATCCTCAATCGCTCCGATGAGGAGGGGCACAATTAGATTTATCAAAACATATCCAAAGCTCATCAAAATCCAACGGTGCATTAGGGAGATATGGCCCCCGTATTGAGATTGTTGTTTTCTATGATAGTCAAGAACAAAACACAAATAACTCCCTTATAAACACAGATAACTCCCTTATTTCTGAGCCAAATGCAATCATTCAAAAAACAAAATGGACTTAATTCACCGTCCTAATACCCCAAGTCAACAATCCATCAAAGAGATTACATTACAACTATCAAAGCTACAGAACAAGAAGGTTATACCATGGACCAGAATAAGAATTTGCAGAGAAAAATCAACTTTATTCATCAACCCCACTATTACATCCACCTCCTCTCTTATTTCTTTTTCATTCCCTCATTTGTATGCCTTCTTTTCTATTTCTTGGAATCGATAACCAACTTTGGAACTACCCTATAACCAACTTTTAATCAGTCGAATTTTTTGAATTACATGTTGCTAACTTTGACAAGTAAAGTTTTTCAAATGAACCATTTTGAACTCTTTTTTATTTATTTATCAAAGACCCAAATACCACCCGCATTACATAAAAAATGGTCCAATGAGACCTTGGGAAACATAAACATTAAATCAAATTCCTATTCTATCCCCTCAATCCCATTACATGACCCTTTAGGCCTAGTTTGCCTATTATGGCAACATTTTGAAAACTTAATTACAGTGACCCAATATGACTTCAAATGGCATTATTAGCCATGATTACATTATAAAATAGTTATATAGACCTTGCAGACTCAATTCCACCATAGATTCTTCATTAGGGTCTCATGGTGACCCCTGTATCCTAGGTGCTCCTGCACCAATATTGCTCATCTTATCACAACCTTCAGTCCATATCCCTTTCTTGTCCATTTTTATATTGCTTCTCCTATTCGTATTCTATTGGCGTCCTATACAAATCCATCCCTTAATCTTGGTAGAAAACATAAAATGCACCTCTTGATATGTCCATGTCTGTACACCACATGCCAATTAGGGCACCATGTTATTACCATATCTTGTCATGTCCAATCCCTTAGTTTGGCAAAAATATGTTATCCCATTGCCTAGATAGCCCTTGGCAACTAAAACAACTCCAATACCATAATATGGTACCACTATCTATCGTCTTTCCATTCCACCAATCCATTCATCCATTCATAATGTCTTTGCCTTGCTAGACATTGGGGGCACATAAATGTATCTTGCTTCTTGAAAAAATCCTTAAAATTAATAAAATGTTCTAAAAAAACCTTGAAAATTAAATAACATCTTGAATTTTTTTTAAAAAAAATCGTAAAATGTCCTGGAGAAAGCACAAAAAGAAAATCTCCAAATTTTCATTTAATTTTTTTTTTTTTCAAAATCTAAAAATAATCATTTTTATTTCGTTAATAAATCATCCTATTGAGAAAGACATATATCCGAGTAGATGCAAATCAAAGATCGTTAAACATAGTGCTTAATGAAATCATGTACCAACATACGAACTATCCAATCAAGTCAGCAATCATACATATTGAACTTGTCCAACCTTTTGACCTATCAATCAATTGTTCAATCAAACAATCAATTAACATTATCAATCCTTTGTAGATCATCATTTGTCTTATACAGGGTGTGGAATATTTGAGACCAGACTATATCTGTCTTAGATAGGGTACTTCATTCTTGAAACCAGATGTCATGATTGTCCTATCAAACAAAAATATACAATAGTAACAATAAGATCAAAATGACTATTGGCTTGTTTGGTTAAAGTGAGTCTTATCCTTTATTGATTTATCTTTGGTCATGTTCTTATGCTAGTCAAGGATATCATTAAGTGATGAGAGTGGTCAGGATGGTCTATGATCCTTTTTGTTTTGTCTTCAGTTTGTGAGATGTTTTCATGAAGTTCTGGAGCAAGTATGTCTTGGGTGTCTGTGTTGGCACATTCACTTTGTAGCTATTGCAAAAACATTTACCTTTACTATACTATTTTGTTTCAGGATGGATTGGAACATTCTGTGTCTGCGACAAGTCTATTTTTCGCAAAAGGAATTGCATATCACCTTGGCTTTTTGTACCATGGTGTGCAACATCCATTTTTCCATATTAAATAAAACTCTCTAATGATAAAGTGCACTTACGAAAGCAATATTATTATTACTAACTCCTCTTCATTTAATTTTTACTTTCTCCTAATATTTGTTCAGGCAGTCCTAATAGTCATCTTCGTCTAGTACTCTAGTACACAAAAATAAGTGCTTTCTACATTCAAATATGTTAGAGTACACATATATCATAATAGTTCATCAAACATAGCAGTTCTTAACTTAATACCCACAGTTGCTGATTTAATATCCAATATTTTTGACAACATTGTACCAATAGTTGTGACTTTAAAGTTATTTTTTCTAATGATGACTACCCATAATTGAATGAAATGTGTCATTTGTTCTAAAAAGCAGCCAATCGTGTGATGCCACATCAGTTGCACAAGTATTGGGGTCCCTAATTCACTATGATTGGTCTCACTTTTTTTTTCGGCTGTTTTGGACACCTTGGCAAAAAGTATGTTGAAGTGGCATCATATTTGATGATGTGGCTTTGAAACCTTAGTTATAAGCAGGAGACTCGCCAAGTAAGCTACTGTAAAAAAATAGGATTGATTTGAAATTTTCACGTAGGATTTTGAGAAGCGCGAAGTTAAGGTGCTCAACTACTGGGTCCTCTCCCCTATATATATATATATATATATATATATATATATATATATATATATATATATATATATAAAAGATGTTTTCATAAAGTAAGGCCTACATGTTTATTACGATCTACAAAATATATCTAAAAAAAGTGTCACTATAAATAGAGAGAATCATCCTCTACTCTCTCGATCCTCTTGGTCCCTATCCTATTTGGAGGATGTAGCCCTGTTGTCTATGATTCTGTTTGCCCTGACCTAGGTGGGCTCAATGGTCCTATCACAACCCCAACTGCTATGCGTCCTCCAAGAGTGCATTCCGCTTTGTGATTTTTGAGAAGCTCTATAGCTCGATGCCCTTTGCTCTAGTGGTACCTCTCTCTCATACAGACCTCGTTCATATCTTATCTCTTGATGAGCCTCTACTAGCATCCCTGTTATATTTCACACATCCACATCTGTGATCCTGCTAATGAAGGCCTGAGTATCATCCTTCGCTCTTTGATCTTTGGACAAAGTTGTGTCTTGAGAGGCTATAAGTGTAGCCCTCTTTATTGTCAATTCATCCCTCTCTACAATGAGAATTGCTTGCTCTATATCCCAAGCCACCCTGTCTGTTGCTCTCTCAACCTGGAGTCCTAATACCTGCCTCATCAAATCTGAAATATGTTGTCTCTGAAATCTGACTGCCACCCTTAGATTACCATCATATGGGATCTCCTCGACCTCCTCACCTATGGCTATACCCTACATCTGCATATCATGGGGAGTCTATAACATCTGAATATCTGATGGAGCTTGAAAGTCCTCCACCTGCATAGCCAAGGCATCATGATCACCTCCATCCTCATCATCATCGTCATCACCATCCTCGCTATTGGACTTCTCTCCCTCTGATTCTTCATCATTTTCTTCCTTCGTCTCACCCTCAGTGCTATCCTCTCCCTCCTCTCCCTTTGCCTTTCTTTCCTCTACAACCTCCTATCCTACCCCTTGCTGTCATGGTGTCTTTCTGGGAACTAGAACATTTGAATCTTTCAAAGCAATCATCCCATGCTTAGCAAACCACCTACCATACTTTGTTGTGGTCCTTGCATCTATAACATTTGGTCTTTCTCTCCACTGTCTAGGCTATAAATGCTCAAACTTTGAGTATGCTACATGTGGTTTGATAATTGAACCCCATGTCTCCAACTCACTCTTCGAGTGAGAAAAGAGTGTTGTACCTATCAGGACATCTTGTCGCTCCCCAAACTGTATGTATGCCTTCTCTAGTAGTCAGAGCTCTATAACTATATGTCTGACTATAGTTCACTTGATCTAGTATCTCTCCTAGTGACAGTAAGGAAGATGCTCTCCATTGTCATTCCAACTGGGGCAATCTTTGCAAGGTCTCCGTGCGAAGTCTTGTCTCCAATATCATGTGTGTCCCAATGATCCCTATGAAAGTGTGCCAACATAATAGTATACATAAGGTAAATCTATTAACACCTGCCTCTCTGCGATTGGATGAAACACCACAATATGATTGAATGCCTAGGCTTGCAACACAATGATCCCGCTACTCATGGTCAATCTATGCTTGTATGCCACCTAATTTAAGTGGTAACATATCATAGCTAACATGCATGCCTCACATGCATACATGGTCCCCTCCATGATCATGCGCTCTAGAACATGCCTCCATCCTATTAGAAGTATGTGGCCCCATCTGTCTAGTGCAAGTAACCCTACAATGACCACGTTGTTGTGCTGCCAAGTTATCCCATTTGATTTTGTAGTCTCTTATATACAACACAGTGTCATCACAATCAAACAATCTACTCAGAGCCACCTTTCTTTTTGACGATTCATACACTTCAAGCTCTCCTTGAATGGGAATCCTAAGTATATGCCACATGTCCTTTGAGGTGATGGTAGCCTTTCCTATTGGTACATGGAATGAGTCAGTCTCTAGATGCCAATGCTCTGTCGATGCTATAATAAAACCTCTATTTTCCCTGATGTTGGGCATGTATGAAATGTGATGTAGACCTAGGGCTAATAAAAAATTCTTCTCATAACTACTCAAGCGATGACGTAATCCCATGCATAGTGGCCTACTCTCTCATGTCTATAGAGGAGGGAGATCAACGTAAAAAGTAATAGGGGGAAAGAGTGTCAATATTATCTTAACTAGTGTTTTGTTTTAAACAATGATCCTCATAATCTAAGGCACACTTAAACATCAAAATGAGGGCCCTAAAGTTCAAGTTTTCCTATGTCTAAGTGAACAAATTGCACACTTAAGTGCACAATAATTTCCAAATTGCTTAACACCCATTCCCAATTGAACAAATTACACACTTTAGTATACAAAATTGATTCAAAGTGCACAACAATAGCTAAAAAAGCATTCCCTCGCCTAACTGTGCATAAATTGCATCCAACTATGTAGGAGATGTGCTTAAGTGCATAACTACTACGCAAAAACCCTAGTTTATTCTCTATAAATGAGAACAAATGCATGGAAAATGTGATCAAGCAACAAAATAACAAGTGGCAAATGATGTACATACCTTTTCCCTAGAGCCCTCTAGTCATCTTTGGCTCTACATGTGCTCACCACAATGATTCTATGTCAAAATTCACATCATCTTCTTTTCTCTAGAGCTCCAAATTTGCATAAAGAAAGAGTAAAAATGACCTCGTTTTCCCTACCAAAGCCCTTTTATAACCTTTTAGAGTGCCTAGATGGACATACAAGCTTTAGTTTTTGCATTGGTCATGGTCTTTTTCTCCTTTTGGGTTCCATATCTTTTACGTTGGAATTCAAACTTTGATTTTGTCTGCATTTGTGAAATCTTGATGTCGCTATCGACAAATTGACATCTTTCTTGGATTTTTTGATCAATTTCTTAAATGGGCACTCCTATATCCTGTGATTGCTAGGGTAATTTTTTAATGTAATTTTTACTTGTTAAAGTGATTTTTTCTTAATTTTTATTGAAACAATGCTTCGAATAGCATTGTTTCAAAGAGGGGCAAAAACCCCTTATATCCTGTCATTGCTGTGGCAATTTTTTAATACAATATTTTCTTGATTTTTCTTTGAAATAATGCTCATAATCACATTGTCTCAAAGAGGGGCAAAATGTAGATGCTAAAAAATAGTCAACACCTATAGTGCCACTTTTTAACATTTAGGCATTAATTTTGAAAAATTGCTTCACCATTGCTCTAACTATTCCTCTCTGTCACACATCTAATTTTTTATTATTTGTTTCCATTGTTTTATTCTTCATTAATTAAATAATGAAATTTATTTTATTAATTGCTAATGTTCATCCTCTAATTTTCATCATATCCTATCAAATCACCCCTAATCACCTGTCCAATTGAATAATCTTATCGATTTATTAGTCCTTTATGAGTGAATAATCGTTATTTCTACCCCTTATCCTAATGTCCCATGTCAAGGTAAATAAATTATGTTTATTTATTCCTGTTTTCCCCTTTTTCCCATAATTAATTAATTGTGTAATTTCCCAAATGTGTGGAATTAATATTCCTAATTATTAAAATCCTCTCATTTCTAATTCACGACATATTCCCACTAATTTGGCTTCTGTCCCATTAATTTAGCCTCCATTCCACTTTTCACTCATTACACCTTCCCTTATTCATTTCTCTTTATTTCTCCTTACACCTTCCCCTAATTTCTTCCATTAATTTCTCCTTTCCATATGCAGTATTCAATTTGTTATATTGATGTCATAATTTGTCATTTTCCAAATGCAAAAACCAATTTGTCATAAAACTTGTGGTTTGCCAATTTTGAGTTCTCAAATGCAATCGTAGCCATCAATTGAACTTTGATCTTGACCGTTGATTCAAACTCCAAAAGTCTATAAATTGATCCTCTTGTTCTCATTCTTGTAACCACACATTCTGAGTATTCTCTCTATAATTTGTCCATTTTATTTCATTATTTTGTGCTCTTATTCATTGTAATATATATATATATATATATATATATATATATATATATATATATATATATATATATATATATATATATATATATATGAATGGTGGGTTATGATGATGTGTGAATAGGAAATACAAGATCCACCCCTAAATCCAAATTCCCAAAAGGAGAGATCCAAATTGATAAACCCAAAAGGTTAATGCACAAAAGAATCAATCTATGGAGAATATGAATAAAGAAGAAAACCTTATATTTTGTTATGAAAAGTATGTATTGAAATCTTAATTGAATTGAAAACAAATACTAACCTCAAAATAGGGCAAATCTAGAAAATGCTGATTTCTGATGTCTGTGTACAGTTTCGGGAAATTCTACAATCGAATCCGGACTGGAAATGCAAAAACAAAGAAAACCTAGAAACCTTTTTCTGATTTGTTCAAGGTCGACCTTGACCCAGAGCCGGGGTAAGATCTTACCCCGGGGTACAATCTTACCCCAAAAAGTTGACCTTGACCTGCACTGCTCCGATGAAAATTTTGTTCGCAGATCCTGAAAGTTTGCCAAAAAGGGTACTTAGATCTGCACTGATATTCATTGTCCCGCACCTGCTCCTGCAAGAAAAGGGTTTTGTTTATTGGATGAGGGGTTTGCCTTGGTCAAACCCCGGTTTGGAATCAACCTTGAAATATAATTGAAATTGCAATATATATAAACAAAGTAAATGGAACTATTCACCTTGCTTATGTTGAAATCCTTGTGGAGGATTTGAATCCTTGAATCCACAAGTATGGATGAATGTAGAATCAAATGTAGGATGTCTCAAATCAATTGCATTAGATCTTCAACACCAATCTTGAATGAATCTTGGACTAGGAGGAAGCTTGAATTGATGTGGATGGAGAAATCTTCAACAAGAGGGCTCCAAAGAGATTGAATCCTTCAATGGATATCAATGGATCTCCTTGATGAATTGAATGCTTGAATGCTTGAAGAGGAATGAATGCTTGGATGCTTTCTATCTCCTTGCTTGCTTGATAATTTCTTGATCACAAAAAGTGGATGTGGAATTGAGATAGATCGTAGATGTGAAAAAGATGCTTGATAATGGATGTGAAAATGAGAGAGGAAGGCTTCCTTTTATACAAATCTAGGGCACAAACTTCTAGAGAGGATGACATATAAGAAATAAATTCCCATTAAGTGCAAACTCCTAGAAATGGACCTAAATTAAATATCATTTAAGAGTTTACCGTTCTGAAATCTGAAATAGCCGACCTAGAAGCGGGAAATAAAACTTTCCGAAGCCCGACATCCTAAAACTTCTGGAACCTAAAATTTGGACCTAGGGTCAAGGTTGAGGTCAACTCTGACCTAGGTTAGGGTTGAGGTCAACTTTGACCTAGGTCAAATTCAAGGTTGACCTTGACCCAAAAAGTCAAAGTTCTTAGTTTCTCAGAAAAAGTTGCTAGAAAGAGGCTGGAAACAGGAGGGAGAAAAGTAGAACAGGGGGGAAAAAGCTAGATCTAGTCAAATACCCATTCAAGGTGCTTGACATGACCGCATACCACCTACTTGGAGGGCTAAACCAGTCCTAAATGGAAGTGCTTCCATTTTTCGATGATACATTTAGCCCCCACTTTAGCAAGAGTATGGACTCAATGCAAACTCTTGGTAAAGGAGATCATAATGAAAAGATAATCCTATTGAAATCAAAGGGACAAAGAAATCCTAAAGCCCCCAGGGACTCAAGTCTTCATCAACTCCAAGATCACAATAAGAGAGACATCTCTAGAAAAGAGAGAGAAGAGGGTGTGATTATCTCGTCCAATGAGAACTTATGTCCCATTGTGAACCACACAAGGAAACAACACAACTGGAAAGATGGAATTGAACCGCCTAGTGAATGTGGCTACTCACTAGTCAACCCATCAAAGATTCACTCTTAGGAATATCTTATTCCACAAGAGAAAAACCAAAAACAAAAGAGATCCAGTCTTAAGGACACCTCCGACCTTAAGGGATCAAAATTTTGAAATTGGAGGGATCAAGAGATCCTATGAAATAAAAATCCATGCTTTAAGGATTAGTCACTAATCCATAAAGGGAGAGAAGTATCTTGAAAAATATATGTATATTGAAAGTGCGTGTGTGTAACAGGTGAGCAGAGCGTATGCCCCCATGTTAAATTCATTTCTAGCACTTTAACAGGAGCAATGGCTTGAACAGAAACACAAACAACTCCACTGATTATGTTTCCACTACAAGATGCCCCCAAACGAAGACAAATCAAGGGAAATACCACATAAACATATAGAGAACACAGAAGGGATCTACCTACCGTGGGGTCAGTATGATCATAAGATAATATATATATGATATTATTGTAAATGAATTGACATCATTCCCCAAAGAAAGTAAAACTACAATCACAATGGAGGAAAGAACACATAAGAGTTACGAAGAAGAATCTTTTCAGACCACAACCTGGAGACCAAAAAGAATCAGTGCTACCAAGTCGCAAATCCAAGTAGATTACACAAGGAAACATTTACGAACAATAGCACAAGTACAACATAACATGAAACAACATATAGAAGAGTAGAGATACATATAGAGGAATAGCACAACAGGTTCGATTCCTTTATCACCTTGCACCAACAAAGCAACAAGGGTCGTATAAAAGAATCTAACAAACATTTTGCAAACACATTACAAGAGAAGCACAATACGATAGACAAACACACAACAAAGCCACCATGAAGGACCAACCAATCAAGCATGCTGCCTACTCTCCCCATCTTGTTCTATATCATTTAGGGAAGGTGGGTAACTCGCAAGAGGGACTATATTCAACACGGTAGGAATGATAGCCAATTCCAAACAAGGATCCTCTTGAGAATCACGATGTTCGATACTAGGTGTAATTTTTAATTGTGATGAAAACATATTAGGTAAATCAGTATCAATGTCAATAGTCTCATATTCATCATTATCATCATCAAAAGTATCTTCTTCATCCAGATTAATCAAAATAGGATCTAAGATACGAATAGAATCATCATAATCATGCATCTTAACATCATTATTATCATTAACTTCTTCTAACACATCATGCATAGATTGATCAAAAGAAGGTAAAGAACTTTGAAGAACAACAGTACGAGCTTTAGCCTGAGCACGACGCTTTTTTACGACGTTCATTAGCAGATTGATTACGTTTTATCTTGTTTGAAATATGTTGAGAACTAGGAGGAACAACTGCTGGGTCCTTCATAGGTTCTATAGTAGGATTATCAATAGACTAACAAGCAATAGTAGGAGCTTGATTAATGAAACTAGAAGCCATAGATAAAGGAAGTATGGAAGGTGTAGGAAAAAGACCACAATTAAGATCCATCGGAGGCATGCTTAACTCGAGAATCTTGCGATGTTTATAGGCTTGATATGAGTGAAAGAGATTATCAGGTTGAGGACATGAATTAGGTAATGAAGGCCAAAAGAAGTCAAGGGTAGCACAATCCCTGGGCCTAGAAGGTTGATATAAACTATGGTTTATCATCTTCACTTTAGCATCATGAATGAATTTAAGGAATTTATGGATAGGAGAAGCAACAACATGCATGGCATTCAACCAAGGCAAACCAAGCTTAACTTGAAATTGATTTGAAGTAGGAACAACAACAAAGGTAGTGTTCACAATTTTACCACAAAGTTCAACCGAAAAATCAATAGAACCAAATGATGGATACAGAAAATCATTACAAGTTTGAATCCACACATCAAATGTATCATAAGAATCATGTTGCAAGTTTTTCATAAAAATATTTTCTTCAGTAATAACATTGACTAAGGATGTAGGATCAACTAGACAACCACGTGTAGGTATCTTAGAAATCCTAGCATAAATGTAAAGGGGACCATCAGGAGCTTTAATAGTCTCAGAATCATCAAAGGTAATCAAGAGTTCCCGAGGTCTTTTATTTTTAGGTTACTTTCGAGGTTTGGGTTGAGTTTTTGGTTTAGGCTTAGGTTGAGGTGGAACTTGAAGTTGAGGTTGAGTTTGAGTTTGAGTTAGAGATTCAAGTTGAGATGAAACAACATAATCCACATGGTTAACAGTATGATTGAGGTCATCCATCTTTGAATCATAAACAATATCTAGAGAAGATGGCTGAACAATGGTATTGGTATCATGTGTAGGTAAAGGATTTGTATAGATTTGAAGGTTTTGATTAGGAGGAGAAACAAAATTGTTCCCACTACCATCAAAATTATCAACAGATAAGGCATTAGAATCAATCAAATCTTGAACCTTATGTTTTAAAGAATAGCACTTCTTAAAGTATCATGGCCATTTTGACGATGGTATTGACAAAAAGCTTTAGGATCAAAAGATTTAGATGCAATCGTTGTAGGTAGAAGAGGTTGAATAGGAGGTAAAGTAATTATATTAGCAGTTAACAACCTATTCATGATAGAATGTAAAGATTCAGAGAGAGGAGTAAATACATGATTTAGACGAAAAGTAGTGGATGCAGAAGTGGCATTGTGAGATGCAACAACAACTTGATCAACAACTGTATTCACTTGTTTGTTTATCTTGACATAGTTGTTAGGCTTTTGAAATTTGTTTGGATTAGGAGCAGCATCACTCTTAACAACTGGAACAGCAGCCATTGGAGTGTTGCTCTCAAATTGAATCACTTGTAATTGATAATGATGAAGTGCTGCACAAAGTTGTTGAAAAGAGGTAAATTTAGTAAGTAGAATCTTATCTCTAATATCCTTTTTGCAAATTTGAAATAAAAATACGTTGAATATCAATGTCAGGTTCATGATAAGAAATCTGAGCATGTAAATGCTTAAATCTAAAAATGAATTTAGTCAATTTTTCTTTAGTGCTTTGTTTACAATGCATCAAATCAGTCAAAGACACTTGCGGAGCAATGTTATTTTGAAATTGTCGAATAAAAGCATTAGCAAGTTTTGGAAAAGAATCAATAGAATAAGGAGGAAAGGAACAAAACCATTGCAAGGCTTTATCACAGAAGGTTCTAGCTAACATGTTGGCTAAAATCCTATGGTCATGAGTGTAGTCACTACAAAGGATTTGAAATATTTTAACATGAGCAATAGGATCTCCTTTTCCATTGTAATTCTCGAGATGAGGCATATCAACTTGCTGAGGAACAGGCACTAATACATTTGGGGTGAAATTGCGACGGCAATTTGCGACGACAGGCAAATGTCATGCGGTTTTGGCTTTTTTTTTTTCAAATATAGCCCGACACCGTCGCAATTTGCGACGACAATACATTTGGCAACGTCGCCATTGCGACGTTGTCGGGATATAAGGACCAAAAAAAAAAGGAACGTTGTCATTTGTGTTTTCAACAGTGCCGTAACCCTCTGCGAAATCACATCAGGATATAAGGGCAAAAAAAATAAGAACGTTGTCATTTGTGTTTTCAACAGCGCCGCAACCCTCCGCGAAATCACATCGGGATATAAGGGCAAAAAAAATAAGAACGTTGTCATTTGTGTTTTCAACAGCGCCGTAACCCTCTGCGAAATCACAGCTACAATTTCTGAGTACGTTGGGTTTATTTTTCTTTTGTCATTATTATGTAATCTGGTATTCAGCTGTTAGAGAGCTAAAATACCCAGAAATGAGGACATATCTATGTTGAATTTATTGTTAGCGGCTTTGGTTATTTAGAAGTTTAATTTTATTTGTTCATCTTTCAAGCACAAACGTTTTGTGGATCGTAACGTCTTCATTGTTTCGGGTATGCAGTGAAACAGCCCTAACTTGCAATTGCGATGTTGTCGGGATATAAGGGCAAAAAAAAAAGGAACGTTGTCATTTGTGTTTTCAACAGCACCGTAACCCTCCGCGAAATCACATCGGGATATAAGGGCAAAAAAAACAAGAACGTTGTCATTTGTGTTTTCAACAGCGCCGAGAGAGATTCCCTCCGCGAAATCACAGCTACAATTTCTGAGTACGTTGGGTTTATTTTTCTTTTGTCATTATTATGTAATCTGGTATTCAGCTGTTAGAGAGCTAAAATACCCAGAAATGAGGACATATCTGTGTTGAATTTATTGTTAGCAGCTTTGGTTATTTAGAAGTTTAATTTTATTTGTTCATCTTTCAAGCACAAACATTTTGTGGACTGTAATGTCTTCATTGTTTCGGGTATGCAATGAAACAGCCCTAACTTGCGACTACCTTCACGGTACTTGTGTACATTATCATGTTGTCTTTACAGTGACTGTCCTCATTCAAGTGGCAATTACACAAGGGACAGTCACTGTGAGATGTCCTCATTTGTGACAAGGACAGTCACACTTAGGACATCTCATAGTGATATTCCCTTGTGTAATTTCCACTTGAATGTATTGCTATTGAACCACATTAATAATGTTATTGTTATTATTAAATATTAATGTTATTGTTATTATTAAATATTATAATTAATGATGTTAGTAATATTAATAATATTATAATAAATATTATTATAGTGATAACATATTGTTTTATATTGAGAGGTTTATTAATATTATTTATATATTAAAATTATTATATCAATAATTGATTTAATATTATTACTTAATATATTATTATAATATAATATATATAATTTATTAATAATTATTTATTATTAATTTATATTATAATTATAATCATAATTATATTATTTATTAATATTTTAATATTATTTAATTAACATATTACTTATTATGCTAACTATATATTATTATTATCTTTTGATAATAATTATATATTATTGTTATATACCGTTAATAATAGATTATTATATATCATCTAATCATTTTATTATTATACTAAGTTCAATATGTCACGGCTCATGACATTTTCCCTTGTGTAATTGCCACTTGAATGTATTGCTATTGAACCACATTAATGCTTTTCTTCTTCAACAAATGAGGACAGTCACTCTAAAGACAACATGATAATGTACACTCATTGTAAGGACAGTCACAAATGAGGACATCTCACAGTGACTGTCCCTTGTGTAATTGCCACTTGAATTACACAAGGGACAGTCATTGTGAGATGTCCTCATTTGTGACAAGGACAGTCACGCATGAGGACATCTCACAGTGATTGTCCCTTGTGTAATTGCCACTTGAATGTATTGCTATTGAACCACATTAATGCTTTTCTTCTTCAACAAATGAGGACAGTCACTCTAAAGACACCATGATAATGTACACTCACTGTAAGGACAGTCACAAATGAGGACATCTCATAGTGACTGTCCCTTGTGTAATTGCCACTTGAATGTATTGCTATTCAGCCACATTAATGCTTTTCTTCTTCAACAAATGAGGATAGTCACTCTAAGGACAACATGATAATGTACACTCACTATAAGTGTACATTATCATGTTGTATTACAAATGGACCTTATGTTGGTCGGGATATAAGTGCAAAAAAAAAAAGGAACGTTGTCATTTGTGTTTTCAACAGCGCCGAGAGAGATTCCCTCCGCGAAATCAAGCGGGTTATCATTTGTGTTTTGAACAAAGCGGGTTGTCATTTGTGTTTTGAACAGCACCGAGAGAGATTCCCTCCGCTAAATCAAGCGGGTTGTCATTTGTGTTTTCAACAGCGCCGAGAGAGATTCCCTCCGCAAAATCACAGCTACAATTTCTGAGTACGTTGGGTTTATTTTTCTTTTGTCATTATTATTTAATCTGGTATTCAGCTGTTAGAGAGCTAAAATACCCAGAAATGAGGACATATCTGTGTCCAACACATTTTAAAATGATCACCCCCCTATTATTGTATCACTTCCTCCTTGTTCCTCATTCAAGTGGCAATTACACAAGGGACAGTCACTGTGAGATGTCCTCATTTGTGACAAGGACAGTCACACATGAGGACATCTCACAGTGACTGTCCCTTGTGTAATTGCCACTTGAATGTATTGCTATTCAACCACATTTATGGGCCCGTTTGGACCACGACACACAGTAGCATCTACAGAGAAGAATATCCCAGGTGTAACAAGTTGTAAGAATATACCAACAGTTCTAAGAAGTTCCCTAGCACGTAGTAGCATCTACAGAGAAGAATATACATGAGGGAAGCCACTGTAAAGACAACATGATAATGTACACTCATTGTATGTGTACATTATCATGTTGTCTTTACAGTGACTGACCTCATTCAAGTGGCAATTACACAAGGGACAGTCACTGTGAGATGTCCTCATTTGTGACAAGGACAGTCACACATGAGGATATCTCACAGTGACTGTCCCTTGTGTAATTTCCACTTGAATGTATTGCTATTCAACCACATTTATGGGCCCGTTTGGACCACGGCACACAGTAGCATCTACAGAGAAGAATATCACAGGTGTAACAAGTTGTAAGAATATACCAATAGTTCTAAGAAGTTCCCTAGCACATAGTAGCATCTTCTAATTGTCTATACCACTTCACAAGGTATTGTTTGCACACATTGTTTTTGGTTCTTTTGATGACCCTTGTTTTGAAATTGCTATTAGGCCTTGTAGCTTATATGTTTTGATTGCTGGAGAGCTTCTAAAGCTAAGCAAGAAGACCATTGCACGAGTTATAGCCGCACGCTCAGGTTTGAAAATTGTATATTTTTTAATCTAATGAATATTTTAACTAGACTTTTAGCTTATTTTTGCTGTATATTTTAATCTAAAGGGAATCATGGATGTGAACTTGAAAGAATTTTGTACTTAGTTCTTATGGAGAGAATAGTAGTAGTTTACGGTCTAATATCAAATAGAGTTTTCCAATTACAGAAAGTTAATGAATTATAATAGCTTATATGTTTTGATTGCTGGAGAGCTTCTAGAGCTAAGCAAGAAGACCATTGCACGAGTTATAGCCGCGCACTCAGGTTTGAAAATTGTATATATTTTAATCTAATGTATATTTTAATCCTTTTGCCATGTCATGTAATATGTCTTGCCTTGTAGCTTATATGTTTTGAAATTGCTGTTAGGCCTTGTAGCTTATATGTTTTGATTGCTAGAGAGCTTCTAGAGCTAAGCAAGAAGACCATTGCACTAGTCGTAGCCACGCGCTCAGGCATGAAAATTGTATATTTTTTAATCTAATGTATATTTTAACTAGACTTTTAAAATATTAAAGGATTTAACTAGGTCTAAGAAGATTTGTGTACTTTTGACAATTTTGCTTAGTCACTGAAAGTTGTAGACCGAAGTTTTCATAGCCCAATTTTTGCTTCCTGCGAAGAATGATCATGTCAGATAATATAAGTGAAGAACAAAATAGGGAGACAATCGCTAGATTGTGGTCTAACTTGAAAAGAAAAGGTGATGGAAAATGTTATTGTCCCTACAAAATTTGTAAGGGCTTAAACCGTAGAAGATTGCTAATCAAAACAGTTAAGAGACATTGTAGGGAGAATGGTCACATTGAAGGGGGGCATGACTATCATCCACTGGTAAGTTGTTCATTATATCATTTTAACAATTTATATACATATGAAATCACTTGATGATGAGTTGAAGATCATGGTTTATTTATGTTAATCAATTTTATATAGGTTGATCTCCCCAGGGAAGTACATGATATGGAGGAACATGGGGGTGCGAATATCCAAGGTGAAGATAATGATCCCATGGAAGATGACGATCATGCGCCAGAAAATACAATTGAAGATGATGGTATAAATACATTGATCCATGACACATTTAGTCCAAGCGGATCTGATCATGATGATGATGATAGCCTTGATGTACCTCTACTTGAGAAGGCATACGAGCCCCTATACAAAGACTCCCAAACAACTCTTCTCTCTGCTGTATTGTTGTTGTTGAACTTGAAGGTTATGAATGGTTTATCCAACATAACAATGTCACGTATGTTAAGGTATGTCATATATGTCTTTATAGTTAACAAAGGGTGAATAATGTACCACTAATATTGTTTATATTAACAACTTATATTTTTTGCTGTAGATTGATAGGCGAGTTTTTGTTACCACCATCAAATATTCTACCTCGCTCATATCAAGAATTATCTGCTATTATGAAAGATATTGGAATGGAGTATCAAGCAATACATGCTTGTCCCAATGATCATATTATATAATATAAAGAACATGAATTTGCAACACAATGCCCTGTATGTCATACGAGTAGATATCGAACAGATTGAATAACAAAAAAGGTGCCTCACAAGGTTCTTCGTTACATCCCCATTATTCCACGGATGCGACAATTATTCAGGTGTACTAGCTTGGCACAATTTATGGATTACCATGCACGCAATAGAAGTTGAGATGACATTATTCGAATCCCTGCGGATGGTTCGGCATTTATGCACATAGAGGAAAAGTGGCAACACTTCAAAGAAGAACCTCGTAATCTCAGGCTTTCATTGGCAGCGGATGGTGTCAATCCATTTGGAGAGATGAGATCTGTTTGCTCGGTGTGGCCTGTTATTGTTATCAACAATAACATTCCTCCGTGGATGTCAATAAAGAGGGAGCACATTATGTTAGCAATGATTGTTCCAGGTATTTTATCATTTGATAGTTATTAATTTACATGTACTTACAAATCTTACAGTAAAATGGTCACAATAATTATGTAATGTTACTGTTCATTCAAGTAGGTAAATATCAAGTTAAAGATATGAATGTATATATTGAGCCTCTTATTGACGAGTTGGTGGAGTTATGGAATGGTGTCACTATGTATGACGTGTCTAGACCAATAGGACAAAGACAATTTCAATTCCATGCAATACTTGTATGGACAATACTGTTGGCATTAAGCAGAACTGCCACTAGTGACAACACTTATTTGCGTTCTCAGTGCAAACCGAGCAGACAGTGCAAACCGAGCAAGTTAGTACAAACCGAACAGGACAGTGTAAACTGAGTAACATCATGTCTACCGAGTCACCAGTATTTACCGAATTCAAAACCTACCGAGTGATCAGTATGAACCGTGCCTTCACTTCTACCGAGTGCATGACGATGCCGAGTAATGCAGTGGACGCCGAGTATCAGAAAGTCACCGAGTTAGTTTGCAGGAACCGTGTAACCATACTTGGGCCGACTTAGTAGCACTTATGTTTATTTGTCAAGCTGACTTTGTAATTATAATTGTAATTAATTGTTTAAGACTTGTATATAAACAATGTTGTAAAAATGTCAAGATGTATGAAAGAAGAAATATATGTGAAAGAGAAAGAAAGGCAGAGATAAGCGAATTACAAGAAGGCTTCAGAAGTATAAGGAACAACAAAGACAAATTCATCACAGAAGGTGATCAGTACATCAGCGAATCTCAATCAGCAATCCAGTTGCAAAGCCAGAGATCTACTGTTTCATCCTAACAGGTGAATCAGTACTAAATCCTTTAATCGGGTAGACTTAACAGTCTTTTGTAAAATCTCTTTACCGAGTGCATACTTCATTGTATGTTTGTAAATCCTTTAACAGGGTGGATTTAGCAATCCTTATTGCTCCTAACAGGGCAGATCATCAAAAGTGATCAAATTGTAAGCCTTAACTGGCCAACTTTATTCTGCAGTATTAAAGCTTTATGGGTTTCATCCCCACCCCAGTTTTACTTTCTTTTGGAAGGTTTCTGGGTAACCAAATCTATGTGTCATTATTGTGAATGCTTTT
Source organism: Chamaecyparis obtusa (assembly GCA_027943335.1). Classification (NCBI taxonomy): domain Eukaryota; kingdom Viridiplantae; phylum Streptophyta; class Pinopsida; order Cupressales; family Cupressaceae; genus Chamaecyparis; species Chamaecyparis obtusa. The sequence continues at coordinate 1,055,706 of BSBK01007987.1, read as the reverse complement.
AAGTTTCATGCTTTCTGTATGCAAAGGTTAAAAGTAAATTACATGTTAAAATTGAAAGAAAATTTGGAGTTACTGATTCACCCCTCCCCTCTCAGTAACTCGGTTAATTCCTGAATATTTCCAACAATTGGTATCAGAGCGGCATTGGTTCTCAAGATAAAGCTTAACTAGCTTGAGCAAAGATCCAGGACAATGGAGGTATTCAAACTGAACAAGGTGATTGAAAATGAAAAGCTAGATCTGGAAATGGCCATAGCTAAACTCAAAGAAGCAAAAGAACATCTTTCCCAATCCCTAAGAAGAAGGAAGGAACTTGCAAATCAGATGAATGATCAGACTTACATTGAAGAAAAGATTGAAGATCTTTTTCCCTCAAATAACTCAGATGAAGCAAACAATGCTGTTAAAGAACTCCTAGAAAAGAATGGGTCTCTGCAAGAAGAAGTGAAAAAATTGAAAAGAGAACAAGAGCTACACTCTACAAGATTCTATGAGATCTTGGAACAAAGAAACAAGTTGAAAGATGAATTAGATGGAAGAAACATTGAAGTCTAAAATAAAACCCTTCAGCTAGAAAACCTAATTGATCAGATCTCTCATACAAATGAGGAAATTCTGAATCTAAGATCAGAAATAGAAAGCACAAGAGAAGAACTAAGATCTGAAAAGGAAATCAATCTAAGATTGGTGGATGACCTAAACGTTGAAAAACAAATCAATGAAGGAATGCTGAAAAGCCAAGAAGACTTGAATCAGCTGTATGAGCGAAATCTTCATAGGCAAAAAGGAAAAGCAGGACTTGGATACAAAGGAGAAGGCGAATCCTCTAAGCAAGGTACTCAAAGAAATCAAAAACCTACTTGTAATCATTGTGGTAAAATAGGACATACTTCAAATAAATGTTGGAACAATGAAAAAGCAGAATTCAATGGAAAATGTTACAGCTGCAATCAACCTGGTCACAAAGCAAATGAATGCAGGGAAAAACCTAGATTCAAAGGTAATTGTCACAAGTGCAACAAACAAGGTCACAAGGCATCCGAGTGCAGATCCAAGACATTTAATCCAGCAGAATAAATTATGAAAGCAATGTTTGGATGGGACTACAACACCTGGTGTAGATGTCATTACTATGGAGAATATGGACACATTGGCATGAATTGCATAAAACATCATCTAAGGAAAAGAGATACTACCGTAAGATGCTTCAAATGCACTAAACTCGGTCACATAGCCAGAAACTGCATGAATGCTAGTGAAGTTGAAGATGGAAAGAAGAATGAAGCAACTAAGGTCAGGAAACAGGTAAGACAAAAATGGATTCCTAAAGCTACCGAGCAATCCAGTCCAAGTAATGGAATGGATGGCTCTATCGACTCAAACTAAATTTCCAAGAAAGCACTGGAACTGTATTCTCATAGACCAATTTCAAGCAATTCCAGAACTGAAATTAAAAGAAAGATCTAAATCAGCATGCAAGATGCAGTAAGATCATAGGGAGGTCGGTATTAGTCTTCACCGAGCAAGGTCGGTATCAGTCTTCACCGAGCGAGGTCAGAGCAATATGAATTCTCGAGTTCACCGAGTTGCGAAGTCTTTACCGAGCAATTAATTCTTAGTGGGTGACAGTCTGTCAGAATTCATACCCTAATTTGTACTAAGCATTAATGACAGAGTTGTAAACAAAAAGCAAGTAATCGAACTCATTCTTCACCGCGAACCTTTAGCACTTTGAGAGCAGAAAATTTCAAGAGAAACCCAACGATTCAATACTTTTGCGAAAGGAATTTTCTGTGAGCTATCATGGCATCATCCAGCACTTCAGCGAAGAAAGGATCTGATATGTTAGTCCAAGGGGAATGGAAAGCACCAGATTTCAAGATCGTGCCCGCAATTGCAGCAGCCCTAGATCCGAACGGAGCTCAATCTCAGATTCCTCCTAAGGTACTGCTTATTAACGATATCCGCAATCATTTTAACTGTTCAATTCATGAAATGGGGAACCTAGAACTAGATATTGTGCGTGAGGAACTGTGTGTGGATGGTATTCTGAAACTCGAGCACAAACATCTGGAAGATAAAGGTTTAGTTCACATTGCACATCTACCTCGAAACTTTTGAGATAAATGGGTTAGATACATTCTCAGCCGTGTACATGATGGCAAGATTTGGCTTGAGCAACCTATTGAGATCACAAAGAAGATGATTCAACAAGTCACCGGTCTTCCCATGTTGAACAAAGAAAAAACTACCAAAACCCTAGGTCGGACGGAACTAGAGAAGAAAACCCTAGCCGAGTGGGACGGTAGAGGCATGAAAGTTAGTAGCATTACCGATGCTGAACTGAAGTTTGGTACACACATTATTGCCCATAAGATTTACAGTTCTAGTCGACATAATAGTGTCTCCTGTGAAGCTATTGACCTAGCATACAAAGTGGTCAAGAATAACTTGACATTTGACCTAGCAGACTTATTGTTAAAATAGTTTAACAAAAACATGGAAAGCATTAAAACTTCCAAAAAAAATCCATGTAAGTTTGGATCCTTATTGGTCTATTTATTCTTCTATGTTCAGAAATTCTTCCTTTCTAAAGGAAAAGTTGTATGGAGAAAAGATGTGCCAATCCTCTATGAAATAAATGAATACATCTTAGAAATGGGTGAAAATTTTGAAAGCATCATGGATAATTATTTTGAGTCTTTCAAAGAGAAAATGAATGACAGATTCTGGATTCCACAGAAGTTGGTGGAAGATTACAAAGATGACATTTGTTTTATGGTGGATTGTGATAATGTATATATTCAAGCAGTTAAACCGAGGACTGTATATGTAAAACCTCTTCCTTATGAGGTAAATATTGATGAAACCAAGAATATCATTGAAGCTCTTCTTAATTAGCCTGTCAATCCCAAAGCTCCATATTTTGGAACATATGATGAAGCTAAGGTGAGAATTGAACTAAGCATAAAGCTTCCACAGGCGGTAAACAAAGGAAAGAAGAGGATAGCCAAAATGCAAATGATAACCAAGGACAAAGAAGAAAAAGATGAAGAAGAAGAGGAAAAGGATGAGAAAACAGAGGAACCAGAACCTGTAAAGAAGAAAGGAAAGGTTTTCATCACTAAGGCACCTAAGCCTCCTACTGCTGTATTTACAAGGAGAAATACAAGAGGCAAGGCAGACAAGGCAGACAAGGCAGATAAAGACATAATATTCAAAAGGCCTCCTCTAAACCTTCAAGAAAAGCTCAAACTCTTTAGAGACGGATCAGGATCTGGAGTAAGTAACATAAAATCCTTAAAATATGAAACCAAATCGGAAACAGAACAGAAGGAAATAGAAGATGTTGTTATTGAAAAGATGGGATAGTGGAAATACTCTCCTGAAGAAATAGCCCCACAGGTTCCAGCAGTTCTATTAAATCCAATAAAAATGAGATGGAGCAATGCAAAGCAAACTGTGATAGACATATTTGATCAAACCCTGAGACAGTTGATGCCGAGCTTGAAAAATGATGAAGTAAAGAAGGCATTAAAAGAAAATGAAAATAAGATGACATTGAAGTTCAATACTTGTTTGATTTTGATCAACAATATTGAATCGGTTGTGAAGGCTGCAAATGCTACATGGAAGAACATATACCACCTTCACCAACCGAGTATTGAAACAGTAATAATAAAAGATATTGAAGATGACAGTGATGAACAAGAAGAAGACACTGAGGTAGATGATACTGTGAGGATAGCAGCAGAAGTCATTGCATCCCTTCCTACCTCTCCAGTAAAAGTTTCTATATCCAGCCCAGAGACACCTTCAAGCATGGTTGTGACAACTTCCACATTTGTCCAATCATCCATAGCAACAACAGAAGCAGTTACCATTTCTTCTACCGAGTTGCAGTCTCCCGCATCATCAAGTTTTCCAGCAACTGTGCAACATTGCCGAGTTCACAAAGGATGTTAAGGACAAAATGAATAAAATGGATGAGGACATGAAGATTAGCATACAGAAGCTGCAACTTGAACCAAGTTCAAGCTCTTCTCATCACATGAAAATTTCACACCTATCAAATATGCAGTCTGATCTACTGAAAGAAGACACAAGGATCCGGTCCACATTGCTAGACATCCAACACATGATCCTTCCCATCATAAATACAATGTATAAGCACATTGAACATTCCAAAACATTGATTCATGACAATCAGTTCTCTATAGCAGATCACATGATTGAACTCTCTGCAGAAGTCCAAATTGCAATACAAACATGTAAGATCCTGCAAGAAAGTTGGGACAGAACCCTGGCACTAATAATGAAGGTACATTCTGATTTTCTATCAAATTTTGGATTCTCTCTGTAAATAACTTGTATACACACCTTTGGCATTATCGTCAAAAAGGGGGAGATATGTATAGAAGAAGATTTGTATAGAAACAGTTAGCACATTGAAAGGGGGAGACAATGTATAAAGCCCTATAACAAAGACAAATTTTGAAAAATCAAAATAAAACTCAGCATGATTCATGTATATTAGTTTTGGCCAATAAGTGTTTTTGTCACTAATGCCAAAGGGGGAGATTGTTGGCATTAAGCAGAATTGCCACTAGTGACAACACTTATTTGCGTTCTCAGTGCAAACCGAGCAGACAGTGCAAACTGAGCAGACAGTGCAAACCGAGCAAGTTAGTACAAACCGAATAGGACAGTGTAAACCGAGTAACATCATGTCTACCGAGTCACCAGTATTTACCGAGTTCAAAACCTACCGAGTGATCAGTATGAACCGTGCCTTCACTTCTACCGAGTGCATGACGATGCCGAGTAATGCAATGGACGCCGAGTATCAAAAAGTCACCGAGTTAGTTTGCAGGAACTGTGTAACCATACTTGGGCCGACTTAGTAGCACTTATGTTTATTTGTCAAGCCGACTTTGTAATTATAATTGTAATTAATTGTTTAAGACTTGTATATAAACAATGTTGTAAAAATGTCAAGATGTATGAAAGAAGAAATATATGTGAAAGAGAAAGAAAGGCAGAGATAAGCGAATTACAAGAAGGCTTCAGAAGTATAAGGAACAGCAAAGATAAATTCATCACAGAAGGTGATCAGTACATCAGCGAATCTCAATCATCAATCCAGTTGCAAAGACAGAGATCTACTGTTTCATCCTAACAGGTGAATCAGTACTAAATCCTTTAACCGGGTAGACTTAACAGTCTTTTGTAAAATCTCTTTACCGAGTGCATACTTCATTGTATGTTTGTAAATCCTTTAACAGGGTGGATTTAGCAATCCTTATTGCTCCTAACAGGGCAGATCATCAGAAGTGATCAAATTGTAAGCCTTAACCGGCCAACTTTATTCTGCAGTATTAAAGCTTTATGGGTTTCATCCCCACCCCAGTTTTACTTTCTTTTGGAAGGTTTCTGGGTAACCAAATCTATGTGTCATTATTGTGAATGCTTTTAAGTTTCATGCTTTCTGTATGCAAAGGTTAAAAGTAAATTACATGTTAAAATTGAAAGAAAATTTGGAGTTACTGATTCACCCCTCCCCTCTCAGTAACTCGGTTAATTCTTGAATATTTCCAACAAATACATGATGCCCCAGGGCTAACACATTTTTGTGGTATGTTATAGTGAATTCAAGTTGCGCATGATAATTCTAATTATAAAAATCAACATATTTAATAATCCAATTATATCATTATCTTGTAGGTCTTCAAACAAAGGGAAAATTTGCATGTCCAGTTTGTGGTCCAAAGATGAAATCTCATCATTCAAAAAGTTTAGGAAAGCATGTGTTTGATGAGTACAGACACTTCCTCCACAGGAATCATAAGTATCGAAGTATGGAAAAACATCTTTTCAATGGGAAAGAAGAGACTACATCAAAGCCACGAAGAATGACACCTCGCCTATGGAAGTTGGAATATAATAGAATTAATCATCGAGGTAATGTCGTTCCACTTAATGGTTTATGTTTGTAATTTATATATTTCTATTGTGATTTTTGTTTACTAATTATGTAATTGATGATCGTGAAGGTCGTCAAGGCACTACAGACAACCTTCCAAAGGGACTAAAAAGCTATCCCAGACAATTTAGTAGGTTGCCCTACTACGAGGACCTACAAATTGTGCATTTGTTTGATCTTATGCATGTTGGAAAGAATATAACAGAGACATTGTGGAAAATACTGGATGGAAGGCGTGACAAAGAAAAAATTGTCAAAATTTGTGCTGACATTCATGAATCCAATCATGCACTGAAGAATTTCATTCACTCAAATAGCAATAGAGATCAGATTAATATAAGTGCCCTTGGTTATTAACGGAGCAGCAAAGTGATGCCATAAAAGAAGTCATACGAAAAATTTGATTTCCCACAGGATTTGCTGGGAACATAAGCAATCTCATATCAAAGAAAAGTGAATTTGGGCCAGGGCTTAAAACGCATGATTGGCATACTTTCATCAAGGTAAGTTATGTTCTTCTGTATTTACAATATATTCATAAACTACGTGTACTATTCATTATGTTATGTTAGAAAATAATGAAATGATTGGTTTATAATTACTGCAGTACGTGCTACCTCTATCTCTCCCAGAGCACTTCAACAATAAAATCAAACAAGTGATATATGATCTTGAAAAATACATGAGGTAAGCAGTAATATCTGTTCAATTTGTTGTATATATTTATTATATTCGCGATTTGTTTTTCTTGCTATGTAATCTATTGTATATTATTTTGTAAAGTCTCGTATTTATATATTTTTTGTGACTTAAATCTCTTAATGTAGGTGGTTGTCATCGAAAGAAATCCATAAAGAAGATATAAACTATTGGAAGAGAAGAATTCCTCATTTACTGTGTGAAATGCAAAAGTGTCTACCTCCAACTTTTTTCAATGCACAAGAACACTACCTCATACACCAAGTTGAGGAGATTGAATTTTGTGGACCTGCACACACTAGGTCAATGTGGATGGTTGAGAGGCACTTGAAATCTTTGAAGGCTTTGGTTCGACAAAGAGCACATCTTGAGGGTTCTATGGTAGAGGGATACATGGTATACCAGACTATGGTGTACATTACTGAATATCTTCCTAAGTTTGCTTCAAATATCCATGTAGATCGTATTTGGGATCTCGACCCTTTTAAAAAATTCAAAGGGGAGTACTTGATGGGGAAAGGTAGATTGAGGAAAGTGACAGGTAATAAATTATAAGATGTTATTGTAATAAATTATTTCTTAATCTTCAAAATAAATCGGCTGTAAGTCGTCTATTTTTTTTTTGTACAGTTGCTCGAGAGTGGGATGCACTACATTTGTATATTGCAAACAATCTTGATTGGATGATGGTATGGATTGAACGATGTCAACATTCTGGTCACACATTAACATGGGAAGGTGTATCTTCATTGGTTAAAGAAGCTCATCGTAATGGAGATTCTAATGTTACGCAAAAGGAAATAGATTTAGCATATGGTTTAAGAGATTTCCAGGTACGTACAAAATTATTAATCACCCGTATTTATCAACTCATGATATAATAATTTTGACATGTTTCACATATTATTGCAGGTTAAACACCACAAGGGTATGTTCTGTAATGGTCAAAAATTTCGCGTCAAAGTGTTGGATGACACGAAGAAAACTTATGATTCTGGAATAACTGCAGTCTTTCAAGTGACTAATATTTCATCTAGAAATGAATTAGATCCTCAAGAGTCTAAAAATCAATACTATGGCATTTTGGATGATATACTTGAGTGCGACTTTAGTTCCTTCAAATTAGTACTCTTCGTTGTCAAATGGTACAGGCTACGACTTAATCCAAATGATCCTAATAGAACTGTTATTGAACATGATAATGGATTTACAATGGTTAATACAAGGTCATTTGAGCCAGTTGGGGATGAGCCCTATGTTCTTCCAAGCCAATGTGAGCAGGTATTTTACTCAGAGGTTTCACATAAACCGGGTTGGTCATTTGTTGTTAGACATGAACCGAGAGGAAGGCCGATAAAGTATAATGTGATGGAAGAAGAAGATACCAAAGAAGTAGAAGATGATGTAGATGATGATCACGATCGACAATTATTGGATGATGTTCCTGAGACAAATTTTCATGAAGAAGAAGAAGAAGATGATGACGATGATGCTGCTACTGATGATGATGATGAAGATGATGTTGATGTTGATGATGATGATGTTGATGATGATGACAACGATGACAACGATGACGACGATGATGATGATGACGACGATGATGATGAGGATGATGAGGATGATGATGATGATGATGATGATGATGATGATGATGATGATGATGAGGATGATGATGATGAAATTTAAAGGTATGCCATCAATCCTCAATGTATTTAATATTCATTTCTTGATAGAAATATATTTGTCTTAAATGGTTACATAGTTTATTCATTATCTATTTAAAAGCTACAAGTTTCAACTACAAATAGAATACTGCTAATCTAAATTAACTATTAATCTAAATTAATTAAATAAAACTATTTAAAACACATATTAATGTGAGCCTGATTTAAGTGTTATAATGTGTACGTTTTAATGTTTTTAATTTTTATGTGATGCTTATGATGGATGTGATTATGATTATGATGTGATTATGCTCACGATAATTGAATTACATTTGCAGGAAATTGAACCCCTTTCAAGAGCATCCCGCACAGTCTCATGGATCGACAGGTATAAGTCAATACACCTTATAGAAAGTCTATTTAATACATTTATCAATAGTAAGATTGATGTCTTCTAAGATCTCTCCCATTTGCAGGTACTAGCAAATAGGTATTTGTCAGAACTATCTTCCTCGAGTGAGGGAAATATAGGAATAGAAGAGGAAAGTGAGACATGCAGTTTATCTAGAATAGGGAGATTAACTAGAGGTCAAAGGACTAGAAGGAAATTCAATAAACACATGAAATTTTTCCTTGCTCAAGGGGAGTCATGTTCTTATGATGATGAGATGAAAGGCGACATCGAGGTGCCCTTGAGGTACCAACATCTACAGAAACATTGGGTACCCAAGGAACTTCCTCCAATAAACACTGATTTTTGTGTTAATGAGAGGATATATCGCATAGCACCATCATCATTACATGGTTTGGGCCTATTTTCTATGGATGGCATAAAGGTGTCTTACAACAAAGTTTCTGAATTGATGGAGTATGTTGGACCATGTTACGATTACAAAAGTTGGATGCATATTGTTCAATATGCAAAAAGTATGCGTAGGTATGCACTCTCGGCAAATTATATACAATAGCAAGACAATAATCAAAGTAAAAGTGTGGCTATATACATTGATGGAAGGCCAAAAGCAACAGGGAATATTGCGGGTTTTATAAATAGTACACGACCTGGGTCAACTATAAAGCAACCCAATTGCATATTTGAGGCGCGCGAGGGAAATCGTGTATTCATCTGTGCGATAAAATCAATATGTGCAGGGGAAGAGCTGCTTATTGATTACAATTTGAACCGCATAGATACAAACGAGGCTACTATCATGGGGGTGGTACATACTATTAAACCAACTTCTAATCAATGACTCCAACATACCATTTAGTTATTAAATTTTTGGCTAACATTTTTATACTTGATCTTTGACACAGGGGCACAATATGGAGCAACCACCCGAAGGTGATGGTGACGATATTCCGAGCTCATCTACACATGAGCAGGTAAAACTCATTGTAATTGTGCAAACTAGATAGAAGCAAAATGTTATTTTTTTTAATGTTATTTTCTTCATTGTTTTGGAGTAATTTTGATAATAATAATACTATTGTTGTCACAGAGGGCCGGTGGTCGGAGAGAGGGAAAGCAACCTGCAGTCCCTCAGGAGTCCCCCCTTGTGGACCCTTTTTTTATTGATTTAGCAGAGACCGATGACCCGATCGGTTCCATTAAAAAGCTGCTAAAGAAAATTGGGAAAGAACTTCTACGTTTGGTATCCATACATCCTCAGACTCAGGAAATAAAAGACAGGGCAGCTGAGTTGTTGCACACTTCTGAAAACTTTAAAGTAAGTATTAATGAAATTTTTAATTATTACAAGAGTTCAATAATGGTTTTTATGTTATGCTCTTTTATGACATTAATTAAAATATGGATGCATTGTCTTTACAGAGTTATTTGCGTAATTTTGAACCCCATTCCCATGATGAGGCCAGTGTTGCAAGTGGTTCAGGTAGATCACATGTTCCATTCCCCACTTGTGTTTTCCACTGAATATATATAGGAATGATCATAATCATTGACAATACATGCTCGAACAATCTTTTTTTTTAATGCTCTAACAATCTTGTCCATGCTAGTCCACGCGTTCTATATTTATGCATGCTCTAACAATTTTATTCTTCAGCTCCTTTCCATGATGATATGACAACGCCGCCTCCATCCAGGACAACCAAAAATGTCTTGCCGACTGCCATGTCAACAACACATAGCCTAAATGCACCAACTGTTGCACCATCTACTGGTACACAAATCCCTCTTTTTCTCTCTTTTGTTATGTGTTTAAGTGTTATGTGTTTACGATGTAGATCCCTTGATTGTGTTTGTGCCATGGGTGCTCTGCACCAATTTATTTCCCTTGAAGTATTATTTCTTGGAGGCATTTGATAATGGTTTTCATTTTTTGCAATAGGAGATGCAACAAGTCCCGATGCAACATCATTTCCTGGATGTTCCCGTGTTCCTAGTACGGGAACGGAGAAGGATTGCGTATTGATCATCAGCGACGATGAAGGCATTCCCTTAAAAGTAGCCAAACTTCCAGGTACTTTAAAGTTATTATTATTCTATAGTGATATAATAGTAATTTAGTTTTTGATCACTCTTCATCGACTAATGATCCCATGATTATTTTGTAGGGAATGATATTTTTTGGCGAAAACTTGGTGACGAGTGTTTGCGGATATTCGGGCCCACCATACGTACATGGTGGAACATCATATCCTAACTAAAACCCCAAACCACTATTTTGATTTCATATCATTGCTAGAATAGTTTTTCTTTTCATCAATTTCTTGAACTATATTAAAGGTAGCTTCTCTTCATTTATGAGTCTAACATGTTTTTTTTTACTTAAAAGGTGGAATAACCAAGATAAAAAGTTGAAGGATGATCTTGTACATAGTATGACCCAGCTTTTTGGACCTCGTGCATTTGAGAGAAACAAGCTCCTTGAAAGAGCTGGTTTATGTTTGAAGTATATTAGGGACCAGTACAGGAAATATTTAGAGGTTAACCCAAGGCACGAGCGTCCGCCCTGTGTTCTTGAGGCTGAGTGGCAGGCTTTGATTTTGGATGGAAAGTATAAAGCCGACATGAAAAAAGGAATTACGCCAGTAGAGAGTAGAGCAAGGTATGTGATACTTTTGAGAATGTAATTATGTACTAATTAACCTCTAAATTTTTCCTGTACTAGTCTCTAACATATTTCAAACTTTTCATAGATTGCCTGACACATCAAAGGCAACAAAGGCAAGATTAGAAAAGCACGGGACACACAAGCTCGGCTCTGGTGGTTTTTCCAAACTTCAAGCACGAGTTGTAAGTATTAGTAAATGAAAACTTGTATCAATTTTTTTATATATTGCAAGGAAATTTTTTTTGATCAAACAATGCAAGTAAAATTCACCATACCAAGCAAAAATGTAGGGGTCAGAGTTCAATAGATGCCTCACAGAAGAGGACAAGAGAATTGGCTTCCAACAAGGCTATAGAGCCGTGGCTGAACGGCTACGAGCTGAAATCAGTGTGCAAGGTTCAAATAATGATGCATCTAAGCCACAGGTAAATAAGCTAAATGAAATTTATTTCAAATTGAATACTTTACCAATTAGTCTATTTGATGTTAAGTTCTAATATAAAGTGAGTATATCTGTTTTAAGAAAGCAATGATAACAATGTGTAGGATATTGGAATGCAGCCTGACAATCCTTCTACACAATCTATGCATAATGAAGGTTCGCATGATGTGCATCCTAGTGGTGGAGGTATACATTTGCTATTAAAATTTTTATATGTAATTACAATTGGTGTTTGGATTAATGTAACATTTTGTATAGCAACTGTAGAGGATCGAGGGGTCGGTGCTCATGAGCATGTTGAGGTTGAGTCTAGACAAAATGATGTGGCCAGATCAGGTAATTAAAGAGCGCCACAGTTATGTTCTTTAAAATAATTAAATACTTGTAACAATTATAATTAAATATTTTAAATTTAACTCTTTTATTTGTTATTGTAGAGGACCCCCCTTTGCAGCAGCATAGGAATTTGAGATCATCAAGAACAGAGAACAAAACAACTGATGAGGGGGGTATTGATGATAACACTGATGCTCCTCTTAGAGCTTACATAGAAAAAAAAATTAGAAAGAGAAAAAAGAAATGATTGTCATCTAAATACCTTAATTGATAATGACTGAATTTTATGTCTCAATGAATTTAATTATGTGCTAATGAATGTTCATGAATTATGTGTTTATTTTCATATTGATGAATGTTGCGTGTTAACGAATCTAATGTGTTAATGAATGTTATCATGTGATATTGATTGAATGTTACATTTTATTAATAATTGAAAGAATGAATGAATGTTAGATGTTAACGGGGAATGTAGAGTGATGTTAGGGGGAGGGGGGTGGGGCCAAATGAGCTTCCACCTTCACGTGGTTGGCCTTGTTTAGTAGAGAATATTAAACTATATTCTTGAAACAAAGTGAAGCTCAATAAGATACTAAATGAGTCAAAATGGTTATCAAGGTCCTCTATCCATAAGATACTTGTAGTCAAAATGGTTATTAATAAGATACTTGTAGTCAAAATGGTTATCTAGGTCCTCTATCCATTCCATAAGTTCTTCACCATTCAAACTTCCTCCATAACAAGGAATGTGCTCTAGGTTAGTCATGAAGCCTAGCATGGACTCTCTGTCAGATAGAGCCACTATTTCAGAGCCTTTTCTGTGCATTTCCTTCAAGCACTGTACAGTGTACGGATGTGAAAGGGAGGGCAGACCAGTGTGGAAGTTAGAGTATTTATATCTTATGCTTTGAGAGTTTATTTGGTAGATTCAAGACACCTTATATCAAAGTTATTCCTTTTTCTTATCTGTTGTTCTGTCAAACCCTCATTTTTTGGGTTATTGCATTCAAATGGCCTTAACTTGCAAATAAACCATAGGATATCCTCTGTTATTTGTAAAATGCAAGTTAAGGGGGTTTATTTTCATATTTTAAAAGCTTTGGAACATGATACTAAGCCAGAGAATTTCGAGAGCAAGCCCTAGGTCAAGAATCTCAATGTTCTTGACTAGGAGTTGATGGATTATGCAAGATCAGAGGGTAGCGGAAAGTAAAGGACCTCAAACCTTGTTGAATCTAGATCTTTAGAGCATCGTGGACATCTTCAAACTCTAGTCTTGGTTTCATGCACCCATTTTCAATGCCTTGTTTTGGAACCCACACCCAAAGGCATGCATTAGGTCTGCGGACTCAATAAGGACATTGATATGATGGAGTGGAGTCAGGGTCTGGGAGTTGGAGGATTGTTAGAACATCAAAAAGGGTACTCAAAAAACATATAAGTTCATAAGGTCCTTTGTCAAATTGAAGAGTTATTGCTGCAGAACAAGTTTTGGAGACCTACTAGAGTCACTAGGTCTATTTGTGATTTTGATGTCTTGGGTTGTTTGGAACACAACCAATGCATGATTCTGCATGTTTTAGGGAATCTTAAGAGTTTTCAAATGTTTGATTGGGTTGGCAAAGCCTAGGATCAATAAAGTCTCTTTTGGTAGAAAATCAAGGAACTTGTCCCTAAAAGGAAATTTGGTCTTGGTTGGGATTGAGTCAATAAGGTGTTAGAAGTATCTTGAAACCTTTGAAGTCCCTCTAGTACAGAGATTTTAAATTGGTCTAATAGAATTAGAAGCTAAATTGCTTAGGTGTAACATTTTGGTGTCTTGAAGTGGGTTGGGGCTTAAGACCAAGTTTCTTGCTGACCACTCTGCATCACATTGTCTTGCATGAAATTAGTCATTCTGTATACACTGGTCTAGTGTTGTCAATAGACCCAAATAGTTCAAAGATACTCAAACCAATCAGATGTTTTATGGGGTGCATTTTTGTGTTAGGTAGAAAGGATTCTTCATACAGGTGAAAGTCTCGAACCTTTCCCCACTCCCAAAAAAATATCACTTGTACTGTTATGAGCAGTCATGAGGACTAGACAGATACATTATAATATATGTAATTTCCACTTGAATGTATTGCTATTCAACCACATTTATGGGCCCGTTTGGACCACGGCACATAGTAGCATCTACAGAGAAGAATATCCCAGGTGTAACAAGCTCTAAGAATATACCAATAGTTCTAAGAAGTTCCCTAGCACACAGTAGCATCTACAGAGAAGAATATACAACATGAGGGTAGTCACTGTAAAGACAACATGATAATGTACACTCATTGTATGTGTACATTATCATGTTGTCTTTACAGTGACTGTCCTCATTCAAGTGGCAATTACACAAGGGACAATCACTGTGAGATGTCCTCATTTGTGACAAGGACAGTCACACATGAGGACATCTCACAGTCACTGTCCCTTGTGTAATTTCCACTTGAATGTATTGTTATTCAACCACATTTATGGGCCCGTTTGGACCACAACACACAGTAGCATCTACAGAGAAGAAGTTTGGTATGCAATGGTCTTGAAACCTCCTGAGAAATTCTTGGTATGCATTTGTATGGTGCAAAAGCTTCGTTGAAAGAGAAAAAGAAGAAAAGAATAGAAATGATTTTTTTTCTTTTTATGTCATATACTGTAACCAGCTACTTATAACTTGCAAAAATTATTATAACCATTTGAAATTGAAACTTAGTTTAATGTGAAACTGAGAACTGCTTTATTAGAGCTTTCTGTGATTTAGATTTAGACATCAAGAACATTGTTTGCCTAATATTGTGATTAATGTTTATTTATTAATATCTCATACTGACAAACAATTGATAATTGTAGGGAAAACGTCATTGGGGGTCTTTGAGGATCCACCAGAAGCCAAGGAGAAAATGTATTCAAATGCTAAAGATGGTGTAACAGTCCTTACAGCTGTTGAACCTTGCTGTGTAGATCATCTCCGATTCTCCAAGTTCAACAGTACTGTGGTATTCCTTTGGATACTTCTAATGGTAAATTTTAGACATCAAGTTCTTTTCGTATGAAACTACTACATTTGTAATTTGTAGTTTTAAACTTTTAGTTTATAAATGTTCATCAGCTTTAGTTCGTATGCTGCCATTTCAAGTATGATTAATAAAGTTACCTTTATCACAGGATGAAAGTGAGCAGTCAGCATACTGGTATGGAGCTGGCAGCATTGATACGGTGACTAGGGCATTGTTTAATGGTGGTATTGTGTTTTCCCGTGTTTAGGGCATCGACCTTTTGAAGCATTGCCTTCATCTTTCTTAAGTCTGAGTTTTAAGTTTGTTTATCTCTCTCGGTGCTGTTGAAAATACAAATGACAACGTTCTTGTTTGTTTTGCCCTTATATCCCGATGTGATTTCACGGAGGGTTACGACGCTGTTGAAAACACAAATGAAAACACAAATCCCTTGTGTAATTGCCACTTGAAGGAGGACAGTCACTGTAAAGACAACATGATAATGTACACTTACAGTGAGTGTACATTATCATGTTGTCTTTAGAGTGACTATCCTCATTTGTTGAAGAAGAAAAGCATTAATGTGGCTGAATAGCAATACATTCAAGTGGCAATCACACAAGGGACAGTCACTGTGAGATGTCCTCATTTGTGACTGTCCTTACAATGAGTGTACATTATCATGTTGTCTTTAGAGTGACTGTCCTCATTTGTTGAAGAAGAAAAGCATTAATGTGGTTCAATAGCAATACATTAAAGTGACAATTACACAAGGGACAATCGATCATTGTGAGATGTCCTCATGTGTGACTATCCTTGTCACAAATGAGGACATCTCACAATGACTGTCCCTTCTGTAATTGCCACTTGAATGAGGACAGTCACTGTAAAGACAACATGATAATGTACACATACAATGAGTGTACATTATCATGTTGTCTTTATAGTGGCTGCCCTCATGTTGTATATTCTTCTCTGTAGATGCTACTATGTGCTAGGGAACTTCTTAGAACTATTGGTATATTCTTACAACTTGTTACACCTGGGATATTCTTCTCTGTAGATGCTATTGTGTGCCGTGGTCCAAACAGGCCCATAAATGTGGTTGAATAGCAATACATTCAAGTGGCAATTACACAAGGGATAGTCACTGTGAGATGTCCTCATGTGTGACTATCCTTGTCACAAATGAGGACATCTCACAGTGACTGTCCCTTGTGTAATTGCCACTTGAAGGAAAAAAGCATTAATGTGGTTCAATAGCAATGTATTCAAGTGACAATTACACAAGGGATAATCACTCTGAGATTTCCTCATTTGTGACTATCCTTACAGTGAGTGTACATTATCATGTTGTCTTTGCAGTGACTGTCCTCATTTGTTGAAGGAAAAAAGCATTAATGTGGTTCAATAGTGATGCAGAGTAGTCAGCAAGAAACTTGGATCTATGTCCCAACCCACTTCAAGACACCAAAATGACTCAACCAATCAATTAGGCTCTGATTTCTATAGGTTAATGTTTAAACTTTGCAAAGTAATGAATTTGAAGGTTTCAAGGATCACACAATAACTTATGGACTCAATCCCATTCAATAACAAATTTCCTTTTAGGGACAAGTTCCCTGATTTTCTATTGAAAGAGACTTTTAAGGTTCTAGATCTTACTTCCTGCAGCAAAACTTAGAAACCCCTTAGATATCATCTAAATAACAAGAGTCATGCATTGGTTGTGATCTAAACAACCCAAGACATCAAAATAACAAACTGACCTAGTGACCCTAGTAGGTCTCCCAAACCTGCTCTGCAGCCATAACTCTGCAACTTGCCAAAGGACTCTAAGAAGTTATATGTTTTCTGAGTACCCTTTTTGGATTTCTAACAGACCACCAACTCATCCCAGACCCTGACTCCACTCCAGCATATCAATGTCTTCATTGAGTCCGCAGACCTAATGCATGCTTTTAGGTGTGGGTTCCAAAACAAAGCATTGAAAATGGGTGTATGAAACCAAGATCAGAGTTTTGGAGTGTTCTCCTGATCCAGATAAACAAGAATGCACAAGTTTTCAAGTCCTCAATATGATGCAAGCTTCTGATTTTATTCTGATTACCATCTTCCCAGCCAAAAACATGGTAGTTTTTGATCTAGGGCTCGCTCTCAACAAATGCAGATGCAACCCCCTGCCTCAGGGCTTTTAGAATATACAAATATACATCCTTAACTCTCATTCCACCAAGGAAGAAGGAATTCCAATGGTTGAAATGTGAGTTAAGGTCTTTACATCAGTCAAACCCTGAAAATGAGGGTTTGTAAACAATGCACAGAAAATTTGAAATAACTTAGATATAAAACAAAGAGAATCAATCAAACCAACTTCCAAAGCATCAAATGTCACTATTACAACTTCCAGGAAAATTTTATCATCCAACCACCATCCGTACAGCCGTACAGAGTTCATTTTTCACCAGAAATGCACTAAAACAGGGTTATTTTTATTTTTTATGAAAGCAAAATGATTACAATACTGGTTCTCTGTCTGTCTTCAACCATTTGAAGCCTAAAATAGGCTCTCCAAATGTTGGTTCAACCATCTAGGTGGTTAGAACAGTTTATCCAACAAATGTCAACTTTGCTAAGCAACTTTTAAAGTTGCATTACAACTTTGCAAACAACTTTGCCGAGAAGGTTAAAAATGTGTTGTGAAACTTTAGGAACCTTATTAAAGTTATTTTGGACCTTCAAACTTCTTAACAACATCTAAAAGACACCTAATAAACACTTACTATGCTCATTTCATCCGAGGACTCAAAAGATGCCCAAGGTTTATAAGTCACCAAGGGGTCTTGTGTCCAACAAGTGGATGTTTATAAGGAGATAAAATCAATCCTTAATATTTATTACAAACCAAGAAAACATCTAAAACTCCTATTCTAATTTATTGTCATTCAAAAAGACTCTAATTTGTCATTCAAAAAGACTCTGATTTGTCAATCAAAAGGACCTTTCACCAGTCAATCCTTCAAAGCTCCAAGGTGAAAATCTTATGTTCCAATTGATAGGATTTGACTCCTTGGCTTCATGGAAACTTCCTTCAATCATGGTGTCTTTGGCTTGCATTAGGGATGCCCCTGCATCAAATAGCAATGCATTCAAGTGGCAATTACACAAGGGATAGTACATGCCCATTAAAGTTGGTGTTTTGTTATCCAACATGACAATGGAGACAACATACTTTGTGTCAATTTTACTGATCAAATTTCCCTCTGCCAAGCAAAGCAACAATCTGGGTATGATAAGGTGAAATTTTGTAGTCCTTTTGGGTATGATAACAGTTCCAGTTTCCAATAAGATGGTTCATTTTTATAATCTAGCTTCAATTTCTCTTGTGAAAATCTTTTTTTCATTTTATGGGTGGTAAAATATAATTATTATGCTAGAGGTGTGTACTTATGGATGATAATGAAACAAAATGATAAGATTTAAGACTCTTGTTTTTTTTTAAAATAGCAATTTAAGTTTCCTTCTATTATAAATTACTGTTTTTCTATTTTTTAATGTATCTTTCCAGATCTTTTATATCAATTTTATTTATGAAATATAAATATATTAATAATGTTTTAGTGTTTTTAGGATTAGTTTATATCAATTCTATGTATCACCATTCGTCATTCAATTGTCAGTATTATTAATTTAGACTGTGCAATTGTAGAACTACTCGAATATGGGTTGGATGGATACTCAAGCAGGGGAACCCTCCTCAAATATCTCAAGTAGTGAACTTGGAAAAATGTGTCCTGAAGGAACCCTTTCCATCAGAGAGATAAAAGTACAAACAAGTAAAAGAAGCAAGCTCTGCAAATATGTTTTTGAGAAGAAAAATGATAGATTATTCGAGTATGGTTCATGAGGTATATCTAAAAAGACATTTTTTTTCTTATTATAATAAAAGAGGAAGTTGTGAATGTCAAAGTTGAGTGAAACAAAAATTATTTTCATCAAATTTTGTTAGGCTTGCTTTTGGGAATAGTTTCTTACAATATTGCTATTAAGATTTTTATTGTGTAGTTTTTAGATTAGGTTTATAAAATTATATTTCATGAGTAGTGATTCATATTAATCAATTAACGATACTTTTGGAAGGTATTTTCAATGTGTCAAATTTTGATATTTTTACAAGAATTAGATTGTGTAATTTTTTTAATTAAAGTCATTGACTCATATTTCATAAATAATAGTTCTCATGAATCCATCTCTTATAAGATTGAATAGTCTATTTAGGAAGTATTTCTGATAGTATGTCAAATTATGATATTACTATTACCATTAGATTGCATGGCTTTGAAGTCAACCTCGTTGACCCATATTCTTCTCTGTAGATGCTACTATGTGCTAGGGAACTTCTTAGAACTGTTGGTATATTCTTACAACTTGTTACACCTGGGATATTCTTCTCTGTAGATGCTACTATGTGTCGTGGTCCAAACAGGCCCATAAATGTGGTTGAATAGCAATACATTCAAGTGGCAATTACACAAGGGATAGTCACTGTGAGATGTCCTCATGTGTGACTGTCCTTGTCACAAATGAGGACATCTCACAGTGACTGTCCCTTGTGTAATTTCCACTTGAATGAGGATAGTCACTGTAAAGACAACATGATAATGTACACATACAATGAGTGTACATTATCATGTTGTCTTTACAGTGGCTGCCCTCATGTTGTATATTCTTCTCTGTAGATGCTACTATGTGCTAGGGAACTTCTTAGAACTATTGGTATATTCTTACAACTTGTTACACCTGGGATATTCTTCTCTGTAGATGCTACTGTGTGCTGTGGTCCAAACGGGCCCATAAATGTGGTTGAATAGCAATACATTCAAGTGGAAATTACACAAGGGACAGTCACTGTGAGATGTCCTCATGTGTGACTGTCCTTGTCACAAATGAGGACATCTCACAATGACTGTCCCTTGTGTAATTGCCACTTGAATGAGGACAGTCACTGTAAAGACAACATGATAATGTACACAAGTACTGTGAAGGTAGTTGCAAGTTAGGGCTGTTTCATTGCATACCCGAAACAATGAAGATGTTACGGTCCACAAAATGTTTGTGCTTGAAAGATGAACAAATAAAATTAAACTTCTAAATAACCAAAGCCGCTAACAATAAATTCAACACAGATATGTCCTCATTTCTGGGTATTTTAGCTCTGTAACAGCTGAATACCAGATTACATAATAATGACAAAAGAAAAATAAACCCAACGTACTAAAAAATTGTAGCTGTGATTTCACGGAGGGAATCTCTCTCGGCACTATTGAAAATACAAATGACAACATTTCTCTACATTATCATGTTGCCTTTACAGTGACTGTCCCTTGTGTAATTGCCACTTGAAGGAGGACAGTCACTGTAAAGACAACATGATAATGTACACTTACAGCCCGTGTACATTATCATGTTGTCTTTAGAGTGACTATCCTCATTTGTTGAAGAAGAAAAGCATTAATGTGGCTGAATAGCAATACATTCAAGTGGCAATTACACAAGGGACAGTCACTGTGAGATGTCCTCATTTGTGACTATCCTTACAGTGAGTGTACATTATCATGTTGTCTTTATAGTGACTGTCCTCATTTGTTGAAGGAAAAAAGCATTAATGTGGTTCATTAGCAATGTATTCAAGCGGCAATTACACAAGGGATAGTCACTCTGAGATTTCCTCATTTGTGACTATCCTTACAGTGAGTGTACATTATCATGTTGTCTTTACAGTGACTGTCCTCATTTTTTGAAGGAAAAAAGCATTAATGTGGTTCAATAGCAATGTATTCAAGTGACAATTACACAAGGGATAATCACTCTGAGATTTCCTCATTTGTGACTATCCTTACAGTGAGTGTACATTATCATGTTGTCTTTACAGTGACTGTCCTCATTTGTTGAAGGAAAAAAGCATTAATGTGGTTCAATAGCAATGCATTCAAGTGGCAATTACACAAGGGACAGTACATGCCCATTAAAGTTGGTGTTTTGTTATCCAGCATGACAATGGAGACAGCATACTCTGTGTCAATTTTACTAATCAAATTTCCCTCCGCCAGGCAAAGCAACAATCTGGGTATGATAAGGTAAAGTTTTTGCAACAATTTCTTGCTGCTGCTAAGGTTACCATTGTTTATGGTTTCTATTATATAGTTCTATCTATATTGCTATATGGACTTTTGTTTAGGATTAAGTAGACGAGGGAAAATATTTCTTTTGTGGATTGTAAACAAAACATTGAATTATTTCAGAGAACAGATCTAAATCTATAAGATGCTACGATGGAGCACATGACCATGTACTTGTGAATATTAGGATCCATGTTAATCAAATGACTGCTTTATGTAAATTACTTTTGAGAGAGTAAAAGGCAATACAATTTTTCGAAGTGTGCAAGGATTTTTATGATATATAGGTGTACGAAGAAATGAATCTGTGTTGTTTTGTATTAATATCAAACATCTCTGATATATTTTCATGTTTTTATAATCTATTTTGCAGATGAAAACTGTCCAACAGATAAAGATTGGGAACTTCTCCCAGCATCTGTACCTGCATCTCTCTTATATACTACAAGTTGCTTGCCATCAGAAATTGCAGTTCCCTCACATGACATTGATGGTGAAGTGTTCTTTTCAGAACCATCATCTGTGGTTACCAATGCTCCTGTTTTAGGCAATAAGTTTGTTGCATTCCATGAGCCATTGGTCAAGTTTCTTCTACGAGCTTCTGATGCCTCAAAATCTAAGCAGCGCCTACGCATGCCTCGTTGTGGTTGATTATCATTCTGTACATGAATTATAATGAGTAATCAGTTTTGGGCCTTGGAATCTTGTATGTAACATGCACAGGCATTTCATGGCTAAATGAATCTATTTTAAAAGCATCAACTTTTCTTACATGATGCTGGATACATAAGTAGAACAAGCGTATATCAAATTGGAAGCAATCAGAACTCCACAATGACATATTATTTAGAGTACTCTTCAGTTTAAGTAATAATGCATATATTGACACTGTAAATACAACATGATAATGTACACTCACTATAAAGACAACATGATAATGTACACTCACTGTAAGGACAGTCACAAATGAGGACATCTCACAGTGACTGTCCCTAGTGTAATTGCCACTTGAATGTATTGCTATTCAGCCACATTAATGCTTTTCTTCTTCAACAAATGAGGATAGTCACTGTAAAGACAACATGATAATGTACACTCACTGTGAGTGTACATTATCATGTTGTCTTTACAGTGACTATCCTCATTTGTTGAAGAAGAAAAGCATTAATGTGGCTGAATAGCAATACATTCAAGTGGCAATTACACTAGGGACAGTCACTGTGAGATGTCCTCATTTGTGACTGTCCTTACAGTGAGTGTACATTATCATGTTGTCTTTACAGTGGCTGTCCTCATTTGTTGAAAGAAAAAAGCATTAATGTGGTTCATTAGCAATGTATTAAATAATTTTTTTTTTAATCCACCCACGGGCGTCGCCATTGCGACGGGAGCCCGTCGTAATGCGATGCAGGCGCCCGTCGCAATTGCTTGGGAGGACCGTCGCAATTGCGATGGCCCTCCGAAGCCATGTGACGGGGGGGGTGACGCCCATGCCGCTAACAAATCTTAGCGACATTGCGACGGGAGGGCACCGCAATTGCGACGGCTACCCATAGACGTCGCAATTTGTGACTAAAAAATAGCGACGTCTATGGGTGTTGCTATTGCGACACATAGTCGTCGCAATTGAGACACATAGCCATCGCAAAATGCCCCCAAATGTATTAGTGAGGAGTACAAATGATTTCTAGGGATAGAGGACTTCCCATGTCACATGTAGGAATGCTAAACTTATTTTGAGTTAAAGAAGAAAGTTGTTGTAAAGATGACATAGTTTGAACCAAACTGATGATTGTTGAATCATTAGA
The DNA here is from genome assembly GCA_027943335.1 of Chamaecyparis obtusa. NCBI lineage: Eukaryota > Viridiplantae > Streptophyta > Pinopsida > Cupressales > Cupressaceae > Chamaecyparis > Chamaecyparis obtusa. The sequence continues at coordinate 1,032,489 of BSBK01007987.1, read as the reverse complement.
GGAAATAGTAGGCACAAAAACATTATAAACACTAGGTAAAGTGTAAGAAGCAGCAGGAATGGAAGACACAACTGGAGGAACACTTGGAACCACAATTGGAAGAGGATTGGAATATGTAAAAGAAACATTATGGTAAGAAGGTTGTGATATAGGAAGGGATACATGAGGAACACTCATACAAAGAGAGGGAACCATTGTAGTCACCAAAGAAGGGGTATAAGTAGGAATACTAGGTAAAGGAACAAAAGAAGGTTCGACACTAGTAATTGGAGGAATAAATCCTAGATCTTGAGCTTCTTGAGCTAAAGGTTTTACATTTGAATGCACAAGGTGAGTAATACCACGAAGAAGATTAACACCTTGATCATTATCTCGAAGAACTTTCTTAAGAGCCTCTATAGCTTGAATAGAATCTTGATTATGGTTTTATTGAATAAGCCAATTACCCATTTTATCAAGTTCGGTTGAGAGTTTTTGGACTTGTTTAGGCGGAACTCTTAAAGCATCATCCTCATCATGAGATGAGTGAGAAGAGTTTTTCTCCATAGTAGGGATGGAATCATGAATAATCAAATTGTCATCTGGGATCCTAAGGAAAGGAGAGGAAGATTCAGGATCAAAGACACCCATGAGTCTATGACTTCTTCTAACCATAATGTTATAGGTAGGACTAGAGGTAGTAAAGCTCATATACCAATGCAACACAAATGAACTAAACTAGGAAAATAGAAAGCATGAATAAATGAATGTTTTTGTATTTTTATTTTATTTTTATATAAGATGCAAACACATAAAAGAAATCCAATACATGCAAGATCTAACACCATAAAAGAAAGAGTTGTCTATCACAGGTTCACCAAAATATAAGATATATATATATATATGAATGGTGGGTTATGATGATGTGTGAATAGGAAATATAAGATCCACCCCTAAATCCAAATTCCCAAAAGGAGAGATCCAAATTGATCAACCCAAAAGGTTAATGCACAAAAGAATCAATCTATGGAGAATATGAATAAAGAAGAAAACCTTATATTTTGTTATGAAAATTATGTATTGAAATCTTAATTGAATTGAAAAAAAATACTAACTTCAAAATAGGGAAAATTTGAAAAATGCTGATTTCTGATGTCTGTGTACAGTTTTGGGAAATTTTGCAACTGGATCCGAGTTGGAAATGCAGAAATAGAGAAAACCCACAAACCTTTTTCTGATTTGATGAAGGTCAACCTTGACCTAGATCGGGGGTAAGATCTTATCCCATGGTACAATCTTACCCCAAAAATTTGACCTTGACCTGCACTACTCTGACGAAAATTTTATTCGCAAATCTCGAAAGTTTGCCGAAAAGGGTACTCAGATCTGCACTGATATTTGTTGTTCCGCACCTGCTCCTGCAAGAAAAAGGGTTTTTTTTGTTGGATGAGGGGTTCGCCTTGGTCAAACCCCGGTTTGGAATCAACCTTGAAATATAATTGAAATTGCAATTTATATAAACAAAGTAAATGGAACTATTCACCTTGCTTATGTTGAAATCCTTGTGGAGGATTCGAATCCTTGAATCCACAAGTATGGATGAATGTAGAATCAAATGTAGGATGTCTCAAATCAATTGCATTAGATCTTCAACACCAATCTTGAATGGATATTGGACTACGAGGAAGCTTGAATGGATGTGGATGGAGAAATCTTCAACAAGAGGGCTCCAAAGAGATTGAATCCTTCAATGACTATCAATGGATCTCCTTGATGAGTTGAATGCTTGAATGCTTGGATGCTTTCTATCTCCTTTCTTTCTTGATAATTTCTTGATCACAAAAAGTGGATGTGTAATTGAGATAGATCGTGGATGTGCAAAAGATGCTTGATAATGGATGTGAAAATGAGAGAGGAAGGCTTCCTTTTATACAAATCTAGGGCACAAACTTCTAGAGAGGCCAACATATAAGAAATAAATTCTCATTAAGTGAAAACCCCTAGAAATGGACCTAAATTAAATATCATTTAAGAGTTTACTGTTTCAAAATCCAAAACAGCCGACCCGGAAGCAAGAAATAAAACTTTTCGAAGCCCGACATCTTGAAACTTCCAGAACCTGAAATTTGGACTTGGGGTCAAGGTCGAGGTCAAATCTGACCTAGGTCAGGGTCGAGGTCAACTTTGACCTAGGTCAAAGTCAAGGTCAACCTTGACCCACAAGGTCATCCTTGACCCAGAAAGTCAAAGTTCTCAGTTTCTCAGAAAAAGTTGCCAGAAAGAGGCTGGAAACAGGAGGGAGAAAAGCAAAACAAGGGGGAAAAAGCCAGATCTAGTCAAATACCCATTCAAGGTGCTTGGCATGACCCTAGACCACCTACTCGGAGGGCTAAACCAGTCCTAAATGGAAGTGCTTCCATTTTCCGATGATACATTCATTTAAGAGCAACATAGCAATATTAGAGAAGAAATGAAAAACAATGAAGTTTCATCAAGGGGCATTGGATATTTGGTTTGATCTATTTTATATGTTAATGTTTTATTTTGATGGCTTTATTGGTTTGATTAGGAATAGGTTTGCATGATGTTTCAAGCTTTGTGGTTGGCTTTTATCATGTTGTTTATGATTTCTCATTTTCCTAGTCGATAGTTGCCATGAATTACAACGATTGATTACTTGTGCACTAAATCTATCTTTCACAATATTTATCTCTTATAAGTTTTATTTCTATTTTTATGTTTCTACACCTTATTTACATGCACCTAATCACTTCAAACATTTTACAGTATATAATAATGAGAAAATTGATTAGTTATAATATCTTTGTGTTGGATTATTGTCTTCATCAAACAAATATCTATGTTGGCATCAACTATACCATGCTTCTTTTTTATCAACTACATAGTTTATTGTCAAATAAATTTTGGATAAAAAAAAAAAATTTGTTTGAGTAGGTGATTTTTTCCCCCCTTCATTTCAATTGTTATTAATCTTATTGGGTGATGTTGGAGTAGTTTTTTAAATCAATTTTTGATCAATTGTGCGCATAACATTTGTAAACACTTTTTATATTAATATTTAAATACACTTAAATATATTACAAAATTTGATAGATTATCTAGCCATTAAAGACTTTGTAAGGAAGTTAAGGTAGTGTAACAATGTCCTACACTAACCTTGAGAGGAGGGTTATGCAAAATTTTTTATAGATCTTACAATATTTACAAAACTTAATAGAAATGAACATAAATAGCATGCGTACCACAATATGGTTATTTACACGGAGAAAATCTCTTTAGGAGAAAAAAAACCCACACTCCAAAAGCCACCCAATATATTATTTAGAAATCAACAACATAATACAATATACTTGTAGTACAAGCTTCTCATAGGTGTATCACCAACCAGATGTTGGGAGGTAACTCAATAGTTCTAAGACTTACAAACAACCTCCATTTCATACACCTAATCTATAGAAGATACATACATTGTTATGATAGATTATCTTATACCCATGAGCCAGTCATAGGTGTTCTCCAGATCAGAGAGATAAAACACAAGATTTTATTGAATTGAGGTGAGTTCAAATGCACAAAAAGCTCTACTTAAATAGAAAAGAGTGAATATGAAGTAAGGACAAGGTTGAGACAAGTGTCTCAACCTAGAGGAAGTAGAGTTCTAATAGAATTCAATAATCCTCAGGTTAAGTTAGAGTCCAAATAGGACTCAATGATATACATCTAACTAATAAATGTATTGACCTAAGTAAACTTAAGTAAAGAGTAAATAGTGATAACTATTTACTCCAACACCCCCCCTTAAGTGCAACTTAGGGAGTACAACAATGTAGTAGAGAGCTATATGGGTCCTGACAACAAAACCATGTTAGGTACCCATATACAATTGAAATGCTATCTCTCGTAACCAGAGAAAATAGAGAAAACCCAATGGGAGAAAACTCCTCTCTAAAAGAGAGAACTTGAAGGTTTGAGAAGCCTTCAAAAAAATATAACCCTGAAGTCATGAATATGAACATCACTAAAGCACGAGGAATACTATTGATGACTGATATAGTGCTATATCTAATGATCTCCTCTACAGAAGACAATGATAAGGAAGACAACAATCTGTATGAGTGCTCCAATTGACACTTTTCAAACAATGATAAGATGACAAAAATCACAATAGCATCTGTCGATTAAAGATACATATGACACATGAATCTGCATGAGTGACCTTCACTACATAACTAATGAAGGTGTTTGAGTGATACCCTTATCCCTTCTCAATCAAGTTGAAAATGTAGGTGCAATAGTCTTAAAGGAATCCAAGAGTGTTTCAACACATTTCAAGTGAAACCAAAGAGCCTCGACAAAAATGAATGCAAGAGTGTCTCAATGCACTTAGCGAAACCAAGGAAGCATTTGCATGAAGTATAGTATGATACCCCCCCGCCACCCATGATGCTGACTCGGTTGAGGCTTGACAGATCCATTTAAATTATGTCTCACCATGCTATTCATAAAGGACCATAAGTGTATCTGCAACTAAGAAAAGGGTGTGTGTGATCAAACTACACACTCACATGAGGCAATAATATCAAGAATTTTCCTGTTGTCATGGAGGAACTCTCACTTTGACAAAGATGTGATTGGCAAACAAGAGCTCAACACAACCCCATGACACTTTATACTTTAGTGTGAGTACAATCATATGGCACATCATGTGTGCAAAAATCTCCAAAGACATGGATGGACACTGGATCTAATGTGTTTACAATAATAGTACTTATAAATGATGCTTACATGATTCATTAGGATAATTTTTTTAAAAAACTTGCACAAATCTAGTGCATAAAATCACCTTTGCGACGATACTTTAGGTTGACAAAAATGAACTTTGGATGTCCAAGGTATGGTCATGTGAATAAAATTGCCTATTAGGATCGAAAGGTGAAAAAATGACCCTTCCCATAATGGAAATGGCCCAAGAAGAGATGATCAGATGGTTGGGTGTGATGGTGGCTCTGCATGCCATTTTCCACTACATAAAAACACCACGAGCCATCGAAGTCCAAAATATTGTGAGACACAAAGAAAATTCATTGCCAATGAATGCACACACAATCTTGAGATTGTGGAAGAGGCTGCCTCAAGCACACACTTGATCAACATCAAAGGAAAGCCTCCCATTAAAAGGTTATCATGATGGATGTACAATAAATCCACAAACCAAAGCTCCGCAATAGAGCATGAAGTGACTGACTCGGGTTTCGTCGGTTTCAACTAGCTATCGGGGCCAGGTGTTGATCGATACTCCATTGTCAAGACAACATCACACTGGAAGGATAGGTCAAATTCCAATAGCATTATGTGGTCATCTTTTTTGACCAACACATTTTCAGGCTTGAGGTCTTTGTAGATTACTCCCATCATGTGAAGATTTCATAGATTTTTGGCCAATGTTCTACAGATATTTGATTCACATGGAGAGGGTTGGTTGAGTGCCATTACATTGGTGATAAGGTAATGAAAATCCATCTAGATCTGACGGTTGATTTGGAATCCAATATTGGTAGATCTGCAGATTTGGAATGCCTCTCCATCAAAGAAACATGGGCCAACCAAGAAATATTAAATATGTCACATAAGTCTTCAGCTACATGTGGGTTGATGGTCATTTTTGAATTGCGCACACATTGATTATGGGAGCATCAGGGGCTATTAAAAGCAAAACAAAACCTGACTCACAACTTGATCTTGCTTCCTTCAATTCTTAATGAAACGAGGTACTTGAAAAATAGAAAAGGAAGAAATCTCCACAACTCTGATATTCTCAATTGTACACAAGTTACACTATCGAATTAAGATGAATTCTTGAAAACCAACTTGGATCAACATGCATATTAAGGATACAAGAACATCACAATAATCATGCATGAGATTCAAAAGACTAATTCCGAAATTGTAGGGAAACAAGAAGGATCAATTTTATTGCTGAAAAGAAACTAAGTAAAAGATGTGTCTCTCAAAGCTAAAACACTCATATCAGAGAGAAAAGAATGAAGAGCTAACCTCAATCACCAAAAGTGAGAGTTATATAACCAAAACCTAGGAATCTGCATTCAAATTCCACTACCTCCTAAAAATGGAGAAAGATCAATAATAGACCCATGAGGCTTTATCATAATTCGAATACCAGATTCCCAAGTTTCTAGGGGGGGTAGAAAAGGTGGGGTCCCTAAAAATAGATAGTCAAAGGGGACCACTTAACCCACTAAGTCATTCACCAAAAGATTCTGACAATGGTTTATAAAACATCACTGTCAGAATTTACAATGGAATGTGCGATGACTTACATTTTAATACATAACCCCCATATCAATAAATGGATTTAATGCACATTCTAAAATGGTCTCAACCCAAAATGGGGAGACACATTTTAAAAATAATCATTAAATAATAAAATCCATTTATATTCTAGAACAAACTATGGATTAGCATATTTTGATAATAACCTAAACTAACAAATGGCTCTCAACCCAAAAATGGGGAAAGCACATTTGATGACCTATTACATCCATAGAATAAATCCATCTATACCTAGCACAAAACTTAGGATATCAAGAAACCAACCTAATGTTTTCAAAATATCCAATCAAAAGAAAATCCCCATGCTCAATCTTGAATACATAGAATCAAATAAAATGACCAATGAAAATCTTGACCCTATGCAAGGGGAGAAAATAATCCAATAGTCATTTAACAAAAACTTCCTCACAAAACAAAAAAAAGGTGCCTAGACTCTCCATTTGGCATCTGGCAAGATGCTATTTCCACTGGCACTTCATTGGACTCGGACTTTTGGAAACAACAGCTCATGATTTGTGGCAATACAGAGGTAGGTGTTTGATTTTGAACTCATCTTTTCATCCTACTATTGATTTTGATGGCACTGGCATTGTATTTCATCTCTGATACTTAAAACTTACTTTGTTGTATGCTCGGCTCCATCGAGGGAACTGTGATGGCAAGCTTATTTGTCTTTGATCATGTACTGGTATTGCATTCCCGTGAGTGTATATTTGATCTCATCAATATGGCACTCACAGTATGTACTCACTGTTATGATTTGCAATCATTTCATTTTTTCTTTGAGTTAGGGCACGACATCAATGGCACTATAGATTGAATTTCTCTGCATTTTATTGGAATTGATGCCATTGATATTTCACCTTCATGGCAATCTTTCCATCTTTGTGGGAACTATTGTGTTTGAGGGAAACACACTGCATTGTATTTATGAGATAATAGCATTTTTGTATTTGATTTGATAGCATAGACTTCTCCATTTGTGTTGGAAGCATCGTGCATTCGGCATACCAATGGCAATGTACTCACTGCTATGATGTTGTGTGCGGCCCTCGGGGGTCAATGCATTGCTCACTATTTTTTATCATGCTAGCCTACGGGTTGCTATGTATGAGACTAGGGCACAAGCCTGCTATTTTGTTTCACTTGGTAGCTTTTAGGGCCAAGGGCCATGGAAAACCCATGTTGAAAATGAGGGCATTGTGTCATGCCAATAGTGGCATAGGGTTTGTGAAAGTTTTGAAGCATGAATGACTCACTGCTTGGCATATGGCTTCGAGCCTATGGACTACTATATCCTGACACTATTTTGATCATTGGCGCACTATGATGTCTTCTATTTTGTATTCACTAGCATTTACTCCTTGATGGTATTTGGTAATGCTTTTGCTTGCTATCGGCTCTTTTATGTTTCCAATGAGAGCATTGTGATTATTTTCGTTGGATTCATTTGAATGTTAACACATATCTACCATCCATTTGTGGTTTTGAGGGCATAATCTCTCTATAATTTTAGGCATTTGATTGTTTGTCCATGAAGCACCGCGAATCATATATGCCTGGTTTCTGAGGTGGCTTTGAATCCAGACATTGTATATTATTTCTTTTGTTGCATATGGAGCCCGTGAACTAAGTACACTGCTATTTTATGTGCCCTGCAACTGTGAATATGCTGGAGGCGGTGTGCTTGGAAACTTGGCATGGAAAATTCACAATGGTGAATGAATTTGATGTACCGCGAACCCATGACTAGGGCACGTCATTACCTTTGGTTTTATGAGTGACTCTTGTTTATGGTCCGCGGGCTATGCTTCTATTGGCATTATAATCTTGTTGTTCACTGTCTCCTTCATGCATAGGCCCATGGGCTATCACTTTATGTTGGTGCCAGTATAATGAAGATTCACCATTTGTATTTGATTCATGACATGTGCTTTTATAGATGCCCATGAAACCTATGCTTGCTTATTATGCACCCTGGCTTGTGTATCTTGATCCTGACATCATTTTACTATTATCTATGCTTGGAGATGTGTGTTGTCATCATGTATATCTATGAGCTACCTACAAAGGATGCCACCATTGGTTTCATTGCTATTGTGTCTTGCATGCTATTTATCTATCATTACTTGATTGTGGTATCTCCATACACCTCTTGACTGTGTCTCTACATAAAAATGTGTCATGTAAAAATATATCAGAGAAACCATTAATTCATTAGTCACTTGGTCATCTCTGCTTTATGAACACCTGTGGCAATGCCATTTCTATTGTATGCTCTATTTTGGATATATTTCATGCCATAGTAATGATGATACTATGCAAATTGTCTATTTGGTTCATTTGTAAGTGCTTGCCGTTGTACTATAGATCTAATGTGAGGATACCATTTGATGATATATTGTTTGGTGTTTATTGATATGCCACTGTGATTATATATTCCACATGCTGACATGCCATGTTTGTACCTTGTGTTATAATGCCTTCTAATCACTCTACCCTTTGCACCTCATGATTTTCTTGTGTCTCCATGATTTTTCTCTCATGATCCTCATTGACGCTGCATCGTCTCGATGTTCCTCTTTTGTACTGTGGGTGTTCTTGGCCCTTGATGCTATCAATGACAGAATACCTGAGGTTTTTCTATCATGATCCGTATCAAGGGCCCAGGTTATTCATGGGATTTGTTGTTGGATCAGCTCATCTTGTGTCTGCACATGAAACAAACACGTCAATGAAAACATGGTGTCTCATTCATCTTTGGGGCCTTGATACACATGCCTTGAGCACAACCTTAGTCAGAGGTGCATGATTGAGTGTATGTATGCATTCTATAAATACTGTGATACCAGCCATTGGTTAGATCCATTGGATCTAACCCATATCCCATCTTCTCTTTTGTAGGTTCTGGATCACAGGAACTCTTTGGACAGGACTAGATCTGGACACCACTACCAGGAAGTGTCTGGTACCCCAGTCTTTAATTGATTTTATTTATCTATATCTATACTCATTCATTCAATTCTGGTAACGGCTATGCTCACACCATGTGTGAGCTCAGATAGATGCCTTTTCCTTTCTAGTTCTTTCCCTTTTTTACAACATACATATCACTGATACATGCATGTGTAATATTTAGATGTAGAAATTTATTTCCTTCCTCTTTCATGCAATCTCCACAATGAAATGAACACAAACTTAAATAAGATCACCTAATAACACAAACTAGGGTATTGTAGCATCATCTAGTAATTAGGTTACCAATCTAAGAATGAGTAAGAATATGATAACATTCTGGCGACCTCTTTGGAGTGCTTGCCTACTAAGCATCCTGACTAGTTGCCTGAAAGATCCATTGGGCATATAGTCTTATAAGCTTCAAACTGAACTTAGTCCCTTTGGACAACCAATCCTCCCTGCTAACAAATCTGCTAACTGCTAGAGATAACCTCTTTGACTTATTACTACTCACACCAAACTGAAAACCAAACTAAAAGAAAACTGAACTGAAAACTGGAAACAAAACTTGTGCCAGGCATTTAGGGAACACAAAAAATTGAAACTTCTATCTTACTAATGTACAAGGGGAGAAATAGATCTCAGAAAAAAGCCTTGAGGTGAATCCCATTCACTGGAATGGGCAGCTCCTCTCCATCCATACTAGCCAGCTAAAAAGCATTATGGGCTTTGCACCCAATGACCATGAAGGGTCCACTCCATATGACATCAAATTTAGTATTCCTCCCTAGTTTATACTTTGTTTCATCCTACTTGAGGACAAGGTCCCCCTCCTTGAAAACTTTAGGTGTGGCTTTCTTATCAAAGTTTCTCTTCATCTGAGAATGATGAGCTTCCAGGTTCTCTAGTGCTAGTTTTCTTGTTTCTTCAAGCTCAACTAGTTCAACAAGCCTAACTTGCATATCATCTTCTTCCATAAGATCAATTTCCTTAATTACACTCAAAGTAGGAAACTCGGTAGACAAAGGAATCCTAACTTCCTTCCCATAAACAATTGTATAGGGGGAGTTACCTATAGACCTCTTAGGCATTATTCTGTCTGCCCATAGGGCCAACTTCATCTTGCTGTGCCAATCCCTCTGGTTTCCTTCTATAGTCCTTTTGATGATTCTCAACAAGTTCTTATTTGTTGATTCTACCTGACCATTACCTTGAGGGTAATAGTTAGAAGAGGTACTTAGGAATATATTGTGCTTGAGTGCCCATTCTGAGATTCTAGTTCCTAGAAATGCCATAGCATTGTTTGAAATGATAGAATCTGGAGTGCCAAATCTAGACACAATGTCTTGATAGAAGTTTAGGATAGAGGTCTCATTTGCTTCCTTCAATGCTACAACCTCTGTCCACTTGGTAAAATAGTCTGTAGCGGCAAGTATCCATTTGTGCCCATCACTGGATGGGGGGTTGATAGGTCCAATGAAATCTAATCCCCATTTGGAGAAAGGCTGCTCCACCTTGATAGGATGTAGAGGGAGGGCTACTAACTTCTATTTTCCAGCAAACAAAGCACAGTTCTTGCACTTCCTTACCCATTCAAATGCATCTTTATACAAGCTAGTCAAATAGTATCCAGCTCTCATCACTTTTAGAGTAGTGGTTCTGGCTGCAAAGTGTCTTCTAGAACCTCCATCATGAAACTCTTCTAGTATTTTATCCATTTGGTTGGTTTCGACACGTCTCAACAAGACACCACTATGATCTCTCCTATACAGAACATCATCAATAATGATAAATGGGATAGCTTGGAGTCTAAATTACCTTCTTTTACTTCTATCAAGGCCTTGAGGGCACTGACCAGTTGAGAGATAATGTTTCATCTCTGTTGTCCAGCTTGCATTCTGGTTCATCAGGACAACCTCCTCTTCTAGTTGGTTTTTGTCTATTCTTCCCTCATTCAGCTATTCACACAACCCTTTTCCTCTAATTAGCTTGGTCACTTTAATCTGAATATCATACTCCATGACTTTGGTGACCCAACCAACCCTCTTGTGGCTCAGGTCTTTATTCAATAGGAAATCTTTTATGCAAGGGTGAGCAACCATTAAGTGCACTATGTTATTGGATAACAAGTGTTTGAATTTTTTAAAAATCCTCACAATTGCTAGGACATGCTTTTCTATAGGAGTGTAATTAAGTTCATAACCATCTAGACCTTGGTTGTAAAAAGCCACTGGTTGCTCTTGCTTCTCAGCATTCTGCTAGATTAACATGGCAGAGATACTATCAGTGTCCCCAAAAGCATATAGGATGAAATCTTTAGAAAAGTCAGGGTTTACCAAAGTAGGAGCAGAAGCAATTACTTCCTTGACTTCTTCAAAACACCTCTTTCCTTCATTTGTCCAATGAAAGGTTGAATTCTTTTTTAGCATCTGGGTTATAGGCTTCAGTAGTGCTGCAACATTTGGAATGAATCTTCTCAAGACGTTGATTCTTCCAAGGAAACTCTGCAGTCCACTCTTGTGAGCTGGCAGGGGTAGTGCCATGATGGCCTTTATCCTCTCAGGATCAATTGTTGTCCCTTTCTTAGAAAAAATGTGCCCTAGTAATCTACCTTCATGGACAACAAAAATGCATTTCTTAGGATTCAATGAAACTCCAAACTCTCTACACCTGTCAAAGATCTACCTCAGGTGAGCCAGGTGATCATTAGTGTCCTTTGAAAAGACTGTTATATCATCCAAATAAACTAGAACAAACTTGTTCATCAAACCAACGAATGACATTTCCATGGCTTTCTGAAATGTGGCACCAGCATTGGACAACCCAAAAGGCATCTTCCTGTATGCCATGGTGCCCCATTTGGTGGTAAATGTTGTCTTATATTGGTCCTCTTCTTTGACAAGGACCTAGTTGTAGCTGGAAAAGCCATCTAACAAAGAAAATCTGTCAGACCCTGAGACATACTGAAAAATCTATTCCATGGAGGGCAACGGGTGATGATCTTTGAGTGAGGCTCTATTAAGGTCTCTGAAATCCACACATAACCAAATTTCACCATTCTTCTTCCTAACTGGTAATAGATTGGAAACCCAAGAGGTGTGTTTAATGGGAAAAATAATATTGACTTCAATCATTTTCCTCAACTCTATTTTCATCAAGACCTCTAACTTAGGATTGATAGGTCTCTGCTTTTGTCTCACTGGTTTGGCATGGGGTTCTAGCTCAATGGTGTGCTAGGCTAAGTGGGGATCAAATCCTTTCAGATCATAGTATTCCCATGCAAAAACATCACTAAACTCCTGACATAATGAAACAAAGGCTTGCTTTTCTGGCTGTGTGCATACCCTTCCTAGCTTAAGGGATTTGTCCTTGAGAATTTCTACAAACTAGTAGTGTTCTTCTTTGACTGTCATACTGGCTTTGTCTCCTCTGAGATGATCATTAGAGATAAAAATGGACTCAAGGGTGACCAGTCCCTTGGGTAGCTTGTTACTTTTCAACTGTAGCATCTGGTCATTACACTGGTGAGCATGTTTGTTCTGGTTAACTTTAGAGAACTCAGCTTCTTCTATCAAAAAATTAAAAATCTGCTCATCATTTTGAAAAACTTGCTAGCTCACCTAATTTTCTTGTATAGATGGCCTTACCAGAACCTTCATGTGCTACATTTTAGGGTTTGTGATCTCCTTTGGAATATCATATTCTGCTCCCATGACAGCCAGCTTGTCTACCTATTTGTTCTAATTTCTTGGGACAACAACCAGATTAAAAGTGCAAAAATCTTCCATTAAATCCCAAACCCTGTGCTTATACATCTTAAGTGTATCATTCTTTGTGAGATTAGTGCCACAAATTTGATTGACCACTAACTCACTATCGCCTATAGCTTTCAGGCACTTGATTCCTCTTTGCCTAGCCCACTCTAAACCATGAATCAAGGCCTCATACTCTACTATATTATTAGTATAGCTAAAAGAAAAATGAACTGCAGAGTAATACCTTTTCCCTTTTGGAGAAATTAGGATAGCTCCTCCTCCCGAACCAACTTTTCATCTGGCACCATAAAAAAATAACTGCCACAAATCACCATTCTGATCTTCAGAATACTTATCTTCTTTCTTCATCAAATATGGGATCACAGCACCCTCTTCATGAATAATATACATTCCAATACCGAAAATCTCGATGTTTCTAAAAGGGTTATCCTCCTCCAAATCTCTTTCAGCCCACTCATCTAGGACAATATTAGGAATCTTTTCAACAATGGTTTCAGGTTCAGAATCACTTGGATCTTGTTCATGAAACATTAGATTGGCGTTTATAGGACTTGGAGTATAAGGTTCAACATGGATTTTTGCAAAAGCTTCAGACTTTATTCTAACCCTAGTCTCGTACCTAGTTCTAAAATATAGGTGGGACCAATCGGCTGAGAGATATCCCCCTAACCTGGCAGTGAACTCTCTACTTAGACAGATAGCAAAGTGAGGAGGTAGATCTATGATATAAACATTTTGGGGAATGGAGAAGTTAAGACATTCATGTAGAGTGAGACTTACGTCCTTAATGAATCCAATGGTGCTAACTAATGATCCATCCAATTGAACAACAAGCCTATCTATTGGCTCATAAGACAATCCTAGGAGGTCTGCTAACTATTTAGAAATCACAGAACTACTTGCTCCTGAGTCTATCATACAATTATGACCGAGAAGTCTCCAATAATAAGAGTTACATAGAAAGGAGGGGGTTTAACCTGTGGGGCAACAATGGGTTGCAAGCTGGCTTCTTTGGTTTGCTGCTCCTTTTGAGGTGTTTCAGCCACTAGGACCATGGGCTGTTCTGAAACAGCTTCTTGACTTGATGAAAGCTTAGCCAACTCACTAAGTATTAGCTCCTTTTGTCCAGGGATCACCAGGGTGTCCGTTAAAGGCACATTAATAGAGGTCTTCTTCATCTGGTCCACAATATTAAAAGATCCCAGACTTACTTTAGACTGCCCTTTTGCTACAGCAGTTTTGGGTTGCATAGACACCAACCGTGTTACTGCTTTGGCTTGTTCCTTAACCTCTTTTGACTGGCTTAGGACTAGAGCTTGAACTACCTTGGGTTATGGATTCACAACATGAGCTTGCTGACTGGTAGAGGCCACTTGTTCAACCTCCAAATCCTTCTTCTTAGACCTTGTGTTGGCTGCAATTGGAATATAGTTCAGGTTATCATTTGGTGAAAAATTCACCCCGCAAAAATCTTCTTTCTAAAAATTAACCAGTGCCACCTCAGGTGTCTGCAGCTCATTTGGGGTAGCAACTGGACCTTATTGAATTTTTGGCTCTTGAACCATCTCCTGCGGCATCATCACATTGTTATGCACCATGAGGGCCCAAGCATAGCCATTAGGACACATCCCTTGGATATGTTGTTGATTGCATGGGAAGCCCCATTAATATTCTTGCACCATGTTATTCTGGGCTACAGGAACCAACTCTCTAGAAGCACTAGGAGTGTTAGGATTATAAGGCCGGCTGACCTTTTGGTTATAATTTCTTGCTTGGCCTGCTGGCCTTGTTGGTATTGGGGTCTATTTTGCTGGTAATGATTTTGATAGGGCTGTTGATAAGGCTGTTGATAGGGTTGTTGGTAAGGTTGGGACTGTTGCTTCTTTAGACTAACTAGCTCATTAGTAACAGTTTGCAAGGCCTTTTTGATCTTGTTTAGCTCTTGGGATTGATTCACAACTGGGCTAACAACTTGTTGAGAAGGAGCTGGGAGAGGTGGAATAGATGCCAAGGCTGGAATTGCTTCAGGAACAGGATGAAGCTCGGGAAAAATAGGCATTGGAGGCCTTGGGGCTATTTTTCCTACTTGGATTAGGCTATTTTTAGCTCTTATGGCAAGATCATATGCTGCTGGTAAATTAGTCCCTCCCATGGATTGGATCATAACAGAGATATCACTGTTAAGGGCTCTTAGATAGTATAGAAAAGCATGCTGGCTTGAAGGCCTAACTGTGGTTGGTATTCTATTCCATGTCCTTTGAAATCTAAAATTGAAATCCATCATGTATTCTTGGGGTGATCTTTTAATAGTAGTCAAATGCTCAATTAATGAGAGGTGATTTGATTTATCTTCAAATTGGTTGGTCAAGGCTTGGCCCAACCCATCCCAATCAGCTATAGAACCAACTGTTAAGCCTCTAAACCATTGTAGAGCTTTACCTTTGAGGGAAGCTGCCAATAACCTCACAACCACATTATCCTGGGTTATATTATGAAGGGCATAGCGGGATGCTACATCTCTTATATGCTCAATAGTGGAGGTCTGATCCTCTCCTATGAACATAGGCAAACTCTTGAGGGCTGACATGGGTATGTCATCATGCTACTACAAATTCAAGGGACTGCCTTGATTGAAGGCTACAAAAGGATGTGGTCTAGCCATTGGAGGATTAAGGGGAGCTTGAATTGTTGGTGTTGCTTGCACTAGCTGAATTTGGGAAGTGGTTGCAGGGATACGAGTAGGATTAGGAGTAGAACTAGGAGTAGGATTTGCAGATTTTGATGCACTAGTTTGGGCTACTTTAGACCTCTTTTTGATAGATGGAAGCTCTGTATACACAAAAGGATTCCTACTCTGCTTGGTTGGGATCCTGCTCATAAGCTTAAGTATTGATCCGCATGAGACAAGATTAGAGTCGCTAGGTATGATTTCAAAACACTCTCACTTGCATAAATCTTTCTTAGAAATTTGACTCACTGAGTCTTCTATCCCACCAGGTGTGCCAAAAATTGTTATCACTAAGGATTGCACCCAATTTGCTAAGTGTTGAACCTAACAATCCAGTGAAACATGGGACTATTCTCAAGTTGTGGGTAACTTATCCGAGAATAGACCTCTAGATTAAGGGTCAGCTTCCCTTTGGATCACTTAAAAAGAAACTAACTTTTAGGAGGAAAGGGAGAGAGTGCACAAAACAGACAACTGAAATTGAAAGTAAACAAAGGTGATCCACTGAATTCAAAAGGAGATTCACAACTAAAATAAGTTTACTCCAACAGCAAAACAAAACTTGACTCACAAATTGATTCTGCTTCCTTCAATTCTTAATGAAACGAGGTACTTGAACAATAGAAAAGGAAGAAATCTCCACAACTCTGATATTCTCAATTGTACACAAGTTACACTATTGAATTAAGATGAATTCCTGAAAACCAACTTGGATCAACATGTAGATTAAGGATACAAGAACATCACAATAATCATGCATGAGATTCAAAAGACTAATTCAGAAATTGTAGGGAAACAAGAAGGATCAATTTTATTGCTGAAAAGAAACTAAGTACAAGATGTGTCTCTCAAAGCTACAACACTCATATCAGAGAGAAAAGAATGATGAGCTAACCTCAATCACCAAAAGTGAGAGGTATATAACCAAAACCTAGGAATTTGCATTCAAATTCCACTACCTCCTAAAAATGGAAAAAGATCAATAATAGACCCATGAGGCTATATCATAATTCGAATACCAGATTCCCAGGTTTCTAGGTGGGGGGAAGAAAAGGTGGGGTCCCTAAAAATAGATAGTCAAATGGGACCACTTAACCCACTAAGTCATGCACCAAAAGATTCTGACAATGGTTTATAAAACACCACCATCAGAATTTACAATGGAATGTGCGATGACTGTTACATTTTAATACATAACCCCCATATCAATAAATGGATTTAATGCACATTCTAAAATGGTCTCAACCCAAAATGGGGAGACACATTTTAAAAATAATCATTAAATAATAAAATCCATTTATATTCTAGAACAAACTATGGATTAGCATATTTTGATAATAACCTAAACTAACAAATGGATCTCAACCCAAAAATGGGGAAAGCACATTTGATGACCTATTACATCCATAGAATAAATCCATCTATACCTAGCACAAAACTTAGGATATCAAGAAACCAACCTAATGTTTTCAAAATATCCTATCAAAAGAAAATGCCCATGTTCAAGCTTGAATACATAGAATCAAATAAAATGACCAATTAAAATCTTGACCCTACGCAAGGGGAGAAAATAATCCAATAGTCATTTAACAAAAACTTCCTCACAAAACAAAAAAAAGGCGCCTAGACTCTCCGTTTGGCATCTGGCAAGATGCTATTTCCACTGGCACTTCATAGGACTCGGACTTTTGGAAACAGGAGCTCATGATTCATGGCAATATAGAGATAGGTGTTTGATTTTGAACTCATCTTTTCATTCTACAGTTGATTTTGATGGCACTGGCATTGTATTTCATCTCTGATACTTAAAACTTACTTTGTTGTATGCTCGGCTCCATCGAGGGCACTATGATGGCAAGCTTATTTGTGTTTGATCATGTACTGGTATTGCATTCCTGTGAGTGTATATTTGACCTCATGAATATATCACTCACATTATGTACTCACTGTTATGATTTGCAATCATTTCATTTTTTCTTTGAGTTAGGGCACAACATCAATGGCACTGTACATTGAATTTCTCTGCATTTTATTGGAATTGATGTCGTTGATATTTCACCTTCATGGCAATCTTTCCACCTTCATGGGCACTGTTGTGTTTGAGGGAAACCCACTGCATTGTATTTATGAGATAATAGTATTTTTGTATTTGATTTGATAGCATAGACTTCTCCATTTGTGTTGGAAGCATCGTGCATTCGACATACCAATGGCAATGTACTCACTGCTATGATGTTGTCTGCGGCCCTCGGGGGTCAATGCATTGCTCACTATTTTTTATCATGCTAGCCCATGGGTTGCTATGTATGAGATTAGGGCACGAGCCTGCTATTTTGTTTCACTTGGTAGCTTTTAGGGTTGAGGGCCATGGAAAACCCATGTTGAAAATGAGGGCATTGTGTCATGTCGGCAGTGGCATAGGGTTTGTGAAAGTTTTGAAGCATGAACGACTCACTGCTTGGCATATAGCTTTGAGCCTATGGACTACTGTATCCTGGCACTGTGTTGATCATTGGTGCACTATGATGTCTTCTATTTTGTATTCACTAGCATTTACTCCTTGATGGTATTTGGTAATGCTTTTTCTTGCTAGCGGCTCTTTTATGTTTCCAATGAGGGCACTGCGATTATTTTCGTTGGATTCATTTGAATGTTAACACATATCTACCATCCCTTTGTGGTTTTGAGGGCATAATCTCTCTATAATTTTAGGCATTTGATTGTTTGTCCATGAAGCACCACAGATCATATACGCCTGGTTTCTGTGGTGGGTTTGAATCTGGACATTGTATATTATTTCTTTTGTTGCATATGGAACCTGTGAACTAAGTACACTGCTATTTTATGTGCCCTGCAACTGTGAATATGTTGGAGGCGGTGTGCCTGGAAACTTGGCATGGAAAATTCACAATGGTGAATGAATTTGATGTACTAGGAACCCACGACTAGGGCACGACATTACCTTTGGTTTTATGAGTGACTCTTGTTTATGGTCCACGGGCTATGCTTCTATTGGCATTATAATCTTGTTGTTCGCTATCTCCTTCATGCATAGGCCCGTGTGTTAGAAAGTAAAGTCCACCAAGATAACTGAGAGGGGGGGGGGGTGAATCAGTTATCAGATAATTATAACTTTTGTCATCTTCAACAAAATTAAACTATGTAAGCAATATAATTACCAACCATAGAAAGATATTCATACACAATAACACAATGACACAAGATATGTTGACTAGGGAACCTCTTGATCAAAGAGTAAACCCTGGTGGGAATGATGCCCACAAAAGATGCACTAATATGAATATTCCTTGTGAAAGGATGGACTCTGTTAGGAGTCTTATGAAATACATTCAGTACATATGAATCCCTGTTAGGAGATTTTGAATCCCTGTTAAAAGATTCTAACCCTATTAAGAGTTATGGAAGACAGAAGGACCCACTGCCCAAACAGCTTCAGGGTAAGATCACTGAACACACTGTCCAAATAATCTTTGTATTACTCAACAAAATGATATGTTACCTCTTCTCTGACTGTGCCAAACCGCACTCACTGTTACACCAGATCTCAATTTCAGATCTCTGTACCTCGCATGTCTTCCTTCAGAAATTCACTTTCATACTTATCTCTTTTCTTCACTTCATGCATACATCATCACACTCAACTACTACATCAATGAGGAAATACATTCCTTCCTTTATACCACACTTGAATAATTACAAATGAGTCAGCATACAATTACAACATAAAAGTTTTCACATGCTACATCAAAATTACACAAAACTGTCAGCTTCCAAATACAATAAATCTTCACTCGTGCGACCTCAAAGTTTGCACTATCATCCATGTTACTATCAATGTGTTTTCAACTTCCCTTTACCTACACAAAACCAGATTCCATCCTGATTAGGAGATATCATCCGATTTCCACAAACCGCTACTTAGGAACACTGCTTGAATACTGCTTCCACAAAAGTTCTCATAACTTCCATGAATAAATGAATTACTGTGTGTGCTCTTAACCATAGACATATAAAATATCAAGGAGTATATCCTCAACATCGCATAGCTCCAACTGCAATAACCCACGTGTGCTAATCCAAACTCTGTCTGCTTCTCTGCAAGTCTCCAAAAGATCACTGTGTTGACATCAATGACAATCATAGTCATGAATGCGACAACTGCTACAGAATGGCTACCAAACATTTAGCATTCATTCCTAACACCGTGGGCTATCACTGTATGTTGGTGCCAGTATAATGAAGATTCACCGTTTGTATTTGATTCATGACATGTGCTGTTATAGATGCCCGTGAAACCTATGCTTGCTGATTATGCACCCTAGCCCGTGTATCTTGATCCTGACATCATTTTAATGTTATCTATGCTTGGAGATGTGTGTTGTCATCATGTATATCCATGAGCTAGCTGTAGAGGATGCCACCATTGGTGTCATTGCTATTGTGTCTTGCATGCTATTTATCTATCATTACTTGATTGTGGTATCTCCATACACCTCTTGACTGTGTCTCTGCATAAAAATGTGTCATGTAAAAATATATCAGAGAAACCATTAATTCATTATTCACTTGCTCATCCGTACTGTATGAACACCCGTGGCAATGCCATTTCTGTTGTATGCTCTATTTTGGATATATTTCATGCCATAGTAATGATGATACTATGTAGATTGTCTATTTGGTTCATTTGTCAGTGCTTGCCATTGTACTATAGATCTAATGTGAGGATACCATTTGATGATATATTGTTTGGTGCTTATTGATATGCCACTGTGATTATATATTCCCCATGATGACATGCCATGTTTGTACCTTGTGTTATAATGCCTTCTAATCACTCTGCCATTTGCACCTCATGATTTTCTTGTGTCTCCATGATTATGCTCTCATGATCCTCATTGATGCTGCATCATCTGGATGTTCCTCTTTTGTACTGTGGGTGTTCTTGGCCCTTGATGCGATCAATGCTAGAAAACTTGAGGTTTTTCTGTCATGATCTGCATCAAGGGCCCAAGTCATTCATGGGATTTGTTGTTGGATTAGCTCGCCTTGTGTCTACACATGAAACAAACACGTTAGTGAAAACATGGTGTCTCATTCATCTTTGGGGCCTTGATACACATGCTCTAAGCATAGCCTTTGTTAGAGGTGCATGACTGAGTGTATGTATGCATTCTGTAAATACTGTGATACCAGCCATTGCTTAGATCCATTGGATCTAACCCATATCCCCTCTTCTCTTTTGTAGGTTCTGGATCACAGGAGCTCTCTAGACAGGACTGGATCTGGACACCACTACCAGGCAATGTCTGGTACCACAGTCTTTAATTGATTTTATTTATGTATATATATACTCATTCATTCAATTCTGGTAACGGCTATGCTCATGACATGTGTGAGCTCAGATAAATGCCTTTTCCTTTCCAGTTCTTTCCCTTTTGTACATCATACATATCACTGATACATGCATGTGTAATCTTTAGATGTAGAAGTTTATTTCCTTCCTCTTTCATGCAATCTCCACAATGAAATGAACACAAACTTAAATAAGATCACCTAATAACACAAACTAGGGTATTGTAGCATCATCTAGTAATTAGGTTACCAATCTAAGAATGAGTAAGAATATGATAACATTGACCAAACATCAATGACTAACCTCCATGATAAACAAGGAAATAATATGATCTGACTAACACAACAGCATTTTTGGCAAAACCACTGTAGATTGTAAAGTTGCCACAGATCTCCAAGACCTTAAAACTAAAAAAAATAAAAAACTCTAAAAAAAAAGAGCTGGAAGGAGTTGATGGACTATAAGTTCTGATATCATGTTAGGATAGATTATCCTATATCCAAGAGCCAGTCTATAAACATTCTCCAAATCAGAGAGATACAATACAAGATTGTATTGAATTGCTCGGTGAGTTCAAATGAACAACAAGCTCTACTTAAATAGCAAAGAGCATATATGAAGTAAGGACAAAGTTGAGACAAGTGTCTCAAGCTTGAGGAAGTAGAGTTCTAATAGAACTCAATAACATCCTCAAGATAAGTTAGAGTTCAAATAGGACTCAATGATAGGCACCGACTATGCAGCCACAAAAATCATTAAGCATACGAAGTGGAAACACTTAGTTTTTTTTTTCAAAAGTTTGCAAAAAGTTATATAAAATAAAAAAAATTTGTGGCTAGATAGCCACTGTCCTCAATGATATCCATCTAACTAATAAATGTATTGACCTAAGTAAACTTAAGTAAAGAGTAAATAGTGACAACTACATGACATCGTCAAAAGGTATTATAAAATCATGGGTTAAAACCACTCAAAAGGTGATGTCCATCTTATCTCCAATCCAAGATGCCCTATTATGTGTGAAAACACACACCAACATGTGTAACTCCCTTTTACAACTCATTTATCTGCCCAACACATTTTTATGTTTCCCATTTCAAGAGACCCAACTTCTGGAGGCCATAGCTTTTGATTTGGATGTTTGATTGAAAGCTTGTGAAGTGTTCTATCAAGCAATAATCAACTATACCGGTTTTGACCACTTTTAGGGCATTTTAGAGCCTTTAAGACCTTCAAAATTGACTTTGAAACTTTCATTCACAGTTTTTAAAAATGAAAATTCTAATATCTTCAAATTTAGACATGATCTTGCTGGCATGCTTACTTATCCAATCTATAGATTTGGGGAAAATGCCGGACCAATTTGTGCTTAAAGGTAAACTTATTATAAATAGTAATCTTATACAAATGCAAGTTCAAGACATAATTTTCCTAATGGACTTGAGATTATTGTTGTCAATATGATTTCATATTTGGGTAAAAGTGTAAAGTTGTGTCACACTTTATAAATGAAATGAACAATCCTCATTTAACTTTTTAGTTTTAATCACTAGAGAGTGACATGTTTTGAATTTATAAATGATGTAACTTACTAATATATATATATATATATATATATATATATATATATATATATATATATATATATATATATATATATATATATATATATATATATATATATATATATATATATATATATATATATATATATTAGTGTATTTTATGTTTGAATTATTTTATAAAATATATATTAAAATTTTGTTATTGATAAAATGTTTTTGATTGAGGTAAATACAGGTTTTCAAGGGACCCTGAAACCCTGTACATAATGGTCACAAAAGATATTCAAATACGCCCTCTAAATGAAATGGAGCAAGACCAAAGTGAGGGTTTTACCACAGGCACCCACAACCTGGATGAAACAATACATCAAACAAACTTCATGCAAACCCAAGCTAAAGAAAAAACCAAATCTAGGATTTTCCTTAAGCACCCTACTGATGTTTTTGAGTAAGGTAACAACAAGTTTTGAAGGGACCTTGAAACCCTATACAAAATTGGAACTTAAGATAAAACTATAAGAGTTCCATAAATACAACAGTCCAGCCAAAACAAAAGCCCGGACACTCCAAACCTCTCACAAAAAACTAAGATTTTCCATTACCTCCCTTCTTTTGGGAGCGGAGAGTCATATCAAATTGTAGAGAGGAATTTTTATGATGTTTTCTAGTAACTGGGGTCCACCCCTCCTCTACCAAAGAAGCCTTCTCCTGTCAGTCTTGAGAGGAAGGTCTCAAGAGAGAAGCAGAAGAAGTCTGGACATAACCAACAAAGGAACCTACCTCCACACACAAGGGAGAAACACCAGGTCCATATTTCTTCGCAATAATAGAAAGACCAGCCGAAGCAGAACTAGCTGGAAGGAAACCGACAGACCCAACAGGAACATAACCAACAGAAAAGACCCCTGTAGACTATCCGGCACCAAAGCTACCATCAGAAGTGACAGTTGACCCAACAAGTCCAGAACCAACACGAGGAACACCAACAACAAAAGAATTACTGGGAGCATGTTTACCAGTAACTAGTTGTTGATAAAATGTTGAGGTTGAAGTTACATGTAATATTACTCTTTATATAATATATTTTATTTTATTTTTCTTCAATTTGTGTGAATATTGATAATTTGAAATTTGAGAGAGAGAGAGAGAGAGCTCTTTCCTTTTGACGTCATCTTTTATCTTAATTTTTTCTAAACTAGAAAAGAATTATATAATCTTGACAGATTATTTTCTTTACTACATTTAAAAAAATAAAAATAAATTTTAATATTTCTCTTTGACAAGATAATCAACCTTATATTTTAGTGTTGGTGATCTAGTTTGAATAACAATAAAACATAAAATATAAATAAATAATTAAAATATTAAAAGATATTTTTTAGAAAACTTCACTTATAGACCTACAAAAGAGTATTTTAATATCTTAAAAAAATACTATTTATAAAAGTAGAAATTTTTGAAACATCAAGTTTTTCATATAATTAGGTTTTTTAAGTAATATGCATTTAATAGGCACTTCCAATTGGACAAGTGGTGGTCCATATCTAACATAGCTAAACTGAATCTATCTAGATCATGTGTTTGACCAAAATAAATTTTTAGTTACAAATATTGAAATTCACTTGTGTTGATAAGTTGGCCTAAAGTGTGACATAGCCTTGTACTTTTACCCATATAATGCTACATTCTTACCACTCTTCTCGTATTTGGTCATCAAATGAAAATTATCAAAGAACACCCATCCACATGTAGTGTCTTTCATATAGCACTTCAAATTCAAGAGGTTTGTGGATAAAATGCACAATAGTTTATTTTCTTAATAATTAATGCTTCTATTTCTAATGTTTTTGAATTGGTTTATATATTCCTTTATTACATTAAGATACACTCTTACAATATAATACAATACCTAGGATGATGGCGGGTGTACGTGGGCGTAATCCCCTCCAAGGGGGGGGGAGGAGATAGATGGTGCCCCGGTAAGCGTATGACTTAAATTATAGTTCCGATAGGCCCATAAGAAACTATAGACAGTTAGGCGTATGATTCTCCCAGGAGTTCAAGAACCCAGAGCTGAACTCCCTCTACTCTATGGGTGGGTAGTATTTAGATCAAATGTGTATTCATCCGATCAATCGATGGATCTCCCTGAATATCAACAAGTTTAATTACAACCTTACAAAAAAAGTTTCCCACATCATTCAATACATTTGTCTCAATCTCAATTGGTCACTACAATATGAGAAAACTAAGCATTAGATTATAATTAATTTTATTTGTCATAGAATAAAAAAAAGAACTCTCATGTTCCTTACTAAAATGGAAGTTCTTATCACTTAAATTTTTTAATATGTAGAGATGTATTTTATTAAGTTCAACAACCTAACAAGGGGGCCGACCCTTACACAACCATAGCCAAAAGGCATTAAGAGATCAACAACACAATAAAAAAGGTACTGGCTATTACAAGTGAAGGATTTACAATAAGGTCAAGAACAAACCATTAACAACACACTAGCAACACAACTAGTAACCTACATCAAGAGTGGGAAGCCAACTCTCTCATAGTGGGGAGAGGAGAATGAGAGATAGAACAATTCTTCCTTTCTCAACAGACAAACGTCCAAGCGATACTATCACTAGGGTACCCACCACATGGTAATGGATCCCCCATTGTGGGATAGTTAGCACTAGGAACAAAGTGTTGACAACACTGTACATTAGCTACCAAAGGTTGGAGTAGATTAGGAGTAGAAATTAGAGAAGGGTTTGCGTGACCAAAAGGGACTGCACCAACAGTGGGAGGTGGAGATAGGTCCACCGGATCATAGGAGGACAGTTCAAAAGGAGCATCACCTTGGGGGGTAATCATCATCCCGTGAGGAGTTCTCAAAGGGGGAATTGAAAGCTCAGACGATTCAAGGATCATCATTTGCATCCACCAAGTAGCAACACCTTTACGATGTAAAAGAGAATAGTCTATAGCCAACCAATAGAGAAGCATCCCTGACATCGAAAGGGGAGGCCTTCATAATCCAACGATTGTGTCCAAGGCCTGTCCATAATAATGAGCACCATATCCCCCAGAAGTGGTGTGGAAATATCTATGTCAACCAAAATGCAAGTGAAAGTAGAGCGACTCAATGAAGTTGTAGCCTCATCGAACTTCAAGAAATGACCAAGAGCGACTCAAGGAAGTCATAGCCTCATTGAACTTCAAGAAATGACTAATAGAGTTTCCAATGGCCTCAAAATAACAAATCTTCCAAAAATGGAGTGGAAGATTGGGGAAAAAAACCCACATTGGGCGCACACTAAGCGGTTTAGTAAGAGGGTTGAAGGAGATTGTCTAGGGTTTGGCCAAAAGAGAGTGTTTCTCCCAAATCCATAGCTTGCTCAACACCAAATCACAATCTTCAGGAGAAGAAAACGCAACAATAAAAACCCCTTTGCACAAGGGAAAATCTCAATGTTACTAGAGACTAAGGATTGTCAAGAATTTGTTACCTTGCAATGCAAATCTAAAAGACAAGGCCAAAGACCAACAAATCTATAGAACAACCCATGTTATTGGTAGAAATCCACATTGTCCACCACATCCAAGCCACACATCACGACATGGGAGGTCTTGGCACATGCAATGGGTCAAGCATTCACCTTGGGAGGAATAGTAGCAGTAGCTTTGGCAACGTGGACATAGCTTCGTCCACCAACAACAACAGATTATTATTATTATTATTTTGGGGGGGACCTCATCGTTAACATTGCCAGGAGCAAAAACCCCTCCACCTCTGATACTAGGAATGACAGTCTCTGCACCCACATTTAGCAGTGGGGAAGCACTTGCAAACACCATTTTAGGCAGGGTGGAGGACTCAGCTCCCACTAAAGCATCTAGCACAGGGGCAATGTGATCCCCATTCGCACAGAAAGGACCCATGTGGGCAAGCAAAATGGTTGAAGACATGCTAAAAAATCTCATCAATTGTTTGTAGAGTTGTTGCAATAGTGGAGAATACACTAAAATAAATGTCCTCATGCTTTGGACGATCATGGTGCTCACCTAGGAAAGAGATTTATAATAGCCTCAAACTTCACTAAAATCATTTTGATCTCTTCTTTTATCCATAGATGTCAGAAATAGATTATTTATTGCTTTATAAATTTAAATTTCTCTATGTTGCATGATAATAAATTTTCATTCAACATTTACAAAAATTATTTTGAATAAACTAAAAAGATGTTCCTCATATGTAGCACCAAAACGTGAAATATCATCTAAATACTTTGGAAAATGTCTCTATAAAGGGTCTCAATACATGTCATAAAACAAATAAAGTACCAAGAACACTTACAAACCATACTTTATTTTGAAAGTTGTTTTCCACACATACTTGTCATACAAACTTAATGGTAATTGAACTTGAGATATAACATTGTGAATTACTTTGCATGTTGATGTTAGTCCAACAAATTATTTTTCAATTGTAATAGATAATTTTTTTAATGATTTACTTGTTTAAGATTTTATAGTCTATGCACATCCTCTAAGAGTTCCCTTCTTGTGTACCATAACAATAGATAATCCACATGATAAATTAATTGGGTCTAAGATCCCTTTCCCCTAACAACTCTTGAAACTACTTTACTTTACGTTTGTTCTAAAGTGATTTCTTGTAAGAAAAATTATTAGGTGAAAGGGATTTTGACAATAATTACATCTCATGTTCTGCCTTCTCTTTTGGTGGCAAGCATTTATGAACATGGAACATTTCTTGAAAAGAATCTAGAGCTCATCCAAATATTTGAAGCCTTTGTTAGAATAATCAACTTTATTAATTTATATTTCATCTTGTTGTTTATCCTTTAAAATAAGCCATACAAATGATTTTTTTCCCTTTGTAAGTTTTTTTGTTTGTTTGCCACTTATTATGACAAGCTTGAGCTTTCTTATATGTGTCTTGATGATGTAGTTAACCCCACCGTCAACCTATCTATATATTTATTATCACTCTTCAAGAAAAGAACATCCCAATATCATGTAAGGGCTTACAAATTCACCACATCAAATGCATCAAGGAAATTCACATTTGTTCTAACTTGTTAACATTTTGTGCATCAACCTTAGATTTAAATTTACATCTCTTATTTTTTTAAAGTTTCAAACCAAGCCACTTAACAATTCATTTGAAATAGACAAGTGAATTGATCTTTATTTTCTTAATTTGAATATTGATTTCAAATAATGTACTCATTTTATCTCTTTCTTTTCTTTTATTATATTCATAGTGTTTATCTCTTTCTTTTCTTTTATTATATTCATAGTGCTACAAACTTGACATTTATTTACATAGAAATTGTCCTTAATCTCTACCTATGGTTAGTCTCTCAAGATGCCATAGTATTCCCAGTGTCTATCTTGGAACAAGTTTGGTATGCAACTTACAACACTATGTATATATCACAATGATTATAGTTATTCTATGGATCCTTCCAGAGAATAGTGACATTTTTCTCACCCTTCCACTTGTCTTTCTTATAGGAGTTAGGTGGTTGATTTCACTCTTTCTTGGGCTGATTTTGATTGTTGATTTGACATTTTTCTTCCACTTGCTCCTTTTCTTCATCAATTTATTGTGCCTACACACAAAATTCATCAAGGTCCTTTGAATTTCTTGAGATTACATGTCTTCTTATGCTTGAATAAAGACATCACATGTATTTGGTCAAGTTGTCTTAATTTTCATAGTCCAAGCATATTCTCATAACTTGTATATCAAATTTTGTGATTACTATAATTTTTTATCATTTCTTTTATTAAGTTTTAGGTCAAATAGAACAAAATTCTATATGAAACAATTTCTTTAAATTCATCCCACCTAGTAAAGAGATATTTTTTAGATTATGTTGGATATTATTTTGACCAAGTTAGAGAATGTCCTTCCATTTTAAAAGAAATGAAAAATATTTTGTTCCTCACTAACAATATTCATATTAAAATAATATCCTCATTCATTTTTTTCCCCTTAATCTAACTATTCAACATCTATTTATCATTCACAAGCTCTAATTTCTATTTTGTTTCAACTTAGAAACAAGCATGTTTAGATTTATCTAACTTTTGGGGGCTATTCCTCTTTTCTCACCTTCATATGGTTCTTCTCCTCCTGTACAAAAGTTCTTAGTTGAGACAAACTATTGCATTCATGTATTTTTTTTAATGAAAATACTTACCAATTATATTAACTTAAGAAAAGAACTTATAGTTAAATCGAAATAATAATAACAGGAGGAAAAGTCACTCCCCGAGAACCACAAGGGTCATGCTCAAAATCCCTAAAACTATAAAAAAACAATGGCATAGCCCTGAAACAGAAGCACCATAAGACCATATGGGCCTAGCCCAAAATAAAAACACCCTCATGCAGCCAAAGTCGTAGCCGAAGGAGGTGGAGGGTCTAGTTCATCCTTCTTTCTCCATCCCAAGTCGTGATAAGGTTCAAGGTCTGGCAATATCCAACCATATGCATTTTCCTCTTCAACCTCCTTATCTTCTTGTTGTGGGGAGATAGCCAATGCCAATCTGGGATAGCCTTTGGAAGTCGAAGGCCAACATGAATTACCACCCACAGTTGGCCAACCCAAGTGTAGTGAAGTAGCACTTGCTGTCAGAGGCCATCTCGACGGGGAGCCACGATGACATGGAGGAACAACCGAACTATGAGGCGATAACTGACAGTGAGGTGAATGGTGGTGAGGAGGCTGAGAAGGAGAAGTGTTGGTATACCAACGAGAACAACTCTGATCTGGACAACGACCATAGGAAGGAGAACAACTGCCAAAAAATAAAACTTCTGGAGAAACTCTAGCCATCATATTTTCAATTTCTATTGTTATGTAATGGTATATTGGGACTTCATCACTCATTCCCATCCTTGTCTCTAAAGCAACTAGTCCTTTAGCATAAAAACTCATTTTTCTTTCCCATTTCTTACTGTTGGATTCCACTTCATTGTAAAAATTTCTAGATCACAAGGCAACTTCACTTCTTAATTTTGTGATTGTGAACCTATTCAATCATCTATGATATTCAAAAAGTCCTCAACAAACTCTAATAGCACAATAATCTCTAAGATCTCAAATGCTTAACAAAATTTATCAAATCACAAACTTTGTTTTGTCGAATGATACCTTTGAATGCTTAGAATTACAACTAGTGCATTCTATCGTATGAAAGGACAATAATTGTATTATTGTTTCAAGAACATTAATAGTTATGAACAATAATGAAAAGAAAACACAAGTTGGTGGACATCAAGTTTTACCTTGAAACCCCCACTATTTAGAAAACAAAACTAAAAGTATTGGTAGCATTAACTAATTATTATTTTTCTTTCTGACAAAATATAATTAATGTATCAGAACAATTACAATCATTAAATTATGTTGATTTCTCACATTTTCCACTCTGCCTTGATCTTCCTCAAACCAACTCTTTAAATCACTTCTAATACTCATGACTTACAATTTAAAACTTGTCTCATATTTGTAACACCTAAGAAATTCTCTTGCATTCTTTAACAGACTTCAGAACATCTTAGTATACACATGATCATTCTACGGTTACTCTGTTTGCAAAACTTTTTCTACAAAATCAACACTTATGAAACAATGATGGTGGTTACAAAGACCTTGCTTCATTCGCTTACAATTTCATCACCATACAAGAAATACTCTTTATCTTTCTATTGAATTTTTCCTACGAAATGATAAATGGATTTTAGCTTTTACCGATTCTCATGGATTATTATGCCCTGATAGATAGGCATATTAAGATTAATCAGTACCCTATATGATGTTTTCTTGCCATTGGGCTTCTTTCATTTGAGCAATTCGTTTGATCATCAATTATGTTTTGGAACTGTAAGTGGTTTTTAGATCCCTATCATACGACCATTAATAAAAAGTAAAACAATGGGCCAAAGGTACCAAGACCATGTTACATGCAAAACAAAACTTGGGTGAGAAAAACATACAAAAACAAAGGAAGGTTGTCGGTTTTGAAAAAGGTGAAAATTTTATTTGATGCGTTTGATCCAATGCCCACTGGTAAAACTTAATAGACCTGTGTTTAAATTCGGTTCTACATCCACCATTTCCTGAAAAACTCATAATCATCAAAATACAAGGATAAGTAACCATCCATTAGAGCCTTGTGATCCTTTGAATTTTCTCTCTTACGAGAAAGTATTCCTAGTTTAAATCTTGAACAAAGCCAGATTTATGTTTTCATTAAAAATCTTATTTGAGAAAACGATGTTTTTTGGAAACACCTAAACACTTGATCATGATAACTCCTGCATCATTTCAGACATTGGTTTAGGGAGTGGTCAAGGATCTGTATGAAGTGATCCGTTCGAATCCGTGCCTTGTGAACTTCCTTTTTCTTTGGCAGGGGCACCTTTTGTTGACATTTTTCGTGCTTTCATTTTTTTGAAGTGCTCGTTTGGAGAGGCTTCAATTCAGTGAGGCCTTTTGATTTCTTCTGGAAGGTTTGCATTTGGTTAATGTTTTTCAAGCATCGATTGTTGATGGATAATGACTTGTTTAAGTTATAGCATTTGTTTCTTTGGTACAATAATAGTTATGATTGGTTTTTGATAACATATCTGATTGATCAAATTCAATGTCCAGTGTTTAAATGTGAGGCTGGACTGTTGAGAGAGTATTGTGATTTTGAGTTGTTTCCCTTGTGTTTCTATGGTTGCCCTTTGCATGTGTATGACCTTGAATTTGTCTTTAATATTGGTTCTCTCTGGGAATGTCAATTGTTGGGCAAGTTCTCGAGTGTTTGTAGCACCTAATCTTTTGAGGTAGTTTCTCTCTCAAGACAATGTTCCATTTTATTGCTGGAGTTGCTGGTTTCAACTTTCAACAAACCCTTGCTAGATAGCCATGATCATGACATATTCTACATCTAAATGGAATAATCCTATGGTCTTTTTGCTGTATCCCCACTTGAGCCCCACATTTCTGGGGATGGGGAATGCCACCGCCACTGAGACAGCAGAAATGGCTAGGAGTCTCTAGGACATCTTGGGAATGTCCCGGGGACTTCTGGAAATCTCCTGTCCCTAGATATCTCAAAAGTGTTTTTTTCTTCCTTTTTTCATATTTGCAAGCAAATCAGATATGTGTGTGTGTGGCTGATTGAAGGACATTTGCAGATCATTTGTAAACCTAATATGGGCAATTTATGAGGGTCTGTAGCTGCTATTACATACATTATTGCTTATCATGCTGGCTACCCTAAATAAAAATCAGAACTAGAGTTTCTATGTTGGTGTTTCCATGTTTGCAATTCATGTGGTGCTACTATCATATTTATCCAACAATTCATTATCCAAGTCCATTTTCATATATGGTTAATTTCAATGTACAAAGGTTTTCATATAATCAGTGATAATGACAGTATCACTGTCCATAAAATGTCAGTCATAATCAGCAGTCATATTTGACATATTTGACACATACAATTCATATCTTAGTCATTAGTATTTGCAATTTTTCTATTTTACTAATTTGCCAAAGTTTCATTTGAAATGTAATTTTTATACATCTTTTCATAACTAGATTTTCAAGTACAATATGTATATCATAACCCTTTGTATAAAGTTCTACGACAAAAACTTGAAAAACAATTACAATTCCAACTGCATCAAATTTTTTAACCTTCCATTAGTATACCTAAATATGCTTGTCAAAAAGCATGAAAAATGACAGGGTTCAACCATCCAATCTCAGACCACAGAAAAGAAAAAAAAAATCATCAGTAAGTCTCCTGTAGCACACCATCCAAACATAATTTATTCTTTCGAGTTTCTCCTGCTATAGATTACAAATTTAAGACAAAACAAAACTAGGTATGTGAATCAGTGAAAATGATGGAAAACTAGCAAATGTTTGTCTGGAAAGATCTGCTAATGTTATAATTTTTATTTAACCTCAGAAGATCTATAGGTGCAGATAACCCAATTCCCAGAATACTCTTGGGATTGGAAGAGCATGCAAAATTAGGACTTGCCTTGAATAAGCAACAAGAAACTATTAGCAAGAGAAACAGCAGTTTCCTAACTGCTTCGAATTTTTGTATATTTGAATAATTTTTGACTTCTTGATTCAGGAGACTTTCCCTTTCCAATAAACCAGGGAACCCCTGGAAGAAAAAAAATGTTATAAATAATGAAGCCAAAGGCCTTTCCTAAAAAATATCATAAATAATGAAGCCAAAGGCCTTTCCTATTTATAAATGAACGATGATTACCAAATTTTTGGCCCAAGTTGAAAAATCTGTTCAATGTAATACTTGGATGGTAACAAGCATACCTGAAAACTTCATAATTCCTTCAGAAAAGAACATTATGTCATAGGGAAATCAATCTTACTTTGACTGTGTTGAAATCACCTCTTTTAAAGAAACCTCTATATCTGAGGATTGCAGCTCTAGCAGCTGTTTTTCTTCTTCATTTGTAGTGGAGACAGAAGCATTAGGACGGGGCTTAGTAGTTGACTGTTGATAAAGAACTCCTCCAACCATGCATATTAACAGCCCAATTGTTCCTACAAGTGTTGCATGGTTCTCCCATATGACGAGATTTATTACAACAGTAAGAAGCTTATTCACAATGCCTAAAACTGTAAAACCAGTGGCAGATATGCTCCTGCGACAGGAAAATCCAAAAAACGAAATTGACAATCCAAACAAACAGGAAAGCCCAACTGGTAACAATACTTCTAAAGAATACCAATTGGTTTCTTCTGAACTGTCATGCTTCAACTTCTTCAACTCACCCATGATGAGTAGCTCCAATGGGAAGAGAAGAAAAGCTTCCAGGTTATTATATAGCACCAAACCCCAAGTGTTAAGCCCAATTGTCATGACAACATGCTTTATATAGACAAAGTCTATTGTCATACTTACCAAGTATGCCAAGGCCCAACTATATGCCATGACGGTGAAATGATAATCTGTTATAACATATAGCACACCACCGCCAAAAATAATAGCTAATGAGCTCCATGTTTTGGCAGTAGGCCAGGGCTGCTTCAAGTACAAAGTTTCACCAACAGCAACAAAGATAGGGACAGCAGAGCGAAAAACAATGAATGTGTCAACATTTGCATGAAGCAGCAACTCACTATTCGTAAACAGAGACATGTAGAATATTAAGGCGGCAGGTAGAAATCTCCACATTGTAATTAAGTCAAGCTTATCATGTTGCAAATATTTTAGCTGACCAAGGATAAAGACTGCCATAAAACTTGTCAAATATTGCAAAGCTGTCAAAGCTCCTGGGTATGGAAATTTCATAATTGCCCATTTGTTGATAATGGATAGCAAAGAAGCAGAAATGCAATACCCAGCCGCAATTCCATAAACAGAAGCTTCTTGCCACAGATTTTGAATTTTTGCTTGCCATGGATTCTCAGGTTCTTTACAGGGTTCCGTATCCTTTTCTCCTCTCTCATCTTCTCTGCTCTCAGGCGATGGTGACGACATCTGTAAAACAAGCTTTCAACAATATCCCATCAATCAAAAGATCCACAGTTAGTGAAAAGCTAAGAAACTTCCAATGAAATGGCTAATCTAAGCATTCCAGTAGATATGGGAACCAATGAAACCTCCACAATAAGCACAAGATGACAATTTACGGGCCTAGCTTTCCTGTATCACAAAAAATCATATGGCATCTTAAACCTGCAAAGTATCCTTACTATTCATTAAGGTTTGTTTATCAATAATTATAGTGAATGAAGGAATGGAAGCCTAACAATGCAAGGAGGCCAATTGTAAGAAACATTCGCTGTCCAAGGGCCTGATACATATTTATAACCTCACAAAAACTTTGCCAACCCATAACAAGATTTAAAGCTAGCATCATGATTGATAAAATCCAGAGTTGGAGTCTGGCAAGAAATTCAAAAACAGAACTTTACGAGTACAAAGAGAGATGCAAACCTTGCTCAGATTATAAGGTTGAATTTTTAAAAATATGGAATATGTCTACATGAGAAAAAATGAAATCCTTGGATCTCATATTGTTGAACTACTGTTAGGAAATCAGATCTTTGGGAATTTATTATATTACTGATAAATAACTGTTCTGATATACAAATATATTGTGATGCTTTTATAAATTATACTGAATATATATTAAGCTGTGACCGCAGGTGAAGGAAGCAATGAACACTGTAATTGATTGTTTCAACCCTGCGATCACAGCACATATATATATGCTGATGAACGGTCACCTTCGTAAACAATGCGTCTCTTAATACCGAACAGTCATGTCTCTTTGTGAAGTCGCTGTTAGTATTAGTGCTAGCGACTGTTAACAACAGTCGCTAGTACTAATAATAACAGCGACTTAGTTTACTTTAAGATCGCTGCATTAACAAACGAATGCTATGTGTTCGGTTATGCATTTGACTCATTAGTCGATGCTTGCAGATTATCGAACATAGTTCGATTAATATCAATGTGACCTCATTAATATATAACTATGGTATTATCATTATTATATTATAAATATAATAATGATAATATGATAGTAATAATATAATCACAACTCTTCATTATTAACATTGTATTATATATATATATATATATATATATAATAATAACACGAATGAAGCTATATCTTAACACTCCCTCTTAGCGAGTGAGTATTAAATATCAAAAGTCTATCATGACATCCGCCACTTCGGGACACACAAGTTAATGTAGTCTCGTCATGAAAATAGACTTGAATATCATGATCTCCGCACAGTCGGGACACACAATTAAGTAGTCTATCATGATATGGTTTCGTTATTACACAACTAGTAATAACAAGAGTCAAGATCTCCGCACAGTCGGGACACACACTTAAGTAGTCAATCTTGACACTTTGGTTAACTATTTACAAGATCGTCACCTTGAAATATTAACCCACTCACAAAATGATCATTTTTACACAATATTGCAATATATATTTTTTATATTTATTCATGAATAAAAAAATTACAATTAAGAGGAATTTAAACCATACATTACAACTTGATCATGCCAAGTTTGTTTCTGAAGTATTCTATCTTTAGCTTTGCAAGAGGCTTAGTGAAAATATCAGCACTCTGTTCTTCAGTACTAATGTACTCTAACTTTATGATATTTCTCTCTACCATATCTCTTATGTAGTGATATGGAATCTCAATATGTTTGGACCTGTTATGGAAAACTGGATTAACAGATAACTTGATACAACTTTGATTGTCACAGTGAATCACAGTTGGATTTAGAGGTTTTCCAAACAATCCAAATAATAGCTTTCTTAACCATACAGCTTCACGTGCTCCCATGGATGCTGCCATGTATTCAGCTTCAATGGAGTTTAGTGCTACTGCTGATTGTTTCCGGCTGAACCAAGAGATCATAGCTGACCCAAGACTAAAACAACACCCTGTAGTACTTTTCCGATCAGTAGTACTTCCAGCCCAATCTGAATCAGAATAACCTTGAAGATTTATTTCTACCTTTTCATACTTTAGCCCAAATCCAATAGAGCCTCGTAGGTATCTCAAAATGTGCTTAGCTGCCATTAAGTGTATTTTCTTGGGCTCACACATAAAGTGACTCACTACATTAGTTGCATAGCAGATGTCAGGTCTAGTGTTCACCAAGTGCATAAGGGATCCAACAATTTCTCTATATAACGTAGGATCAGTGGGTTCAGACTCTTCTGCTTCAACTTTGAGTTTGTGCAAATTTGTTTCCATAGGTGTGGATAAAGGCTTACATTCCATCATTCCAAATTTGGTTAGTATATCAATAGTGTACTTTTGTTGATTTAGCAAAATATAGTCTTTCTTTTGAAAAACTTCCAAACCTAAGAAATAATGTAAGAGTCCTAAATCCTTCATGTCAAATTCAGCAGTTAGCTCTTGCTTACATTTTGCAATAAGATGATCTTCTCCTGTTATCAAGAGATCATCTACATAAAGAACCAAAATAACCATGTTGCCATCTGATATCTTGAAGTAAATGTTAGGATCTGCATCATTTTTAGAATATCCTAACTTTGAAAGACAGTTGTTTATTCTTTCATACCAAGCTCTAGGAGCTTGTTTTAATCCATATAGTGCTTTCTTTAGTTTGCAAACATATTTTGATGCTTCATGTATAATGAACTCTTCTGGCTGCTCTAAGTATACTTCTTCTTCAATAGTGCCATTTAGGAATGCCGTTTTCACATCCATCTGGTGTATCTTCCACCCTTTAGAGGCTGCTATAGCAATAATGGTTCTGACTGATGTATACCGAGCTACAGGAGCAAATGTTTTTTCATAATCAATACTTGCTTTCTGTGAGAACCCTCTAGCAACAAATCGAGCTTTATGTTTTTCAATACTTCCATCAGGAGCATATTTAGTTTTGAATAGCCATCTAGAAGAGACAATGGTTTTGTTTTTAGGTCTGGGTACTATGTCCCAGACATCATTTTTTATTATGGATTGATATTCTTCAATCATTGCCTCTCTCCAAGCTTGATTAGATAATGCTTCCTTAGGATTTGATGGTTCTGAATTATTGATTTCAGTTATAAGAGCTGCATAACATTTCTGAGTTCTTGTCCTTTTATTTTCATGAGATATTTCATTAGGTTCTACATTATTTTCTTTAATCATTTTCCTTGCCCATAATGGCCTTTTCTTGTCATTGATTACTTTAGTATTTTCATTTTCAATGACTGGTAGTTCAGGTTCTTCCATATCCTCCCTCTCAATTTCAGCAGTGTGATCTTCTTCTATCTCCGGGATGTTATCCTCTTCAAAGTTTTTAAATGTGCTATTTTCATCAAATTTTACATCTTTACTCATCTCAACAGACTTTTGTCCTGGAATATAGATTCGATACCCTTTTGTGTTTTCACTATAACCAACAAGTATGCCTCTCTTACCTGATGGTTCTAGTTTAGTCCTTTTTTCTTTAGGTACATGAATATATATTGTACATCCAAATATCCTGAGATGACTTAGATCTAGCTTGATCCCTGTGAATGCTTCTTCTGGTGTTATGTTTTCTAGTACGGAGTGTGGACACCGATTTTGAATATATACCGCTGTATTTGAAGCTTCTGCCCAGAAGGAAGTATGAAAGTTTTGATCGAGCATCATGGCTTTTGCTGCTTCGATTATGGATCTATTCTTCCTTTCTGCTACTCCGTTTTGTTGAGGATTATACGACACAGTATACTCCCTCTTAATCCCAACAGAACTACAGAACTCTTTAAATATGTCAGATTTGTATTCACCTCCATTATCTGATCTTAATACTTTTATTCTCTTGTCTGTTTGATTTTCTACTAGTGCTTTGAATTCTCTGAATTTAGATAGTACCTCACTTGATTCTTTAACCTTAAGAAAGTATATCCAAGTTTTCCGAAAATAGTCATCAACAAAGATAATATGGTATAGTGATCCTGTTAATGAAGGTGTTGACATGGGTCCACACAAGTTAGTATGGATCAATTCTAAGATTACTTTAGATTTGTGCTCACTTGTAGAGAATGATCCTTTTATATTCTTCCCTAGTGCACAACCTTTACAGATACCAGAATGATCAGCTTTTAAGTGTGGAAGACCCGTAGTAATTTTGTTTATCATAGGTAGGGCATTATATCTTAGATGTCCCAACCTCTTATGCCATAATTCACTGTGGTCTGTAATTTCATGAGTTAGTGCAGCTTTCTGGTCATTACATAGTATGTATAGACTACCATCTCTTGTCCCTATGATTGTGGCATTTTTCATATTTGAATTCTTAGGCCATAATAGAACTTTGTCTTCATTAAAGGTGACATGAAATCCTTGATCTGCTAGTCCTGATATAGAAACTAAATTTCTTTTGATTCTGGGTACAAATAGAACATCTTTTAGTTGTAAGGATACTCCATTCTTTATCTTGATAGTACAGGTCCCTATTCCTTTTACTGGGTAGGTGGAGTTATCCCCAATAGTTACTTCTTCGGTTGAATAATTTTCAATTGTTTCAAACTGATTTTTGAATCCGGTTATGCGTCTTGATGCACCACTATCAATTATCCAAGTTCTATTGTTTGAATTTAGTTCACTTGAGAGAGCTGTAAAGAAAAGTGGAATTTATTTTGCTTAAGCTACGGTGGCTTGAGTCTTTTGTCTTTTAGGACAGTGTCAATGAGTGTGCCCATATTTATCACATTTGTAACATTGAATCTTAGAAAAATCTCTTTTGTATCCCCTCTTTCTTTTGAAAGATTTTTTCTTCTTGTTGTGAGACTTTGTGTTGAGAGCTTGTGTTTCTCCCTCTTTCTTTGAACCTAGTCCTCTGGTAATTAGTCTTGATTCTTCCTGAGTGCAGTCGTTTTTAAGTTGATCAAATTTTGGTAATGGTGGACAAGTGCTTATACATTGAATGAAATTCTCCTAAGATGTTGGTAGTCCCCTTAGTGCTATTAGAGATAATTCCATGTCTTCTATATTGTTACCAATTGAGAATAGTTGATCTCGAATTTCAGCAATTCTTAGGAAATAAGATGTAACTGTTTCCCCTTTATTCATCTTTATGGTCAATAGTTGTTCCTTCAAGGTTAATATTCGACTTGTATTGTTTATTTCGTATGATTCTTGAATTTTCTTGAAGACTTCATATGCTGTTGTTAATCTTGCTATACTTGGGAGAATGAAATCTTTAACTGAATCAACTATTAATTTCTTTGCTTTATTGTTCCTTCTTTTCCAAGTTGTTTTCTCTGCTATTCTTGCAATAGTGTGGTGATCCTAATTTTCCATGATAGAAAATTTGATGCTCCTTCCAATCTGTCTTCCATTCTGATTCCGGTAGTCATTTTTATGATTTATGATAACTCTTTACTTTTAAGTAATATTTTATTTTGTATTCCAGTCAAAGAATAATTCAGAGATTAATTCCCTTTAACTCTGCTCTGATACCATGTTAGGAAATCAGATCTTTGGGAATTTATTATATTACTGATAAATAACTGTTCTGCTATATAAATATATTGTGATGCTTTTATAAATTATACTGAATATATATTATGCTGTGACCGCAGGTGAAGGAAGCAATGAACACTGTAATTGATTGTTTCAACCCTGCGATCACAGCACATATATATATGCTGATGAACGGTCACCTTCATAAACAATGCGTCTCTTAATACCGAACAGTCATGTCTCTTTGTGAAGTCGCTGTTAGTATTAGTGCTAGCGACTGTTGTTAACAGTCGCTAGTACTAATAATAACAGCGACTTAGTTTACTTTAAGATGGCTGCGTTAACAAACAAATGCTATGTGTTCGGTTATGCATTTGACTCATTAGACGATGCTTGCAGATTATCGAACATAGTTCGATTAATATCAATGTGACCTCATTAATATATAACTATGGTATTATCATTATT
The DNA here is from genome assembly GCA_027943335.1 of Chamaecyparis obtusa. Taxonomy (NCBI): domain Eukaryota; kingdom Viridiplantae; phylum Streptophyta; class Pinopsida; order Cupressales; family Cupressaceae; genus Chamaecyparis; species Chamaecyparis obtusa. Next base: position 992,241 of record BSBK01007987.1, on the reverse strand, counting down.
ATATTATAAATATAATAATGATAATATGATAGTAATAATATAATCACAACTCTTCATTATTAACATTGTATTATATATATATATATATATATATATATATATATATATATATAATACGAATGAAGCTATATCTTAACAACTACAACTTGTAACGAAGCAAGGGAACCAAATGTAAGAAATGCTTATAAGTAACAGCCTCTACAACTGCTATAGTGAGATTTCTACTATAGCATCATCATTGATACAATCTGGAGGTGAAGCAAAGCAATCATTAAAAAAAAAAGAACTTTTGGGGTACAAACATACATGCAAGACTTGTTCAATATGCAAGGTTGTGTTCAAAATCTAAATTGTGTACACAAGAAAGAACGAGGTCCTTTAAGCTTAGAATGTGTAGTTAAGAAAGATTTTAGTCTAAGTTACCGGTTCGAGTTCGGTTCTAAGTTTGGGTACGAAGAACTGGTTCGCAAGTACGGCAAAATTTTGAAAAGGGGCTTGGGTTCATTAGTACAAAAACATGTAATATATATATATATATATATATATATATATATATATATATGAAGCTTGGAAGCATGAGTTAAAATTAGAATGTCACATAGTATCATAAAAAAATTTAAACAACAAAAACACCATAAACTTGTAATCATAGCATCATGAATCATGATCATACCATCATATACTTCAAGTTCAACATCAAAGATTCAAAACATTAAAATTAAATAATAACATCAAGTTCAAGTATCATTGTTTCAAGCTCAACTTATGGATTAAAAATTTATTAATATTCTTCTTCATCTTCTTCAGCATTAGTTGACTCAGCAATAAAGCTAAGGTCAATGGGATCAACAGCAACAATAATAGTATTGGTGTCAAAATCTTCAAATTCATCAAGTGCAAGCCGAGAAGTGGATGCATCCAACTCCACAAGCTCTGCTCAACCACCTATTTGCTCTTGCTCAAGACAAAATAACCTACTTGCACACCACAAATGAGAATGAGAAGCAAACATAAGCCTTTCATATCCACCTTTTAGGGTTAAGGATGTCAAAATTTTATAAAATATGCAAAAAAAAAGTCACTTAAGTGACGTCCGCGGGTCCCAGTTCCCTGAAGTTTGCTGGAAGTTTGCCGTTTGGAGTGCTGGTCTGCCTTGGTCCATTCGGCTGTGCATCAAGTTCGAACTGGGCTCAGAAAAATGGAACCCTGCCCGGACCACCAGGCGAACTGGACTGGGACCAGGTACCAGTTTGTACTTCTGCTGGTCCGGGGGGGTGGAGTAGTGAACCAGGGTAACTTAGATTTAAGTCCTTGGATTCCTTATCGTTGAGCCACACTTGGTAGCTTGAAAGAATTTAGTACAAAGGAATCTTAGAATTTGAATGGCAACTACCAAGTATGCTAGTCAACAGTATATAAAATGTAATCTTATAGACATAAATTGATAAAATTGAAAATAGCAAACTCTAACAGAAAATAGGCCATCAATTTGCACCCTGCTTAGAAGCAAATTGTTCTCAATTTGTGCTATAGATGGAGTCTGGAGATATCACTGCTCAATATTGATTGAGAGACCCGCTAAACTTGCAAAGAAAAGATTCCTCTTCTGCTTACAGAATGTGTTACAGTCTGCTTGCATGCAGTGGTCCTGTCCTTGTATCCAATAGCATACCCTCTGGAAATAGAGGCAGGAAATCTAGAATAACATCCTTGGGACACATAACAAATATATTATCTCCTATGTATGTGACAGCTGTCTAAGCGAATGCCTAGATAACCAAAAGGTCAAGCCCAGAAGCATTTAGTCCAATTTCCTACAGAATGATATGTATACTGTATCTAATAGGTTACCCGTTACACCCAGTAATGCTGTTGTTTCTTGAATCTTGTCTCTCATCTGAAATGTTGGCAGACCATATTTTGACATGTATAGATAATTTTATGTAGGGTTCGAAGGGAATATTCTTGACTGCAGCATGTAACTATAATAATTTCTCTACCAGAAATGTTCACTTACTCCTTTCATTGATGTAATGTGCAAGGAACAAAGAGGGCAATGGCAAGTTCATATTATGAATGGCATTGAAGCACACAACAAAGTCACAAGACTTGAAAGAAATGACAAAATGAAGATATATGATTCCCTACTACAGTGATCCAAGATGATGTGTAGAAATTGATCATTTATCGTATTAGAATCTAGACTGAAGGTATGTATAATCATGAACCATGGAGCAAGGATCCTGCTTACTACTTTAGTGAATATTGCATGTAGCAACAATGCATTTGCCATAACCACTGTCAAAAGTGGTTAAGAAAATCACCAGTCCCTATTCAACAAGACAGCAGCAGAAACTAAAGTGTGTCCACACGTGCTTAAAGAACAATTTCAGAATGCATAAATTATCTTGCTATAAGAATGAAGAGGCAGGTGCTCGTAAAATCCACCAAAATAGATTTTCAGGATCTTATACAAGCCAAGCTCCTGATTGGAATGCATGAACTCATTCCACAAAGAATACCTGCTCATTAATTATCCTGAATGCTCTTTTACATGGACAGACAATAAAATTATCACTAGAGATGTTGCAGAATCTTGTGGCTTTGAAATGGTCCATCCCATATGAGGAGAAAAAAGTCTTTTCGAACAAAAAGGCTTAGAAAATCTTCTGTTATGCACAAGAGATTCAACTAATAAAATATTCAATCTCGGAGTTCAGAATATGGAAAAGTCGCCTGATTGATAATGGCTAATACAAAGCTGAGATAATGGCTCTAATCTGTGGGTCATAAGGATTAAGCAATTTGACCCTGATTATTATTAACTACTGCAAACTATATGTAGAGTGCTAGCATATCGGCTGCTGCAGTTGGCATCTTCATGCTAATAAATGAACAAGCTTAAATGAAAATTAAGAGTGTTTGCTTGTGGGTTTAGACTGACATTTGTCAAATTGCAACCATTGATGCTCTGTATTCCAGATGATTTCCTTGTCAACAACCAAGGTCAATGCCAAAGTAATAAGGTCTAAAACTGATAAAAACCACCAAATGCAAGATGGTGTGATGACCTGCTCACTGTAATAAACTTGCATTCGCTCTGAAACAATTAAACATGCATATGATATGCCGTACGGGATAGAAGAAAATTAATTACAGAAACCCTAACATATTTCATCAACTGTCATAGAACTCTCAGTTTAACAATTATAATCAATGTTCAGCATTCAATGGTGTTTTAGAGGACTTATAAATCAAATCTATTGACATAAATTTAGCTTACAGTTGTAAACGATCCTGCCCAGGTGTGTGGTGGCGACTATTTTAAAACTTTACCACCCTAATCCTTTTCTCAGTCCTTGGTCGCCAGGATTCGAATGCTAGTGTTTATCTATGGCGGAGTGGTTGAGGCGAGCCGAGTGGGAAGAAAGTAAGTGTTGAATCTTGTTTCTCAGCGCTGATGATAAGATCTGCCCAGTCATTTGCGCCCGGATGCATTCACTGATCTTGAATTTCTGCCCACCCAGGTTGTGATCAGTATACTCTCTCCTTGGCTTGGATGCCAAAATCATCTAAATAGATGTGAGTTGCAAGCCCAACACTGTTCCTTGGATCTGATATGCAGATCCAGTACTAAACCTTCCGAATTTGATAAGAATTGCGCCTTCCAGGATATTCTGGAATAGTGAATTGCCTGAGACAGCTCCAGCGCCCTCCTATTCACAAGCAAATTCGCATAGAAATCGTTTCTGGAGTAGGTAAGAACTACATTGTACTTAGAGAGCAAACGATGTGCTTTGCCGCCGCTAAAACATACTGCTGCGATCCAGGCTTGGCCTACAAATCAACTGACAGATCGGAGTAGCTGTCCAGACGTCACGAGTTCAAATCTAATGAAGTACTTTGCACCCCACAAACATGCCATGGACAGAGATGTATTCAACATCAAGTACCGCAGCGTTTGGTTCAACCTTGGAGTGGGTTTCTAAATTATTCCTCCAGTATAACACTAAATGGGTTAAGGAGAGCAATCAGTTTCGCGTGCCTATGCATTACCCGATTCGCCCAAGAAAGGTTTACTTATAATGATATATTTCCAGAGTTAAATAATACCCAGTTTTCCTAAGAAAGAACTACTTACAATGGCAGATTCCCTGATTATATTAATGGAGTTTAACATAACCGTGAGTAAACCATTCAGACAATTTAGCAGAAACAGAAAGAAGGAAATTACCTTTTGCAGAACTTCTCTTTATTTTGGCACCATGTAAGAGGCCCGCGAAAGTTCAAAGATCTTCTAAAATTAAATCACAGGAAATGCTTTGTATCCAAGGCAAGATTAGGATAAATATTGTGGAGCATACCTCTATTTAAAGAAATTCCGTACTTCAGCAGTAAAGAATGAAGTGTTCAAAGCTCAGCAACATTTAGTCTATGCTCGATCTAGCCAAAGAACAAATAAATCAAAAGCTTCCCTCATCTTTGTGCATCTTGAGAACAAATAAGTCGAGCTTAATTGCAGTGAACGGTGGAAGATTTTATATTTGTGCTAAGAAGAATTGTTGTGACACCCGTTACACCGTGCAAATTTTGAGGGCATTACACTAGATTCCCAAAAAACATCGACAGAAACCACGGTTAAAATGATTCGTATATAAACAACGTTTGGCAAGCGAAATAGTTATATTGGGAGAGACACCAGGGCGATTTTATCTAAGGGCTATGATGTCCCAACTCACCGAATATCTCTCAATACTTTATATAATTGAAAATATTTAAACATATGAATATTTGATGTCATCAGATTAAAAAAAAAAACTATAATAAAACTTATAGTGGTGAAACATGTATGAATGTTGAAAAATATGAAATAAGCCATCATAAACTTAAACATGCTAGGGTGCATTGGAACAAAATTTTAATTTAGGGTTAAAGATTTTGTTAAAAAATTACAATGAATTTTTATATGTTAATTTATTATTGTAATTTTTATATGTTAATTTATTGGCATCTTAATGGAGGAATCACATGTCAAGATGTGAATCTTTAAAAATAAGTAAGATTTAGATTGAGTTTGAAGATTTCACTTAATAAAACAGAGTGACATCTAATTAAGAGAAATAATCCCAAACAATCTAGATTAGAGGTTTCAATGGAAAAGAAAAGGGCAAACTCTACAAATATCTAAAATAATGGGCGTAAGAAGTATATTGTCTAAGGTATAGATTGATCCCTATAATGAAAAGTAAGTTCACACATTCCAAGCAAGGATAAACATAAGCAAATAAATGTAGGGACAAGTGGTTGACAAAAGAGGAAGTCAAAGACTTGGCAAGACAACAATATAAAATTGAGGTAGAGGTGTATAATCTTCTAATAGTTGTCTTATCATTTGTTGGATGCAAGGTTAGAAAGGATTATCTTATTAGGCAATTTCGGTCTTAAATTAAAAGTTGGGAAATCTAAGAAATGTTTGGAAGATGCCTTAACAATTAATCAATTACTAACCATTCATTCCATTCAATTTATGTACATAAGTAAATAAGAATAACACACAACACTAGGATTTTTATGTAGAAAACCTAGTGCGGGAAAAACTGGGGTGAAAATCACACTCACTTTGTGAATAATTGATTACAATGTCATAGGCTAGAGGCCAAGGAGCTCATTGCTCCTGATATGGACTTGCAAGCTAAGACACACAACCTTAGGACAAGATACAAGGACTTGCTAATCATTCAAGATCTCTTTCTTCAAGACAAGGTACAATATAAATGATTGCAATGAATAACTTGAACTGAATAGAAGTGCATTATTTGAAATGTTGATTACAATTTCTTGTTCCTACATCTATAAGTGACTTCATCACTACTTGTTTATACATTCACACATTTGCACTTCGCAATATATCATACACAATCATATACAACACATAATTTCATCTTTGAAGGATATTTGCCTTTATATATTGATTGCAACACAAAATAACATCAATTAGGTTGGACTAATTAGATGTAATGTGCAACACTTAGATTGCCAACCCCATTTCATTCTCCAAAGCATGTAGAAGGAGAATGAGACATGTGAGGCATCACACTATGTTTGCACACCTTTCTCTTGATCCAAAGCTATCGCCATTATCACAACATGTAACCACATGAACCAAAATGCCTTAAGTTGGCCTCAAGGGATAATACTAGTAACACAAATTAGCCAAACAAACATAGAATGTAGTGCAAACCTCCTCAACATCTGTATATACAAAAGATATCATCACCTAACACCAACATAACAATATTTGAGAGCTGGAATATCTGAACACATGAAGGTAGAAGAATAAAAAATATTCTTCCCAATTTTTATACTATCACTGTCATGCCAAAAATTAAAATATCATAACTTTTGTTGAAGACCAAATGGGATAATAAAGCCTAAGATGTATTGACCTTTGATAACTATCAATAACATTTACCAACTGCAAAGTGAAATGCAACAATGCATCATGATGTAGATAAAAAATAAGAAAACAATATGACATATTGTTAACCATAATAGTCATGCTTAGTCATTTTCACGTATACACAATTGGAACCGTCTCCAAAAAATTGGATAAGACCTAAGATATCTGAATATACCTTCTACAATCATCTCCAAAAATCTCCATTCACCAATGTGAACATATATATATACAAAACTGACATTGCACCACTCACAAACACACAAGAACACTACACAACACATCTTCTTGATTGTAGTTGACATTAATGACAACAAGTTTCACATCAATGATGATCCAATATTCATATTTGCAACAATCGCTCCCTTTGTCATTGATGCCAACACTTGTGAACTAATGAAAATCAAGATGGTGGGCTATGGAAAATTAACACAATTCAAAGCAATGAAAAAATGATTTGGTTTAACAAGGAAGATCTTTCTCCCAACTCACCTACCCAACATGAGGCAACTAACCATGGTCACAAAGCACATCCTTTGGAAAATAAGTTAGGCTTCAAATAGACTTAGATCCACTGTTTGTTGGTTTCCACTCAAACTCCCTTTCACAATGACTCTCCTCTAACTCCAAGTTACCCCCTTCCCCTCCCACAAGATCACCATGCTTAAATGGATCACAAACACCAACTTTGGTTCCCCATTTCACATGACACAATTAACTTTGAAAATAAGTAATTATAGGTAAATAAGGTATGTCTAAACCATCAACAACCTTCCAAACCACTGGTGACTCCAACTTGCATACCGTTCACATAAACTACCCCAAATCCTAGTAGCCCTTACCAATGACAAAACTGGGCATAATTCCTAAGAAACACCTAATAAATAGAAGATAAGGATAATTTTGGATACCCTTTTTGGGGACACAAAATATTTAAAATTTGACTATATGATTCTTTTGGAACACTTGCCTCAAATAAGGACTGTTATCGCTGCTCCAAGGCTTAATTAGGCTATTTTTGCATAGTAATTATGAGAATCTTTGACTCCTAAACACAAATTTGACTCCAAGGGTCGAGATAGGCTTTAAATGAAATGAATCAACAATTTTCATGGTTTGGAAGATCTATTTTATCACTAATTTTTCAAACCCTCATCATTGCATTGTTACTAGGCCAAAAATCATAGAATAGCCTGACTAGGGCATCAACACATTACTCACAAATCACAACCTTCATGCCTATTTTACTTTAGGGTGGAATTCAACAATGGAAGAGGATAAATCTTTTATTTTGTAAGAAAACCCTCATATCCACGGGTTATAGACATTGTTATAGAAAAATGGTGATATTTTGCTAAAACCTGCACAAAAATCAATAAGATTGGATTCAAATGAAAAGTGATACCATTCCTTATTGCTCAAAATCATGCTTAGATTGTTTTAACACCATAAAATATTGTACAATGGACTATTACAGTCACAAAACTGTGAAAAATGAAGGAACAATGTTTCTGTTATTGTCTTTTCCACTAGTCAATCCATCAAAACTCCAACAACCATATTACATCAAGTTCCTCCAATGTTTATAGATATCTCCCACCAAAAAAAACTACCAAAACTAATTCTAGTGACCATTTGAATCTACTTGACCATTGGCATTCCTATTTTGCCATTTTACATCTTTTCATAACAACATTTTCTTTTTTTGCCAATTTTGCACAACTCACTCAAAACTTACATATGTGACCTTTCAACATTAATAATGGCCTTCATAGGCCTTATTATATCATATTAATTCTCTAACATACAAAAACACAAACTTGCATACATATGACACTTATTGACAAATTGGTTGAAAGAAAAGTTGCTTGACAACTTTTCTTGCAACTTGATAACTTTTGCAAACTATGACACTAACAACTCTAATGACCCTTATTTCATCATGGATAGTCTATTAAGACCTTATTACAAAAAAATGACTCAAGATGTTAAGACTCTACATTGAACCTCTTTTGATGAGCAAGGCTAGGTGCCCTTGCACCATACACCTTGGGTAGAATTTGACCAAGTCCCCTTGAGGATTGCATTGAACCAACCCACTCTTGATGTTATCAGGATCTAGCCTCCAAATTTTTTTTCCAATTGGCACACCTTTCCACTGGATTAGATACTTGAGCCTTGTATCATTCTTGGTATTATTAGACTGGGTGTTTCCTTGACATGGTCCTTTCTTCCCAGATTGATTGGTTGATTATTTCTTCATCTTTCCCTTGTCCCAAACTAATGTAGGAATAATCTTCGCACTTGCAAACATATGATTTCCATATTTTTCTTGGACTACCTTCTCTTGCACCCTTGGTATACACTTGAACTCATGCACTTGGCCATTGCCATACACCCTTATTCACTCTATCCTTATCCTTCATCTTTCAGTTTATATTTTTTGCCCCAATAACATTTTCCTTATCAAACACATAGACCTCTTTCTTGATAAGAAATGACTTCCCACTTTCCATCTTTGGAACCAAGCAACAAGGTATTGTTCCTATTAAGATTACATCATGGTTCTTTAACCACTCTTGCCTAGTTTAAAGCAATGTATCCTTAATTTTCCCTTCATCTGTCATTGGCATCAAATCATTACCTCTTCTCCTCAAAACTGAATCACTTACCATTCTAATATCTTCAAGCTTTGAAGTTCTTGCATACTCCTCACAATGTTCTTCCTTAAAATTGAAAAATTCCTTCTTTCCAAACATGATTGCTTTGGCTACCTTGGAATTATCCTTGATGTCTTCTTGTAAAGGTGTTAAAGTAAATGTATTCTCATCTTTTTCAATCTAATAGGTATTGTTTCTACCATCATACATGGCACGTCTATCAAATTTCCATGGTCTTCCAAGTAAGAGATGGAAACAATCCATTAGTAAAATATCACAAAGAAGTTTATCCTTATACCCTCCAATATGAAACTCAACTATGGCTTGTTCATTCACCAAAATGTATTGATTTTCATTCAACCAAGATAACTTATAATTTGTTCCACGAGGAATTATTTCTAAATTTAGTTTTTCAACCATCTCATTAGACACTATATTATTAGTACTTCCTGAACCTATAACAACCCTACATACCTTGCCTTTGCACTTGCATGTAGTGTTGAAAAGAGTCCTCCTTTGTGTCATGTCCTTCTCCTTGGATGCTTTATTAAGTATTGTTTTCCTCACCATCAATGGTTCACCTACTTGAGGAGCAAAAACTTAATTAGAAGAATGAACACTTTCAACATCTTCCTCTTGTACCAACTGAACCCTCTTGTTACCAACACTTGAAGAAGAACCTTGCCTCTTGGGACACTTAAATGCTGGATGCCCAGACTAATTGCACAATTTTAGCACCTCCCTAAAAAGGTGTTTGAATCTCTACCTCCACCAAATATGACTCTTGAGCCTCTAAAACCACCTCTTTGATAAGCAACTTGTTCCTTTACTTGTATCTCCCTGGTCTTCTTGGGGTTGTCGTGTGCCTCTTCCTCTACTAGTGTTGCCTCTTCCTTGTCTCTCTTTCTTCCTCTTCAACTTATTATCTGCCTTCATGGATAACTTGTAACACTCCTACTATCCTTGGTGTGGAGAGACTAAGTTCTGTTGGAGATTTTCCAGCAAGCTAGTGTTGACTATATGTTTGTCATTTATGACAATATATGGTAAGCAACATGCGTGCAAGCATGATGGAGAGAGCCTTGATCATATGGTTCTTAGATATGTTATCAACATGATATCATAGACACAAAGGTTGATTCTAAGTGAAGACGGTAATACAGTTGTTTGTACCACAAGTGTTCTTGATAGGTCACAGGAAGAGTTCTGTATGTGATTTGCAATATAGTTGTGATGGAGCCCTGTACGTTTATATTTATGGTGAAGACATGTTCATGATGTTATGTTCATGGAAATAGAGTCAGTTGTGCAATACAGGTTGAGTTATGATGTTTCCAGTTGCCAGTTATAGTTTCTTGAGTTTATCTGATGGAGCCGACATTGTTTATGTTGTTGTAGTAGTTACGCCTATCATTTGGATATGTGTGTTTGGTTTCATGTTGGTTGATGCATTAAGAATGTTTGGTTAAGAGTGCATAATATATTTCAATAAGAGAAGAAAGTTTCAGTTAATTTGGTGGCGTCGACAGTGTGAAGTGACGCGTCTACTCATATGGAGTTGCGTGGTCCTATTTGTGTTGCGTACTTGATATATCCATTGGAGATGTTAGTTAAGAGTTATATTATTTATCTAATATGATTTCAAGGAAGTTCTAATAGGCCGACTTGATTATATCATTTGGAGAAAGACACTTATAGCCAGTTAGTTGTGATCGCTAAGTATGGAAGACATTTGAAAGAATAGAGCAGAGCAGAAGGTGCAAAGTATTGAGCCATCAGTAGAAGGTCTATGTGACAAAGAAGAGAGTGCATGCTATTCATTGGAAATGATCAAGACATCAGGTCTAACTCATAGTTCACCAAGATCTGGATATAGTGTGGATCTGTTATGCAGAAGGTTGTAGTCTTCACCCTTTGAGTAGTGAGCTCTTAGACAGTGTGTCCTCACCCCTAACAGGGTTAATTGCAAAAGACTCCTAATAGGGTCCGACCCTTGAATAGTTCAATGTACTTAATGCATTTTAAAGATCAAATCCTAACAAGGTTGTAAGATCTTCTAATAGGGATCATTATACTCTAGTGTAGTTTATAGTGGGTGCTAATTCCCACCGTGGTTTTTACCTATTTGGGTTTCCCGGTAACCAAAATTGTGGTGTTGTGTTAAGTGTTCTCATATTGTGTTTATGCTTAATGTTCTTCTATACTTAATTGGATAAAGAATTGAATATTGTAGATAACTGATTCACCCCCCCCCCCCCCTCTTAGTTATCTCTTGGGACTATTCCTAACAATTAGTATCAGAGCCAAGTGCCTCCGAGAGAAAGTTTAACATCTTGAGGTTGATCAGATGGCATTCTTTAGAAAAGAAAGTCCTAAGTTTGATGGAAAGAACTATCTGGATTGGAAGAAAAAATTGATGACACATTTGTAGTGCATTGCCTTTGAGATTTTTGAAGTAGCTACTAAAGAAGTTCAGATTCCTTCTTTATCAAATCTTGCAAAAGAAGATGCAAATCTTAAGAAAAAGGATATGTTCACTCAAAATGCTATTGCCAAAGAAGCCCTTATCAGTGCCTTGTCTGACAGTGAGTTTTCAGAGATCAAGAAGGTTGATAAAGCCTACAAGATATGGAAGTATCTAGAAGACATGTTTGAAGGAGATGTCCAAGCTAAGAATGCGCGCATAAAGACATGGAAGAAAAAGTACAATACATTGGAGATGTTACCTGAAGAGAACATCAGAGCCTACAATCAAAGGATTAATGAAGCGGTTGCAGGAATCATAAACAATGGTGGAGAAATTTCGGAAGAAGACATAATGGACAAGTTGATGACTACTTTGATAGCAGAATATGAAAGTAAGATAAACATCCTAGATGAGATTATGCAGTTTTCAAAAGACTTCAGAAGAGAGACCTTAATTAGCAATATTTCAGCATTCGAGATCTCAAGTTTGAAGACAGAGCCTAAAAGTGAGACAACCTTCAAAGTTTCAGTCCATGGTAAGAAATCCTTGAACACTTTTGGTAATTTTGATGATGATGAAGAGAAAGAACTAGATGATTTCATTTCTATGATTGCTAAGAAAGAAAGGAAAGGAAAAGGGAAATATGAAGGTCAGTTACCATTTAAATTCTTTTCATGTAACAAGATTGGTCACTTTGCATCTAAGTGTCCTACAAGAGTTAATAAATTTAAAACTAATTACAAGCCTAAGTATACAAAAGAATGTTACTATGCTAGAGATGGAGTATTAGATGAAGATTCAACAGAAGATGAAATTGGATTCATTTCTCTTGAAGATATGGGAAAAAATGTTTGATAAAATGGACCTTGAAGATGAAAAGAAAGCACAAGAGTTAGCATTGATTTCACAAGCAGATATCATAACAGATTGGATCATTGATATTGGTTGTTCACATCACATGACAAGAGACAAAGATAGATTTGTACATCTAGATAAGTACAAAGGAGGTATGGTTAGATTTGGAGACAATACTCCTAAACCTATCATAGGTAGAGGAGCTATCACCTTGGATGGAAAGAACAACACTGATGATGTTCTTTATGTTGATGGTTTACAACATAATCTACTAAGTGTTGGACAGTTGCTTGACAAAGGATATAAGTTGGAATTCAAAGACAATAAGTGCATCATTAATAACAAGGAAGGAGAAATGATTGCATCAGGCTCAAAGACAAAAGGTAATGTTTTTCAAATTAATTCAGAAGCATGTTGTTTTGTTGCTAAAGTATATGACAGTTGGTTATGGCAAAAAAGACTATGTCACATCAATTTTGACAACATAGTGAAGATAAGCAATGTAAAGCCAGTAAGAGACCTTCCTAGCATTGCAAAACTAGTTGATACTATATGAAGGGAATGTGTGATGGGAAAACATGTGAGGAATTCATTCAGAAGCAAGCATAATTTAATAGAGAACAAATTGGATCTACTGCACACAGACCTATGTGGACCAACTCAAACAATATCATACTATGGTGAAAGGTACTTTATTTTGTTTGTTGATGATTATTCTAGAATGATGTGGGTTGTGTTCTTAAAAGAAAAATTAGAAGCATTTGAAAATTTCAAAATATTCAAAGCTAAAGTAGAAAATGAGTCTGGATTGAAGATAAAATGTCTGAGATTAGATAGAGGAGGAGAATTCACCTCTAGGAGATTTTATGAATACTGTGAAGAACATGGGATAAAGAGATAGCTAAGTGCACCTAGAACCCCTCAGTAGAATGGAATTGTAGAGAGAAGAAATAGGATCATACTTGACATAGCGCACACCATCATGATTGAAGGAAAAGGTGCACACACCTATTGGATGGATGTGGTCAATACTGTAGTCTATACTATCAATACAATTCAATTGAGGCCAGGCGTAGATAAGACATCTTATAAGCTATCGTTTGGGAATGTACCTATAGTAAATTACTTTAGAATCTTTGGAAGCAAGTGCTACATCAAGAGAGATGAAACCATTGGCAAGTTTGATGCAAGAAGTGATGAAGGTATTTTTCTTGGTTACTCTACTAAAAGCAAAGCTTATAGATGTTTTAACTTAAGATTGAAGAAGATCATTGAAATTTCTCATGTTAATATTGATGAAAAGTTTATGATTCAAGAACGATATCATGATTATGCACCTATGATTGAAGAATAACCTAGACCTACCACTAGAGAGATAGTTGTTGAAGAAATGTTTGACAACATTGATGTATTGTTCAATGACCCCGAGACTAGTGAAGAAAAATCATATAAATAAGATGAAAGAGTCACACCTAATGTTCCTAAATTCACATCTAGATATTGTTCAAAGGAAGACATCATTGGAGATCAGAACAACAAAGTCATGACAAGATCTAAAGCAAAAAGTTCCACAGTTGATGAAGCGGTATGTTTACTTTCACAAATTAAACCTTTAAGTGTTGAAGATGCTTGTAATGATTTAGATTGGCATGAAGAAATGAAAGAATAATTAGATCAGATAATTAAGAATGATACTTGGGAACTGGTCCCCAGGCCTAGTGATAAAAATGTGATTGGAACCAAGTGGATATTTAGAAACAAGATGAATGAAGATGGAATAGTAGTAAGGAACAAAGCAAGACTAGTATGTAAAGGGTATGCACAGAGAGAAGGAATTGATTATTCTGATACATTTTCCCCTATAAGAAAATTGGAAGCCATAAAGTTATTTCTAGCCTATGATACATTCAAGAACTTTAAAGTATATCAGATGGATGTCAAGTTAGCATTCTTGAATGGAGAATTGAAGGAAGAAGTCTACATAGAGCAGCCTGAAGGATTTACTTTATCAGACAGACTTGATATGGTATGCAGACTAAAGAAATCCCTCTATGGACTTAAGCAAGCCCCTAGAACATGGTATGAAAGATTAGATGGTTACTTGAATAAGATTGGATTCAAGAAAGGAGCAACATATTGTAACTTATTCATAAGAGATACACCTGATGGATTATTGTTGGTTGCTATATTTGTTGATGAAATTATCTTTGGTGGCAATGACAAGCTTAGTGTCGAATTTGCTAAAGATATGCAGAGAAAATTTGAAATGAGCATGATTGGAACTATCAAGTACTTTTTGGGACTAAATGTGCAACAGATAGACAAAGGTATATTCATTAATCAGACTAAGTATGTGAAAGAGATATTAAAGAAGTTCAAGATGGATGATTGCAAGATAGTAAGTACCCCTATGATAGTAGGATGCAATCTTTCAAAAGAAGATGATTCAATAGAAATAGACATGACCTTATATAAGTCTATGATTGGTAAACTCATCTATCTTACTCAATCTAGACCAGATATTTCTAATGTAGCTGGTATTTTTGGAAGATTTGCAGCATAACCTAAACAAAGTCATCTTATGGCAGTAAAGAGGATATTCAGATATTTGAAAGGAACTATAGACTATGGTTTATGGTATCCTAATTTGGAGAATGTAAACCTTCATGTATATACAAATGCAGATTGGGCAGGATGCGTTGATGATAGAAAGAGTACCTCAGGAGGAGCAATATTTCTTAGAGATAGGATTTTTACTTGGACAAGCAAGAAGTAGAATTGTATTTCTCAGTCAGCAACATAAGTAGATTATGTAGCAGTGGCATTAAATTTTTCTACAATTGTGTGGATCAAGCAGATGATAAAGGATTTTGGTATTCAGATTGATTATCCTATTGTTATTCATTGTGATAACACTAGCACTATCAATATGTCAAAGAACCATGTGATGCATGCAAAGACAAAACATATTGAGATAAAATATCACTTTCTAAGAGAGAAAGTTGCAGAGAAAGAAGTAAAATTGGATTATGTGAATGTAAAAGAATAGCTAGCAGACATATTCACAAAGCCTTTACCGAATGATACTTTTGAGTATCTCAGGGAGAAGCTGGGATTAATTCCCTTTCCCGAATCTGATTAGAGTTCGCAGGAGTGCATCAGTCCTCAATAACTGATGAATGGTTGACTACTCTACTTTAGGAGTAGTATCGGTGCTTATTTGTTTTGGTGCCCTTTTCCATTGATATCAAAGGGGGAGTGAGTATATAGTCATAAAAAACAATACAAAAAGAGAGAGTATAGACAGTTGAGGAGTATGAAGTAAGGGGGAGTATACAGTAAGAAGATATAGCAGTTGATATTCAAACCATTTCAGCAGTAGATGGAGGATTCATCCTTGGGGGAGTTTTGTTGAGGAAATGGAGAATGTTATAAAATAAATTGTACATTTGGATTGGTGGTGTTTTTCATTCCATATGTTGCCATCAATGCCAAAGGGGGAGATTGTTGGAGATTTGCCAGCAAGCCAGTGTTGACTATATGTTTATCATTGATGACAACATATGGTAAGCATCATGCATGGAAGCCTGATGGAGAGAGCCTTGAGCATATGGTTCTTAGATATGTTATCAACATGATATCATAGATGCAGAGGTTGATTATGAGTGAAGACGATAATACAATTGTTTGTATTAATAGTGTTCCTGACAAGTCCCAGGAAGAGTTATGTATGTGATTTGCAGTACGATTGTGATGGAGCCTTGCACGTTTATATTTATGGTGAAGATATGTTCATGATGCTATGTTCATGGACGCAGAGTCAGTTGTGCAATACAAGTTGAGTTATGATGTTTCCAGTTGCCAATTATAGTTTCATGAGTTTATCTGATGGAGTCGACATCATTTATGTTGTTGTAGTAGTTGCACCTATCATTTGGATATCCGTGTTTGGTTTCATGTTGGTTGATGAGTTAAGAATGTTTGGTTAAGAGTGTAATACACCAAAAATGGGCTATAGGTTCATTAACCTCCTACATCTTCAAATCGAACGAAATCGACATCAAAGTCCTAACCTAAGGCACATCTACACATTATTGAATCCTAATTGATTTTATCCTAAATTCTGTATCGGGAAATATTCCTAGTAATATTCCTAATTTATCTAATTATCTTTAATTAAATATTATTTGGTGATAAATTCTATTTATCCTAAAGTTTGATTAATTGAATATTTTGAATATTTAATTAATTAGATTTAATATTGCCACTTAATTATTTAATTGAATTATTCCTAAATTGTATTATTGTATTTTGACAATAAATCTAAAATCTCATGACTAATTGATTACATTCCTATTTAATTAATTAAAGTCAGTTGTCAAATTTAATGATATAGTTTTACAATAAAAGTTTGATTTAATAATTAAGTAACACATAAATCAATTATCTTAATTCAAAAATCAGTTAAGTTGAGGATAAATCACTTTATTTATTTAATTAATTCATAATTAATTGTGCACATTCAAAGAGCAGTTAAACTCAAAATTAGGAAATCAATACAAGTTGTTAACTTTTGGAAACTCAACATTCTATTTTGAGTTCAAAGCTGATCTAAACTTTTGATTTGAGTTAAAAAGTGTTAGCTTGTGGTGACTGATCAGGAAAGTACTGTACACTTTTCCTCCCGACCTCGCTGGGGTTTTGGGCAAAATTTTTTGAGGCCAACATATTTTTGGTTATTTTGGGCCGACATATTGTAACTCATTCTAACCCTAAAGCGGCAAAAATATTGTATAATATGGCTTAGGGTTAGGGATTTCATAATGTATGATTTTAGTACTTGCGACAGAATTGAGCTGTAAGGGATTACATATTGTAATCAGGTTGTAATCACTGGATAATAAAATATTGGACTCGTTATTGGTGGACGTAGCCCAGGGATTGGGTGAACCACGTTAAATCTTTGTGTCTTGTGTTCTCTTCTGTGTGGTTTATTGTTTTCTGATATTGGTTATATTTGCATGTAATTGTTATTTATGCCTTGTTAATCCTAACAAGTGGTATCAGAGTGAGGTTATTTTGTTCGTTCTTTCATCTATTCTCTGAAGTAGGTCTTACGAGTTAGTGGGAGAGTCTCTCAGTTAAGTGGGAGAAATGGCAGACGAGGGTAGGCTGAAGGTTGATAAGTTTAATGGGCAGAACTTCCAGTTATGGAAGATGCAAATGGAGGACTATCTCTATCAGAAGGATCTATGGTAGCCATTAGAGGGAATAGCCAAGAAAGAGGCAACACTGTCTTAGGAAGATTGGGATATTTTGGATAGAAAGGCATTGGGGAGTATTCATTTATGCCTGGCACAATCGGTGGCATTCAATATTACTGGAGTAATGAAAGCTAAAGATTGGATGGATACCCTAGCGAAGTTGTATGAAAAGCCTTCAGCTTCAAATAAGGTATTTCTTATGAAGCGTTTATTTAATATGAAAATAGTAGAAGGTGGATCAGTCGCTGATCATTTGAATGAGTTTAATATAGTTACAAGTCAGTTAGCCTTAGTTAACATTACTTTTGATGAAGAGGTTAGGGCTCTCTTGATTTTGTGTTCTTTGCTAGAAAGCTGGAATGGCTTGGTAATGGTTGTTAGTAATTCTGTTTCTGGTTCTAATACCCTAAAGTTTGATGATGTTATTGGTGTTATATTGAGTGAGGAAATTCATAGGAAAAGCTCAGGGGCATCCACATCGGGTAGTGTATTGAACACATAAAGCAGAGGTAGAACAAGAGATAGAGGAAACAACTCTGGAAATTGTGGGAAATCAAGAGGAAAATCAAAGGGAAAGAGGTTTGAATCGAAAGGGCTAAATGATTGCTGGTACTGTGGAAAACTAGGTCATAAGAAGAAAGATTGTTGGTCTCGGAAGAAAGATCAAGGAGACAAACATGATGGAAACAAGGAGGCAAATGTGGTAAGTAACAAATCCGAAGAGGATGCTTTGCTCTTGTCTTTAGAAAATGTTGATGATTCATGGGTGTTAGATTCAGGGGCTTCATTTCATGCTACACCCCATAGAGGTTATTTTGTTGATTATGTCCAAGGGGATTTTAGGCTAGTTTATTTGGGAGATAATGAACCCTGTCAAATTGTTGGAAAAGGGAAAATCAAAATTTAGTTGCACAATGGGAATCATTGGCTACTACAAGAGGTAAGACATGTTCCAAGACTGAGTAGAAATTTAATTTCAACAGTGCAACTCGCTGATGAGGTTGTACAGTTACTTTTAATGATAAAAATTGGAAGGTTTCAAAAGGTTCCTTAGTAGTAGCAAAAGGTGTGCAAGTAGGCACCTTATATCTTTGTATAGGTCATACTATTCTTTCTACTTTAATTGTTTCAGAAGATAATGAATGTTCAGGAACAGTGGCTGTAGTTGAGCAGGAAGAACATCAAACTGTTGCTGTAGATTCTGACACAACATTGTGGCACAATAGACTCGGGCACATGAGTGAGAAAGGTATGCAATTACTTCATTCAAAGAAAGTTTTACCTAGTCTGAAATGTGTTAATATGGATTTCTGTGAAAGTTGTGTGTATGGAAAGCAAAAGAGAGTTAGTTTTGTAAAGAGTGGGAAGGAAAAGAAAGATGAAAAATTAGAGCTTGTGCATATAGATGTATGGGGTCTAGCTTAGGTATCTTCCCTCGGTGGCTCTTTGTATTATGTTACATTTATAGATGATGCATCAAGAAAAGTATGGATTTATTTCCTTAGACAAACATCTGATGTATTTCAAACTTTTAAGAAATGGAAATGCTTGGTTGAGAATGAGACTGGAAAAAGATTAAAATGTCTCAAATCTGATAATGGCAGTGAGTATTGCAGCAAATAATTTGAAGATTATTGTGCCTCTACTGGTATTTGAAGGCATAAAACTGTACCAAGGACTCCACAAGAAAATGGAGTGGCTGAACGCATGAACATGACAATAATGGAGCATGCAAGGAGCATGAGGTTGCATGCTAGGCTGCCCAAAAATATGTGGGCAGAGGTTGTGAAAAATACTATTTATTTAATCAATAGAGGCCCCTCTACTCCTTTGGACTATGGTATTCCAGAGGAAGCATGGAGTGGTAAGAAGGTGAGTTATTCTTTTATCAAAACCTTTGGTTGTGAAGCTTTTGCACTTATAGATTCTGAAAATAGAACCAAGTTGGAAGCTAAGTCAAAGAAATGTGTATTTGTTGGATATGGCATTGATGAATTTGGTTATAGGCTTTGGGATTTTGAAAATCATAAAAATGTAAGAAGTAGGGATGTCATATTCAATGAGAAAGTATTGTACAAAGATTTGACATTGCAGCAGCATGAGAAGAAAGAAAATGACTATGTAGTACTAGATGATACTCCAAAAGCTGATGTTCCAGTAGTTCCTTATGCTCCGCAACAACAACAACAACAAATACCACACACCCCAATGAATGTTAGATGGTCAACAAGGCTAAGTAGACCTCCAGATAGATTTTCACCTTCTTTGTATTCTATCTTATTAACTGATGCTGGTGAACCTGAATGTTATAATGAAGCTATGCAAGTGGATACAAAGCTTCAGTGGGAGTCTGCAATGACAGATGGAATGGACTCCTTGCTGAAAAATCAGACTTGGGATTTATGCAAGTTACTTGCAGGTAAAAGGGCTTTATAGAATAAATGGGTTTATAGGATAAAAGAAGAGGATGGAGGTAAGAAAATATTTAAAGTCAAATTAGTCGTAAAAGGATTTGCACAGAAATATGGTATTGATTTTGATGAAATTTTTTGTCTAGTTGTTAAAATGACTTCTATTCGTACTGTTTTAAGTATTATGGCTACTGAAGATTTGCATTTAGAGCAGCTTGATGTTAAAACAACCTTTCTTCATGGTGATTTGCATGAAGAAATATATATGGTATAGCCACAGGGATTTGAGGTCAAGGGTAAGGAGAGTTTAGTGTGCAAATTGCAGAAAAGTTTATATGGCTTGAAGCAAGCACCTCGACAATGGTATATTAAATTTGATACTTTTATGAATGAGAATGGATACACTTGATGTAATTCTGACCATTGTGTTTATTTTAAGAGGTTGGATGATGATAGCTACATTATTTTATGTTTATATGTTGATGATATGCTTGTAGCTGGATCTAACATGGATCATATTAAGGGGTTGAAACAACAGTTAGCAAAATCTTTTGCTACGAAGGATTTGGGGGCAGCAAAACAAATCCTTGGTATGAAAATTTGTAGAGATAGGAAAAATAGGAAATTGTCTCTATCTCAGGCTGATTATATTGAGAAGGTGTTGCAATGTTTCTCTATGGAGAATGCCAAAGCTGCCAGCACACCTTTGCCTGGTCATTTGAAATTGACTAAGGATATGTGTCCCAAGACACCAGAAGAAGAGACTAAAATGTCTAAGGTACCTTATGCTTCAGCTGTAGGGAGCTTAATGTATGCTATGGTATGTACTAGGCCAGATATTGCACATACAATGGGAGTCATTAGCTGATATATGAGTAACCCTGGTATTGAGCATTGGAATGTAGTCAAATGGATTCTTAGATATTTGAGAGGTACATCCAATAAGTATTTACACTTTGGGGGTTCTACTACTACTGTACAAGGCTATGTTGACTCAGATTTGGTAGGAGATATAGATAGTAGGAGGATTACTATAGGTTATGTATTTACGGCTGGTGGGACATTAGTGAGCTAGATTTCTTGACTACAAAAGATGGTTGCTTTATCCACTATAGAGGTAGAGTATGTTGCTGCTACAGAGGTAGCCAAGGAGATGATATGGCTTCAATTCTTCATGGAAGAATTGGGACATCTACAAAAGGATAATTTTCTACATACAGATAGCCAAAGTGCCATTCATCTTGTGAAGAATTCTACTTTGCACTCAAAGACAAAACATATACAGTTGCGGTACCATTTCATTCGGTCAGTTTTGGATGATGGGAAGTTAAAGATGGAAAAGATTCATATAGATGATAATCCAGTAGATATGTTCACAAAGGTAGTAACAAAGGAGAAGTTTAACTCATGTTCAGCTTCAGTTGGTCTTCTAGACTGAACATAATAAAGAAACAGCTGAGTCCAGGGTGGTTGGATCTAGTGGGAGCCTCATATGGTAGTGGTATTGCTATAGGATTAGTCTCCAAGT
Source organism: Chamaecyparis obtusa (assembly GCA_027943335.1). Lineage (NCBI taxonomy): Eukaryota > Viridiplantae > Streptophyta > Pinopsida > Cupressales > Cupressaceae > Chamaecyparis > Chamaecyparis obtusa. Next base: position 970,599 of record BSBK01007987.1, on the reverse strand, counting down.
GGGAGGTTTTTTAGTGTGGATATTGATAAGTCACCAAGTGGGAGATTGTTAGCTTGTGGTGACTGACCAGGAAAGTACTATCTAGGAAAGTACTGTACACTTTGAGGCTGACATATTTTTGATTATTTTGGGCTGACATATTGTAACTCATTCTAACCCTAAAGCAGCAAAAATATTGTATAATATGGCTTAGGGTTAGGGATTTCATAATGTATGATTTTAGTTCTTGTGGTAGAATTGAGCTGTAAGGGATTACAGATTGTAATCAGGTTGTAATCATTGGATAATAAAATATTGGACTTGCTGTTGGTGGACGTAGCCCAGGGATTGGGTGAACCACGTTAAATCTTTGTGTCTTGTGTTCTCTTCTGTGTGGTTTATTTTTTTCTGATATTGGTTATATTTGCATGTAATTGTTATTTCTACCTTGTTAATCCTAACAAGAAGTTGTTCTTGCATGCTTTTGCATGATTTTGTGAGTTAATTATCTTTGATTTCTTGATGACTCAAAAATCAACTTGAGTTTATCAAGAGTGATTTATGGCTTTTCTCTTGCATCCTCAAGCCCTGAATTTCTATAAAAACAAGGCTCAGTTCTTCATAATTACAACACTCAAATTTGCACAATTACTCTGGCGAATTGGCGATTGAAGGATTGAGCATTTGCGATAGGCGATTTGTGAGATCTTTCATAGTTGATCATTTAGCTTTTACATAGTTTCTTACTCATAGTTTCATACTCATTCATAGCATTTTTAGATCAAATCTTCATTCCAATTTCATTCATTCTAGATTAATTTCATACAGTTTTCCATATTATTGCACAAAAAATCCAAAAATATAGCTTAATCTGCATTCATAATCTTTCATTCTTTGCATTCAAATCCTTTGTTTAGGTGTTGCATTGTCATTGGTCTTGGTTTGATCTGAGAGTATCATACTCACACCTACTAGAAGGCAGTAAATCACCTAGTTAGTTTAGTTTCCATTTCATTGCACGATTTTGGTTTTTTGCTAACCTCTAATGTTTTACTAAAGTGTTGTGTCTATAGCTAGGTACAAAATTCACACACACATTTTTGGCACCCATCGTGGGGCCTTGAAATGGGTTTCCATCACTTTTCTATCCATTTTTATCAATTTCTTGTCGTGTTTTGGTTAAAATTGTGATTTCTATTTTCTATTCGTACATTTTTCGTATGACTTTTGTCAGAAAGTTATTTTAGGAGATACCCACTATCGTACGACAGGTTCAGATTTCAAGACTTGTATCAAAGAGTACACACTATTGTTTGGAAGCTCGATTGTCATATGAGAAGACACCCACAGTCGTACAAGTTTCTAGATTGTTGTTTGGGAGGTAACCCATTATCGTATGAGTTTTGACTCCAGAATTCAATTGTCATTTCAACATTTTTGGTAGTTTTTCAAATTTGATTTTCAGATTTGGACTAAACAACTAACCCTAACAATTGAAATCTTCTATTTTTGACTAATACTTGTTGAATCTAATTGGAAAAAGCACAACTAAATTGCTAAAATAGGTAAAAATCTACTAAGTGCACTGCGAGGAATTCAGGTATTCTTCTCAAGCTGATAATATTTTGATTTGGATTAAAATGAACTCTCACGTGTCAAGCTTGTGTGATTTTCTTGCTTTCATATCACAGACTTCATTTTGGGCTATAAAATGAACATAGATTTGCTTTCTGCATATTTGTTACACATAGTAAATAGGCCCTATGAACACTATTTGTGGATGATCTTGAGAGATTGAGCTTCTTTCACTTGTTTATTCATGTGAAGCTCCTCTTGACAAAGGATCCCATTGTAGGTAGGGAAGGTACTGAGAGAGCCTCACGTTCTACTAGATTCGTGTGTTTTCAACTTTTGATTGATACATTCTCTCTCTGAAGGGGTTGATAGATCATAAGCGGTTGACGTCATAGATCTTTGTGAGATAATCTTGGTCTTAGCATGTCAGATTAATCTGTCTACTTTATTTTGGTTAAAAGTGAAAAGGCTAGAGGACTATGCTCTACTCCCTTTTTGGGTAGTATCGGAAACCCAGATCCTTGAATCTGGAACTAGTCTCCATGTGGTATCTTTTGTGAGTCACCTTTAGAGAGGGTTAACCATAGTGGACATTCCCTTAATTGAGTCAACCACGTAGATGGAACCTCAAGTGGTAATAGCCATTTTCATCATGGTAGCAGCAGCCGCTATATAAATGTCTATGTGGAGGAAATCTTCACAGGTGTGGTCTCTTGTTGGGCTGTCAGATCTCCCTAGTAGCTCCTGATTGATTAATTTCTTGGATTGTGTCAAAACACCGGTGCACCTAGATTGGAGTTTTCCCTCTTGAGATCATAAAAGTTGCAGAGTCAGACCATTACTACAAACCCTAGTGAGGCCAAATTTTCATTTTTCTAGGAATATGTGTGTTATTGAAAAACTTTTTAGAACATACACAATTAGCACTCCTAGGAATTAGCACATTCAATCACTTGATTGTTCATGCGTAGGGTTGCTTTGTCCCCTGTTCATTATTTTCAGACGTGCTTGGAATCACTTGCTTGTTTTTTTGCGTGCTTGTTTATCTATTTGGTTACCGAAAATGAATGATCTCAGAATAATCTTCAAACTTGGACAAAGAAATTTGTGAACAATCTGAAATTGAAAACCAAAAATTTGCAAAATCTGAAGTAAAAATCCTTTCTGGAGTCAAAATAAGTCCCATTAGGTCAGAAAGTCATACAAGTTTTAGCAAGTGTCATTTCAGAACCCCTGTATTGTCATATGATAGCTTGTATAGTGTCGTATGAGTTTTTCCACCAGTAAAAAACAAAAGTAAAAAATCTGCTATCAATTGTTGTGTGAGTTTTACAACAATCGTACGAGTTTGTCAATTGTCATTTCATAGCATACCCATTGTCATACAATCTTACAGAAAGTCGTTTGAGAAAAAATGCTAGAAAGTGGTCAGAATTGTCAGAAACTCAATTTTTACAGCCTATTTCCAGAATCTATTGAACAAATCACTATGTCAAGAATAGAGTAGAAACTAGAACAAATTCATTCATTTTCCTTAAGTGAGCCTTTGAGTCTGATCTTGCCTTCTGTGTTATCGATTTGAGACTTTTTCATCTTGTGTCAAAACCTTGTCAACATTATCTTCAAATTCAATCTTCTTATTAAACGGCTAGGTGTTGTGAACTCGTGCCTGCCATCTGTTGGGCATCTACCCACACTACTATGGCACAATATATTTCATTTACATCTAATCTAATCTTTAATCACTTCAATCTTAACAAGGTTGCATCATTCGATCTTCTTGAATCAATTTATTCTTAAGTTGTCTTCATCTCATTCTTTACTTCATGCAAGGTTAATGGTGGAAACTAGAGCTTTGTCACACAAGAAATCTGGAGAAGCACTTAGCACTGCACCTTTGACTATTCACAATGGTCCCACTCTTGAGAAACTCTACAATTTTGATCTTTACGAAGACGATGGTCTTGGTAATTTTTGATTGAAAATTGGTTACATACCCCCTCCATCAACTCACAGAGGTAATCAAAAAACCCCTCCTCAATCTAATACAGGGAGCCCTAAAACTCCTAACATGTCTCATAGAGGGACACAACATGGGTCTCAAGGACACCATTCTCAACATGGTGTGGATCAAGAACCTACACCTTCTGAAATTGCTCGATATCAAAACAATGATGACTTCAAAAGAATGATGAAACATTTCTTAAAGGAAGATAGAGAGGCATACTTTCTAGAGTTAGCTCATCAAGGAGCTAAAATTCCTCCAAACTTTAATGTGGAAGATATCATTACACATGAGGAAGAAACTCCTATCATGGCTATGATGAAATAGATGCATGCCATGCAAGTCAAACTTAATAAACTTGAAAAAGAAAAGGAGCCTAAGGAGTTCTCCATGGAAGCTCTATGCCCTTTTCCATTTGATAAAGACTTGTACATGCTACCATTCCCTAAAAGAGTGGAGATGCTTAAATATGATAAGTATGATAGAAACTCTGACCCTCAAGATCATGTCAAAGAATTATGTACTCAATCTATGGAGTTTATGCACAAACCAACCTATTTAATGTGTCTTTTCCCTCGATCTCTGGGAGGAGCAACCATTCATTGGTTCTCTAGAATGCCTCCTACTATCAAAACTTTTGAGGAGTTAATCAAGCTATTCTATCAACAATACTCCTACAATATTCAACATCTAGTCACCATGATCGACATCTGCAATCTGAAATAGTATCCAAGAGAACCATTCCTGACATTTCTCAAGAGGCGGAGGAAGAAATTTTCTCTATATGCTAGACCCATTCCCGAAACTAAGAAGTTGGAAATCTTCATCAAAAATCTTGTTCCAGAAATCAACAACCCTTTACAAATGCAAAATCATACATCTTTTGACAAGATGGTAGATAATGAAATCAAAATTGAGAAAGTACTTGTGAAAAAAGGAGACATCACACTTCAAAAAGACAAGTATGAATCTGGATCTAGTTCTAAGGACAAGAACAAAAATTGGAACAAGAATAAAGGCGTTGTCACAGATGGCATTGTTGTTAATATTTGTGCCCCATCTAATGCACCTGCTTTCAATCTCACTGTTTGTACCCAAGCCATCAAAGCTTTCAAAGCTAAAGCCACAGAGTCAAACAAAAAATTATCTGATTACAAACCTTGGGCTAAAGATCCTAATCACAAATTCACTCCTCTTGGAGAATCCTTGGAATCTGCCATGAAAACTATATTGGCAAAAAAAATCATCTACTTGCCTGAGATGAAAGTCTTTGATTCGGAACCTAAACTGAAATGGTGGAGAGAGAATGATTTCTATGAATTCTATCACAATAAAGGTCATAAGACTAATAACTACATTTGCTTGAAGCACATTATACAAGACAAAATTGATAATGGTGACATCACAATTGACAATCATAAGAGTAATAATGATCATACAACATTCACATAACCATTTCCTAAACATGGTAAAGAAGATTCTTCTTCTCAGCCTAATATGGGTGCTAAAGTCAATTATGCCTACTCTGGAAATAATGTTGTTATCAATATGGTTGAACCATGCCTATCTGAGCATTGCAATGTCATCACAATTGTAAGAAGAGATAGAGAAAATCAATCAGCTAATGTAGTTACTCGATCACAAGCTTAGGCACACCTACAAGGACAAATACCAGATTCATCCAATGTCCCTAAGGTGCCTTTCAATCTTTCATCTGTTTCTAAACAGAAGGCTACATCTAAATCTTCAAATCCTAAAGACATGAGGCCTACTTCATACAATATTGTCCAACAACTCCAGCACACAAATGCTAAAATCTCCATGTTTGAGTTGCTTCAAATATCTCTAGCTCATAGAGCCATTCTAGACAAAGCTCTGCTCGAATCCAATGTTCCTGATGACCTTGATTTAGACAGATTCTAGACTATGGTTGGTCATCTTACGTCTCCATAGTACATTTCATTTTTAGAGGAAGATGATAATTCCTTGAGTCATCCGCATAACCAGCCCTTGCATATTGAAGTCTTGATCCAAAACTATTGTGTAAAACGTGTGTTGATATATGGGGGCGCTGGCCTAAACATTTGTTCTTTCAGCTTGATTACACAATTGGGATTTTTAGAAATGGCCATTGATCCTAGGAAGAAGATAACTATCAAAGCATATGATGAGAAAGAAAGGTCTTCTAAAGGAACTATTGTCTTACTTATCAGAGTAGGTCCTATCATCAGAGATACTATATGTCAAGTTCTTGATCTACCTTTGGCTTACAATATCCTTCTAGGGAGACCCTAGATACATGAAATGAAAGCCATTCCCTCTACATTCCATCAATGTTTGAAATTTCCTTATGAAGGAGTAGAGGTGACGATTCCAGCTGATCTGTATACAACTTGCAATACCTTGAAAGAGAGTGCTGATAAACTTGTTCCCAATAATTGAGAATCTTCCACTAAGCAAACAGATGTAGCATCCACGTCCAAGATGGAAGACATTGCTAAAGAGGTTAAGATCAAAGAAAATGGTATGGGATAATATACTATAGAGCCAGTCTTATCTTTGACATCTCTCCCTATCTCTCCTAAGTCTTATGGAAAAGCTCTAAAACAATCTAAAAAGGAGTCTAAAGAACCCCTTGAAGCATATAAAGGAAATTTTGTTGCAGAACAAGTATCTAAAAAAGAGTTTGAAGAAGATGAAGTTGTGCTTGCATGGCTATACAAAGATGAACCTCAATCTCAAGTGGTTCAAAAATGTGATGCTAAAATACCGAATATCCCTTCTAAGTCATATGGTCCAGGGGACAAATTGATCACAAAAATGGGATATAAAGGAAAAGGACCTCTAGGACTATAGGGTAGAGGTCTTCTATCACCTCTTGATCATCATGGCCGAGAAAACAAGAATACAACAGGTCTAGGATACACGAAGAAGCCTTTCTATCTTAGTAAGAACTCCCCACATGTATTAGAACAGATTGAGCCCTCCATAGCGAATCAAATAAAGGGAGAAACAACATAACAATTTGATAGTGACTATTCAGACACCATTTAAGATCTCATTCCCTATGAGCGTTTGCCTAAAAAAATAAAAGACCTCCTTGAAGCTGAAGATGATCCAATAAAAAGAATTAGTTAGTAGAAACACAAGAACCTACTATAGAGCAAGAGATAGTTGTAACACAAGAACCAACTAATCTCAAAGGCAATCAAATAGACAAAGAGGAAGGTGGTAGTTATTCTGAGACAAATTCCCATGAGTATGAATTCAAATTAGAATATGAGGGAAACCCTTCATGGGGTATTCATCATGACTTTACTCATGTTCTTAGATTTCCTAGAGGTCTAGATGAAGAAATAGAAGATGAATCAAATGACTATGAATGGGGAGTCATTCTAGAACCAAATGAACTTATTACAGAAAAGCATGTTGATGTTATTCACCAATATGCACCTAAACCCAACGTAATTCTAGAGCGAAATGATGAACTTATCAAGTCTGGTCCACCGATGGCTGAAGTGGACTTCCACAATGACATTGAGCCTATTCACAAATTGAACGTCTTAAGTTGTAATATCACCTTTGAACTCAAGCATCAGGTTAGGACCAATGATGAAAAATCCATATTTGTAAACACTCTTTCCCAATCTTTCACCACTTTGACTATCCAATGCCCTAACCTTCTTGACATAACATCCACCAACTTGAACCAAGGTATTTACACCTTTCCCAATGACTATGCCCTTGCTTGCTACCTAAATGTAGTTGATCCTATGAGGACTTCCATCAGTGAACTGAGCGTTAGCATGATGAAGTCAGACATCAAGTATCTTATTCAAAAAAATAAGAATAAGAATAAAAAGAAAAGGAGTTCTGAGAGTGAAAACCACTTTGTAGCAATCTCAGAACCTACACAAGTAAAAATAAAAGATGTATCCAAAGGTGAAAACCTCTCCGAGGCACCTAAGGATGAGATATTTGATGTCCTTCTGAGTCATTTATAGGACAGATCTCTAGTACTAATTGAGCCCACTCAATCTATCAACTTGGGAATAGCAGAGGAACCGCAGTTTATCCATGTAGCACAATCTTTATAAGAAGAAGAAAAGAAAGAATTTACAACATTCTTAACAGAAAAGAAGATCAACTTTGCATGGAAATACTCAGATATGCTAGGGTTGGATCCTGATCTTATAATGCACCATTTATCTATAGCTCCAAATGTTAAACCTGTTAAGCAAAAATTGAGAAAGATGCATCCACATGTTGCACTCTTGGTAAAGGCTGAATCAAAGAAGCTACTAAAAGATGGATTCATCCATGTTATTGATTATGCTAAATGGATCTCTAATATTGTACCTATTTCTAAACCAGACAAATCTATAAGAGTGTGCACATATTTTAGAGATGTAAACAAAGCATGCCCTAAGGATGATTTTCCATTACCTAACATTGATATGATAGTGGACATGTTTGCGGGCTTTGAGATGTATTCTTTGATGGATGGTTTTTCTGGATATAATCAAATCAAAATTTCTCTAGAGGATCAAGAGAAAACTACTTTCACATGTGCATGGCGTACCTTCTTCTGGAATGTCATGCCATTTGGGGTTAAGAATGCTGGTCCTACATATCAGAGAGCTACGACTCCTATTTTTCATGACATGATGCATAGGACTATGGAGGATTATGTTGATGATACTTTAGCAAAATCTATGATTAGAGTTGAACATCTAAATGACTATAGCAAGATACTCGATAGAATGGAAAAATTTAGTCTCAGACTAAATCCTAAGAAGTGTGATTTTGGTGTCACTTCTGAAAAGCTTTTAGGCTACATTGTTTCAAAGAAAGGAATTGAAGTTGATCTAGCTAAAGTTAAAGCTATCATGGAGATGCAACCTCCCAAGAACATCAGTCAAATGAGAACATTACAAGGGAGAGTACAATCTATTAGATGCTTCATATCTCAGCTAGCAGACATATCACAACCTTTTACAAAGACATTACATAAAGGTGTGACCTTTGCATGGAGTGAGGAATGTGAAAAGAATTTTAATCATATCAAGAAATATCTATCAAATCCTCCTATCTTGATGCCTCCCATTTAAGGGAAGCCTTTGATCTTATATGTCTCCACTACAGATACATCACTGGGGGCATTGCTTGCACAACGTGACGAGAACAAGAAAGAAAGAGCTATATACTATATCAGTAGAACATTGGTGGCATATGAAAAGAACTATTCTATGATTGAAAAGGCTTGTTTAGCTGTGATTTTTGCTTCATAGAAACTGAGACATTATATGTTAGCTCATACCACACATTTAGTAGCTAAGATTGATCCACTAAAGTACCTACTAAGAAAAGCTTCCCTCATGGGTAGATTAGCCAAATGGGTCATGCTCTTAAGTCAATTTCACATTGAATATGTTGAAAGAAAAGCTATTAAAGGCCAAGTTATTGCTGATCAATTAGTAGATGCACCTTTGTTTGATGACACACCAATGCAAATGGAGTTTCCAGATTCCTCTATCATGAATCTTTCTTCTAGAGAATGGCAATTGTTCTTTGATGGCTCCTATACACAGAATGGATTTGGAGTAGGTATCTTGTTTATCACTCCTCAAGGATACTCCATTCCTAAGGTGTTCAGAATTAAATTTCCTTGTACAAACAATATTGCTGAATATGAAGCCCTTTTGAATGGTATGAAAATAGAAATTGAGTGGAGAGTAACAAAACTACACATTTATGGAGACTCACAACTTGTAATCCATCAAGTCAATGATGTGTATCAAATGAAAGATGAAAAGCTTGTTCCATAGAAGAGAATGGTAGATGATCTAAAGAAATATTTCATATCTATCACCTTTGAGAAAATACCTAGAACAAAGAATAAGGCTACCGATGCAATGGCAACATTATCTACTTTATTATAGCAACTTGAACATGAGCTATGCTACGAGTTCCTGGTGGAAGCACTATCTTATCTTGCATATGATTCCCTTGAAACCCGTATGATTTGCACTATTGTGGGTCATGATTCATCTAGATATCAAAACCTATTCTCCTATCTCAAAGACCAAATCATTCCCTATACCTTTAACCACCATGAAAAGAGATACCTTATCTGAAATGCCTCCCGATATGTCATCATTGGTCATGATCTTTACAAACGAGGTCTAGATGGTATGCTACTTAGATGTTTAGAATAGGAAGAGTCTCAACATGCTTTAGAAGAAGTCCATGATGGTATTTGTGGGTCACACTTGAATGGTTTAACACTAGCCCGAAAACTTATTAGGGCTGGGTACTATTGGTCTGAAATGGAGAAAGAGTCTATCAAGTTTGCTAAGAATTGTCAAAAGTGCCAAGTGCGTGGCAACTTAATTCATGCTCCAGGGAGAGATCTAATTCCCTTCACTACTCAATGGCCTTTTCATCAATGGGCATTTGATCTTATCAGAGGCATACATCCTCATTCTTCTAATGGACATACCCATATAATCACCGCTAAAGATTATTTTACAAAATGGGTAGAAGTAGTCCCTTTGACACAAGTAACTGGAAAACAAATATCTATGTTCATCTTGAACTACATCATATGTTGGAATGGTATTCCACATTCTATAGTCACAAATAATGGTGGAAAATTTAAGAACAAAGACTTGGATGACTTATGTGCCAAATTCAAGATTACACAACATTGGTCATCTATCTACTATCCTCAAGGGAATGGACAAGCAGAGGCTTCCAATAAGAATCTATTGAAAATCTTGCACCGTACAGTTAATAAAACAAGAAGAGATTGGCATCTCATGATCAATCCAGCTCTTTGGGCCTACAAAACAAGTATCAGAATGCCCACTGGGGCTACACCTTTCACTTTAGTTTATGGGTTTGAAGTAGTACTGCCTATTGAGGTTGAAATCCCATCACTAAGAATCAGAATGCATGGTTTAGTAACAATGATGGCTATAGGGTGTCTAGGTTGCAAGAACTTGAACTACTAGATGAGTGCAGACAAGCAACATATGATCATCTTAGAGTGTATTAGAAGAGAATGTCTAGAGGTTACAACAAGAAAGTTAGACACAGATAATTTCAAGTTGGCGATCTAGTCTTGAGAGAGAATCCTAAAAATCAATCACATAGATAACGCAAGGGGAAGTTTGAACCCAACTAGCTGGGTCCCTTTGTAATCACTGCTACTTTTAGCTCTGGTGCCTATCAACTCTCAATGAATGAAGGAGAACAACTTTGAGAACCAATCAACATTCTCCATCTAAAGAAATTCTACGCCTAAGGCATTCAATCTATGGTAAAATGTCCTTAAAAAATCTTAAAAATTTGAAAAAGTCCTGAAAAAATGAACATCTTGGTGAAAACCTAGCAATGGGTGCCTTGGTGATTCACAAAAAAGGAAAAAGTATCAAAAGTACAAAAAAATTGAAAAAATGAAAAAAAAAAAAGAGAAAAAGAAAAAGTGCCTTGGTGAAAACCTAGAAATAGGCACCTTGGTAGCAAAAATAGAATCTCTGCCAAGATGGTGAAAACCCGGCAAATGGGCACTACTTGTTTAAAATGCTCCATCTATCAGCACAATCTTGGTCTTTCCTAGCTTTTAGTCTTTCTTTAGTTTGTACATATCTGCCAGTTTGTTTACGCATTCCTATTTTCAATAAGTCGGTTGGTACACCAATTGGCTCACGCGTCTGTATCCTATCAATGCCTAACACTTGGGGGCAATCAATGTCATATCCTATGGTCTCCAGTATACCTCAGATAAGTCATGTCCAGTTAGAGTCCTTTGAAGCTTCATTTGAGTCAATCAGTCAGTCTCCTCTTTAGAAAGGATTTTGCATCTACAACAACACAATCAAACATAAAATGAAAACAATATGTGCTTCATGCTTTTATCTCTGTGTATGCTTACTGATTCAGATTGAGATTTTTGCATATTATATCCTTTTGAGCTCTTCAATGATGTCCTTTATAGGATTTAGAGAGTTATGACTGGGGGCATAATCTTTTTTTTTGTTTTCTGCTTGTATGTGAAAATCTAACAACTTTGGAAATTTTGGATTGAAATGGTGTCCATCTGTAAGAGCCTCTATCTCAAATTGGATGGCCATGAGTACCTCGAACATTGATACCTAGAAAATTCAAGGAAGTTTGATCTAACTATTGTCTTTTTGAGTGAGTTCTTTCTCCTATTATTAAATGCGATCTTACCTAAGGATGTGAACGATAAAGGGTCACTATAGGTAATTCACATTGGATTTAGAATGATCTCTTGACTGCTTGATGTGTTTGTTTTAGCAAGGTGTATTCTGGTCATCACAACGTCTATGCTATGATGCTTATACAAATTGCAATATTAAAATGGACATGATATTCAGGTCATCTGGGCATTTGTGCCTTGGTACTTGTATCTAATCCGACATTCTGAAAACAAAATCAATATTCATATGTCCATGGTTGTCTCACCAGTGGGCATTGTATTGATTCTTGTGCATACAAATCAATATTCATATGTCCATGGTTGTCTCACCAGTGGGCATTGTATTGATTCTAAAGCATATAAATTAGTATTCATATTTCTATGGTTTTATAAACTAGTGGGCATTATACTAATTTATTTGGTTACCTAAAAAAAAACTCAATGATGACAAATGACCGACACATGATCAGTGACTAGGTCCTAGGTCCTAGGTTTGCATTTCATTTTGCATGTCATTTTACACTTTTCATGATTGCATGATCTCACAAATTGCTTGAAAATCTTCAACAATCTTTCTAAAAACTATACTTAAATTGCAAATGAAGAGCTGAATCTCATACGAATGTCTTCTCATAGAAACACAAGTAGTCACAATCCTGGGTTAAACATCCTTTTTGACATAAGACTGAGTACTTTTCTTCATCAATACTTGCAAAACATATCATGTGTATCATTGCACTTACATTACATATTCATAATCATTCATTCCATCTATTGCATTACATATATTTCCATACATACACTTTCCCTAATCAAGTACATTTGCATGACATTTATACATATGAAAGAAAATCATTGCATTGCATGAATCCATACATAATTCTACTCTACTCATAGCATTTACATCACATGATATCATCATACATCAAAAACATGACAAATAAAAATGAAGTCACAACCAAAAGTCTCGATCTCATATATATATATCATAAAACTTGAAATAGTTAGGGATGCACTACTGGCACAATGTACAAAAGAATGAGCTCATGTGAGCTATCAGAACAGTATCAATATCAAAAGAGCAAAAAAAATCTAAATATCATGATAGATTAGTTGTCGGCCTGATCCTCTCTGTTTGGTGGAGGTGGTGGTGGTGCATCTGGTACTGCCTCAGCTCTAGGTGCTCTCGCTCCCTCTGATGCTATCATATACTGAGAGTACAAAGGAACTCTCTGAGCAAGTGGTACCGCAGCATAGTATGTAGAAACATAATAAGCAGATCTGGAGGTCTAATGAATAACCTTTTCTTGTAATCTTTGAACCTCACCATGAAGCTCAGTACACTATCTATTCACCTATAGAAACCTCTCCTCCTAGCGAGCACTGCGAACCTTCAGGTCCAGAACCTGTAACCTGAGTCTCCTCACAATCTCCTATGTAGTTAGTGGAACACTAGGATCAGCGTCTACCACTAAAATATTAGTATCTATAATAGGCTACTATATGATCTCTGGTCTCTGCACCTTATGACGTCTAACCTCTGCACCAAGATCAAAACTAGTATCCTCCTGTAAGGGATTAGAATCACCACCTACAACCTACTCAGCTGCAAGTACCTCCTCAGCAGTATCAACACTACCTAAAGTACCGCCCTCTCCCCTAGTCTATCTCTGTGCACCTATAGGCCTACCTGCTGTGGAGCTAGTGGGACAAGGGGGCCTCATCTGTCCTGATGGTCTCTTTGGGGGAGCCATCGTTCTTAGTCTTGGAGGTGTGGGCTGCAAAATAGGTACCTGTGTGGGTATCAGATCCTGTCTCATGGGAGTCCCTATGACATCCATCACCTCCTCCATGGAGGGTATCAACTCGGTAGGATCGGAAAACCTATGAATAAGATGATCAACAAGCCATGTAATAAAGCCATTTGTAACCCTGGCATCTGCAACCTGTGGTCTATACTCCTAGTCTCTACCAATAATACCACTATACTCCTATGAACACAAAGCATAATAAAGCCTTGGGATCCATCCAAGTTCGAGCTCATGGGCTATCCAAGCATACATGGCATAATCCTGAGGTGCATCTTGCACTCATCCATACTGTCGCCACACCCTGGTAATAAGAAATCTCTCTAGTATAGAGGATGATCATCCTATCAACACCTGACTCTAAAAGAAGAAACTGAATTGCTCTCGTGTAGTAGGCCAAGGCTGAATCTCTACATAGGTCCTCCATTGTACAAATGTCATGTCATCAAGACACCATCTCCGGTACTCTACATGACCCATGCGACCCTGTATAACATATCTAGCATAAATATAAATCACATGCTCTTATGGCTATCATTGTGACTGACACACTAGTCTCAAAATTGGGATATGCTCCCACGCCCAGATCTATAAAACTAGAGCACTAGTAGCAAAAGTCTTGCTCTCCTGATACACTACCTCGTGCATCTCAGAGAACATGTGGGCTAGAAGACACTGACCCTAGGCTAACTCAGAAGGGTTTGCCATCAGACGTGCAACCATCGGGGCCCAACCCATCAGAAGACTGTTCTGCTGACGGTCGGACATGATAATACCACCTATCATCCCAGCAAGGATACACTATAATCCATGGGTCTGACCATAGTGCTGTACCAAGGTCTCCCATGAAATAGAACCAATCATCTTCGAAGAGACATCTGAATGCTAATAATCCAAAGTTCCCCAAACTCACATAAGCTGGACGCTGACTACTATGGAACAGAATACGTAGAATCTTGTAAACATCCTCTGGAGTCACAGTGAGCTCTTCAGTGGGTAAATGAAATGTCTATGTATCTGAATGAAATCTCTCTATCAATGTAGTCAAAAGATAATGATTTACCCTAATCTCGGGTAAATGGATCAGATACTCAAATCCACATGAAGCAAGATGAACTCTCATAAGATCAGGCAAGGAAACACAGAGTCTCTAAGTGGTTGGATGTGAGATGCATACATGAACATTAGGATATGTGACCTACATAGCACAAAAACAAGGAATCCTATCAGTAATTTGGTTAAAAGACAGGCAAATGGTGTAGGAATTTGACAGTTCACTACTACAGGAGGTACATTAAATGGTCATTAATCAGCCTAAGGAATTAGAAAATAAAAATTTTTGACCTAAGATGGAGTTTTAAGTTTTTTTTTTCCATACGATAATTTAGATTGGCACTAAAACTCATACGAGTTTCTGCAAGGTATCATATGACAAAGCATAGTCATACAAGTTTGTAAGACTTCTCGTATGACAGAGAAGAGACCCGACGAAATGTCGTACGACATTTGGGCCCCTATCATATGAGTTTCATGGGGTTCTCATATGACAAAGGAAATTAAATTGGAAAGTCATACAAGTCACAGAGGATAGTCGTACGAGCTTTCATGGATGCGAGAATTGAAAATTAAAAGCATACGAAAAATGACCTAAACATGCAAAAATTGAATTTTCAAAAAAGCACAGAGGTCCACCTACCGGATGTCCATACTGTTGAGGTCTCTGATGCCTCTGGCTACACTCAAAATGGTGAGAAGATATAGGTACCTTCATTTCTGCCATTTTCCCACTCAGAGAGCTCCACAAGGTTTTCAAAAGTCACCGGTGAAAATGAATTGAAAATGACCCTTCTGGCCTTTATATAGCTTTTGACCTAATTTTCAAAAGTGCTCCGTTTTTCATGAAAATTGCACCCCTAGCTAATTTCGACGTTCTGAACCCATTTTCGAAATCAAAATCAAAATCTAAGATTATTTACTATGTCAAAATCATGATTTAAAATTTTTGGACCCAGAATGTCTGACTGCTTGCACAATCAACCTTCAATCATCATAGAAATCTAGAATTCAACTTAACTGATTATCTTACATCAAACTACTAAAATTTCAACTTGGTCAACCATGGTGAACTCATGGTCTTACCTAGTCAAACTTGGTCTTCTGGACCTCTAAACGATGTAGAACACATTCTCAGACATGTACAATCACTTCTCAAATCAATTAACATGCTTCTAAACTATAACACTAATTTTTCTTGTCAGATTTCAATTTTAATCCCGAAGGGGGCATGGTATTACTCATCATTCAAAATTTGTAAATCTAAATCTATCAATCAATCTTTCCTTAGTGATCAAGACAACAACCATGTCTAGTTACTTACTCATCTAAAGTCCTCATCGCTTGGGGAAAATCTATCATCACTTGGGGCATATCAGATTCATCTGGTATCCTAAAATCTATCTTGTAAATTGTATCTGCTTTTCATAACTATCGGTTCATTAGCGTCATTTCCTTGGTTCTTCATAACTGATGGGTTCAGGATGTGATACCAATATGATTCATACAAGGACATTTAGGTCTGGAATTGATCACTCACTTCTTCACAATCATAAGGTTCAGAATCAGGTGTTTTGGAACTTTTTCATAATCACTGGTTCATTGTTGATATAGCTAGCATCATCTCGATTCCTGGTCATTCTGGGCCTGGGTCGGTATCTCTTTTTCCAATCTTTCAATTGGTTTCTATCTCAGAATCGGTTAATCTTTCAAATCTTTCAAATCAGTTTCATATATCATACACAGACTATTCTTTGAACCACTACGCTTTGCACAGTGATTCAAAGAGGGGCAAAATGTAATACCCCAAAAATGGGCTATAGGTTCATTAACCTCCTACATCTTCAAATCGAACGAAATCAACATCAAAGTCCTAACCTAAGGCACATCTGCACATTATTGAATCCTAATTGATTTTATCCTAAATTTTGCATTGGGGAATATTCCTAGTAATATTCCTAATTTATCTAATTATCTTTAATTAAATATTATTTGGTGATAAATTTTATTTATCCTAAAGTTTGATTAATTGAATATTCTAAATATTTAATTAATTAGATTTAATACTGCCACTTAATTATTTAATTGAATTATTCCTAAATTGTATTATTGTATTTTGACAATAAATCTAAAATCTCATGACTAATTGATTAAATTCCTATTTAATTAATTAAAGTCACTTGTCAAATTTAATGATATAGTTTTAAAATAAAAGTTTGATTTAATAATTGAGTAACCCATAAATCAATTATTTTAATTCAAAAATCAGTTAAGTTGAGGATAAATAACTTTATTTATTTAATTAATTCATAATTAATTGTGCACATTCAAAGAGCAGTTAAACTCAAAATCAGGAAATCAATGCAAGTTGTTAACTTTTGGAAACTCAACATTCTATTTTGAGTTCAAAGCTGATCTAAACTTCTAATTTGAGTTAATAAGTTGTTCTTGCATGCTTTTGCATGATTTTGTGAGTTAATTATCTCTGATTTCTTGATAACTCAAAAATCAACCCGAGTTTATCAAGAGTGATTTATGGCTTTTCTCTTGCATCCTCAAGCCCTAGATTTCTATAAAAACAAGGCTCAACTCTTCATAATTACAACACTCGAATTTGCACAATTACTCTAGTGAATTGGTGATTGAAGGATTGAGCATTTACGAAAGGTGATTTGTGAGATCTTTCATAGTTGATCATTTAGCTTTTACATAGTTTCTTATTCATAGTTTCATACTCATTCATCGCATTTTTAGATCAAATCTACAGTCCAATTTCATTCATTCTAGATTAATTTCATACAGTTTTCCATATTATTGCACAAAAAATCCAAAAATATAGCTTAATTTGCATTCATAATCTTTCATTCTTTGCATTCAAATCCTTCGTTTAGGTGTTGCATTGTCACTAGTCTCGTTCTGATCTGAAAGTATCATACTCGCACCTACTAGAAGGCAGTAAATCACTTGGTTAGTTTAGTTTCCATTTCATTGCATGATTTTGGTTTTTTGCTAACCTCTAATGTTTTACTGAAGTGTTGTGTCTACAACTAGGTACAAAATTCACACACACAAAGAGTGCATAATGCATTTCATCAAGAGAAGAAAGTTTCAGTTAATTTGGTGGAGCCGACAGTGTGAAGTGATGCATCTACTCATATGGAGTTATGCGGTCCTATTTGTGTTGCGTGCTTGATATAGCCATTGGAGATGTTAGTTAAGAGTTATATTATTTCTCTAATATGATTTCAAGGAAGTTCATAGGCTGACTTGATTATATCATTTGGAGAAAGATACTTATAGCTGGTCAGTTGTGATTGCTAAGTATGGCAGATGATTGAAAGAATAGAGTAGAGCAGAAGGTGTGAAGTATTGAGACATCAATAGAAGGTCTATGTGAAAAAGAAGAGAGTGTATGCTATTCATTGGAATTGATCAAGACAATAGGTCTAACTCACAGTTCACCAAGATCCAGATATAGTGTGTATTTGTTATGCAGAAGGCTACAACCTTCACCCTTTGAGTAGTGAGCTCTCGGATAGTGTGTCCTCACCCCTAACAGACTTGATTGTAAAAGACTCCTAACATGGTCCTACCCTTGACCAGGTCAATTTCATTAATGTATTGTAAAGATCAACTCCTAACAGGGTTGTAAGATCTTCTAATAGGGATTATTATATTCTAGTGCAGTTTATAGTGGGTGCTAATTCCCACCAGGGTTTTTACCTATTTGGGTTTCCCCATAACCAAAATTGTGGTGTTGTGTTAAGTGTTCTCATATTGTGTTTATGCTTAATGTTATTATGTACTCAATTGGATAAATAATTGAATATTGTAGATAACTGATTCACCCCCCCTTCTCAGTTATCTCTTGGGACTATTCCTAACAAGTTCATCTTGGATTTTTTATCTCAGTCCATTGAGATACCTTGCTATATTTTCTTCATTGTCTTCTTCATGTGCTACCCTTATGTCCAACTTGTATAACTCTTCAGTGTATCCTTGCATGCTCATACCCTTTTTTCTATGATTTTTAAGACTCTTATACATTTGTATGTTTTAGTCATTATATAGGAACTTCTCTTTGATCTTTGCGACATCCTATCCCAATAAGTTATCTTGGGCTTCCCCTTCTTCCACCTTTCATTTTGTACAGAATCCCAAAAAAGTAAGGATTGTCCCTTAAATCTTGAATTGGCCACCTTCACCTTCTGATCCTCTTCCACTTCTTCAAATTCAAATTAGTTATCTAATGCCCTAATCTAATATAGGATCTCTTCTCCATCTAGTTTACCTCTATACATGAGTAAAAATGCCTTAGTTTTATGGTCATTTTCCTTGACCTCCTTTAGGATCCTTGCTATCCTTGCATCCTTTGAATTCATATCTTCCTCTTGAGGGGTTTCATTCTCACCCTCTTCTTCTTCTTCTTGGTCACTCTCCTCTTCAATGATCCATCCTCTCCTTTGGTTTGTTTCTATGACCACAAGTCTGGCCAACACACCTTCTTGCAGTGAGTCTTTCATCAATCTCATCTCCTTGGCATGGATTGCACTACTTTTTATAGGCATCTTGTCCTCAACATTTTACCTTCAAGGATATGATAACTAAGCTTTGATACCACTTTGATGTAGAGTAAGGTGGTGGGATATGAAAAAATAACACAATTCAAGGCAACGAACAAATGATTTGGTTTAACAAGGGAGATCTTTCTCTTAATTCACCTACCCAACATGAGACAACTAACCATGGTCACAAAGAACATCCTTTGGAAAGAAACTTGGGATTCAAATAGACTTGGATCCACTATGTGTTATTTTCCAATCAAAATCCCTTTCACTAGGACTCTCCTCTAACTCCAAGTTACCCCCCCTCACAAGGTCACAATGCTTCAATGGATCAAAAGCACCAACTTTGGTTCCCCATTTCAGAAGACACAAAAAAATTTGAAAACAACTAATAAAAGGTAAAAAGGTATGTCTAAACCCTCAACAATATTCCAAATCACCGGTGACTCCAACTTTCATACCTTTTATATAAATTTCCCCAAATCCTAGTAGCCCTTACCAGTGACAAAAATGGGCATAAGTCCTAAGGCACACCTAATAAACAAAAGATAAGTACAATTTTGGATACCCTTTTTGGGACACAAAACATATCAAATATGACTATATGATTTTTTTGGTACCATAATTGATAGTAATGTTGAAGATTTATTATCTGATGATGATGATGAAGACCAGCCAAGATTAGAGGAATAAAAGATAGTAGAAATGTTAGATCAGTTATTGTCTTGTCATTGATGTCAAGCAGTTGATTTCTGGTTTATATTATGTTGCCATATCATTCGGTATATGATATAAGTTGAATGAGTTAAGGAGAATAATAAATGAGATTTTTTGAAGTTCAAGAACTTAAATGGGAAACTGATACAAATCAAACAATGATTAGATTATGATGATATAATTATTTTCTACCTAACATATGATTATGTTAAGTCGGTAAAGCATGGTAATGAAGATTTGTCAAGTCGGTAAGAAAAATATTTTTGGCTACCAAGCATGAAATGTCACTTGGTAAAAGTAAAAGGTAAAAATGAACTAACTCAGTAAAGTGAGAGGAACCAAAGGCACCGAACAAAAAAGGAAGGTTTAGGCACCGAGTGAAGTTAACCAAAATTCAAATGGAGGACACCAAGCAATGAACATATATTAAATAAGGATTGAATCGACATTTAATGATTAGCTATGATGAGATGGATGATTATGATGACAAGGAAAGTTAGTTACAAAGATCTATGAACAAAAAAATTCAAGGCGAAGATCTACGGCTTAGATCTAAATAGTTAAAGAAAAAGGAACAAGTTTCAAGAAAAGTTCAAGTTCCTAGGTGAAAAGAAAATGTGTTACCGAGATCCTAATTCAAGGTATAATAAATTGGATGGTTAAGGTTGATCAAAGAAAAACATAATAGAGGACATTAAGAGAAATTTTTTTTCTATATAAAGGATAGATTTGTATGAACAAATGGCTAGAAAATTGAATAGTTGAAGAGTCATCGACTGATGTAGTGAAGAAGAAACATAGAGATTTCAAGTGGAAAAGAAAGATTTGATGAAGTGTTGAAGCCAATAGAAAGTGAAGAATTGAGGTGAAGATAGAAGAGTGCACAAAGGATCTGATTATGAAAAGATAGTTGCAAATCTACTAGTCAATATATTTACTGTTGCTTAATAGCATTTGTAATAGAGAAATCTCTTAACAGAGTGGACTTAACAGTCTTATTATAAAATCCTTGAAAAAGGTAACATTCTAAAGAGTGTTTGAATCCCTCTAACAAGGCCACTCCTACTAGGGTGAAGATCCTAACAGATTTGAGGTAAATCCATTGACGGGGTCACACCTAACAACATGTATTGTAATCTTTAACCAAATTGGCTCTTAACTAGGCATACTTCAGAAGAGTATTTTCTTAGTGGGTGATAAGTCCCATAGTGGTTTTTCCCAAAGTTGAGTTTCCATGTTAAATAATGGTGCTAAATGTGCTGAATGATTTGTGTGAATAATTTACTGATTGTTAAAGTTTATTTATTGTTGTCAATAAATAGTGAAGTGTATTTTACCAAGCTATCACTAAGTTAATTAGAGAAGAGTTTTTAGGCATTTGGAATTAGGGATTACTGATTCACCCCCCCCTCTTTGTAATCAAACAATTGGTATTAGATCTAAGTACTCTAAAGAGATAAGTTTAAAAGACTTTAAAATATCTGAAGATGTATAGGAGAGAAGTACCTAAGATGAACAAGGAAATTTTCCCTACATGGAAAAGCAGGATGAGATTGTATCTATTTGGGATTAGAGAATCTACATTGAATCTTCTGGATAATGACTACACTCCACCACCTCCCAGACCTATGATAGTTGATTAGATGAGAGAAAAGTAGGAACACAACTTAGTTGTGATTGAGATTGATTCTTTCCTCACCGATGCCGAATTCAATGATGTTAAGGGTTGTGTTAATTCAAGAGAGATGTGGGATAGGCTTACACTTATATATGGAGGAGATCAACATGTTCAAAAAGCTAATGTTGATAGTCTCAGAGGAAATTACCATGAAATGAGAATGAAAGATGAAGAGAACATCACATAATATAGTAGCAGAATCAAGGAAGTTGTGAGTGCCATCAACGGTGTTGGTTGAACATTGACTAATGAAAAAGTGGTAAGTAAAATATTGAGAACTCTTTCTTCTAAGTATTCTATTAGAGTATCTTCTATTCAGGAATTGATATCTATATCAAACAATGTTGTTACTCTTGAAGCTTTAATCGGTAAGCTGACTACATTTGAGCTAAGTAATTATGATAATAGTCTACCGACCATTGAAACTCCATTCAAGTCATCTCTAAACACTGGAACATCAAGAAAAGACAAAGAAACTCATAGTAGTTCATATGGAAATGAATATAATAGTATCCTAACTGAAGAAAAAGAACAAGAAGAGTTAGAGGTACTGCTAGCTAAAAGACTACCGAGAGGTAAAGGAAAGTACAAAGGTAAATTACCTTCGAAATGTTTTAAATGTAATAAGATTGGTCATATTACATCCAAATGTCTTGACAATGAAAGGAATGATAAGAATGACAAAAGATACAATTGACACCAAATATTTAGAGATTACAAGGATAAAGGTATGAAGTCTTTCTACCTAGTTGAGGAAGGTGTAACCGATGATGAATCTGATGATACTAAAGTAGTATATGAAGTTGTTTGTGTTGTTGTAAAGGAAGAATTAGATGAAGATAAGCATGAAGATGAAAAAGAACTTGTTTCTCATGTAAGAAAACTTGACCCATGGATTATTGATAGTGGATGTTCATATCATATGATTGGTGATATTGACAAGTTTGAGAACCTATAAGAATATGATGGAGGATTTTTCAGATTCAACAATGATGCTCCATGTCCCTTGAAAGGTAAAGGATGCATTTTATTGAATGAAAAGATGAAATGTAATGATGTATATGGGTTAAAGAAATGAACTATAATCTATTGAGTGTTGTACAACTAAACAATACTAGCCACTGACTGGAATTTCAAAATAGAAAGGTGAAAATTTATGGTACTGATGGAAATCTGATTGGAACTGGTGAACAATCTAAAGGTAACCTATTTTATCTTGATACTTTTGTAAAGAATTGCTTCTTTGTCAAAATTGAAGATGTATGGCTATGACATAAAAGACTATGTCATGTGAATTTTGATAACATGATTAAAATAAGAAAAAAGAATAGAGTCAGAGGTCTACCAAAATTATGCAAACCTGATAAAGTCATTTGCAAAGAATGTCAAATTGGTAAGATGATTAAGTCAAGATTCTCAAGTAAATCTTACTCTACCAATGGTATTTTGGAATTAGTTTGTGCATTGACCTTTATGGTCCTATGAGAGTTCAAAGTTATTATGGAGATCAGTATTTTATTTTGTTTGTTGATGATTATTCAAGAATGATGTCTATTATGTTTCTAAAAGATAAATTTGATGCATTCCAAATGTTTAGGTAGTATAAAGAAAGATTTGAAAAGGAAACAAGAAAACAACTGAAATTTTTAAGATTAGATAGAGGAGGTGAATTTCTCTTCAATGAATTTACCATCTTCTACAATGAAAATGGAATCAAAAGACAAGTATCTGCACCAAGGACTCCACAACAAAATGGGATAGCTGAGAGAAGGAATAGATATATAGTTGATTATTCTAGAACACTATTGATTAACAAGAAGGTTGCACAAACATTTTGGAGAGAAGCCATAACTACTATTATCTACACTCTCAATCGAGTACAGTTGAAGAAAAGAACCAACAAGACACTCTATGAACTCTGGTATGGTCATACATTGAATGCAAGTTACTTTAAAATTTTTGGAAGTAGGTGTTACATACTAAAAGATGCTAGAAATAGAAAGTTTGACTCAAAAGGAGATGAAGGTATATTTCTTGGTTATTCATAAAAGAGAAAAGCATATAAATGTTTTATCAAGGCTACTAACAAAATTGTTGAAAGTGGAAATGTGAGGATTGATGAATTTGCATAAAGGAATGAAGATGATAGAAATAAGGAACCTGAGGATTACAAAAGATTTATTTATGTAGAGGAAGGTAATTTGGTTGAAGAAAACACACTACAACAAGAAGGAATTGATGAGCAAGATGAGCCACCACCAAGAGATGAAAAAATTGATGAACAATCTACCAAGCTTGTATTAGAAAAATATGTGAGAAGACACCACTCAACGAGAAAAATTATTGGAGATAAGAATGCATGAGTCATGACAAGAAGTAAGTTGAAAGATAACACATGTTTAATTTCTAAATTTGATCCAAGATTAGTGAAGGATGCACTAGGAAATGAAGATTGGGTAAATGAAATGAAAGAGGAAATTGATCAGATTGAAAAATAATAACACTTGGTCCCTGGTACCAAGACCTAAGGATAAGAATGTGATTGGAACTAAGTGGACTTTCACAAATAAACTCAATGAGAAAGGAGACATGATTAGAAATAAAGCAAGATTAGTCTTCAAAGGCTATGCATAAGAAGAATGTATTGACTATGGTGAAACTTTTTCCCCTGATGCTAGATTGGAAGGTATAATAATATTACTTGCATATGCTGCTTATAAAGGATTTAAAATTTATCAGATGAATGTTAAGTCTGCATTTCTAAATGGAATTCTTGAAGAAGTCTACATCGAACAACCTGAAGGATTTGCTCAATATTCTGACAAGGGTATGGTCTACAAGCTACACAAAGCACTCTATGGATTGAAGCAAGCACCCCGAGCATGTTATGAAAGATTACATTCTTATTTAGTCAAGATTGGATTTCAAAGGGCTAGTGATAATAATTTATACTTGAAATGTGATAGTACTGATAAAATTTTGATTGCTGAGATATTTGTTGATGACATTATATTTGGTGGAAATGAGATAATGTCTAAATCATTTGCTGAGGAAATGAGAAAGGAATTTGAGATGTCTATGTTAGAAATAGGAAATAATAAGAGAGGGGGGGGGGGGGGGGGGGGTGAATCAATATTTCACAAAATTTTACTTTTTCCCACTTATGGATATATGTAGTTAACTTGAAACTTTCATAAAAAACTAAATTGAATAAAATGAACAATAAACACAACCATAAAATAAAGGAACTCATAACACCATGTTTTTTCTTGAGGAAACTCTATCCAAGGGAAAACCCCAGTGGGGATGATACCCACAAATGATCCACTAATCAAAAGTATATGGTTAAAGATATTGACCCTATTAGGAGTCTATTTCATCCGTATAGTGTCTCGGTCCTTGCTAGAGGACTTTAGGCCTTGTTAGAAGCCTCAACCCTATTAGGAGTTGGTATTACAAAATATGAATGTATGCAAGATGAGCCCATTGCCAAACATGCAATATATAATGATAATCTTTAGTACAAGAGATAGAATACAAAAACCTTTTACTACTGCTAAATATATTCAATATTTTGATCTAGCTTGTAGGATCTTCACAAAAATTGCTATCAATTCACACTATTCTGATCATATATCAAATTTTGCATAATAAAACATCAATAAAAAATCTTTTTACAACTTTGCATTAGCTTCTTACATCTTCACATTACATAATACTTTCCTTTATACTAGCTATCTCAAATATAGCTTACCGGTTAGTTTCCATGTTATCAAAACATAATATTAACTCTTTATGCCTCAGGGTTAACATCTAGGATGTTGTACCTAATTAGTTAATTCATTATTTTGATAAAAATAATAATCCTTTACTAATTGTTACCCTATTTTGGTTGACTCAACACTATTTCTGTAAAATATTAATATCTCTTTCCATACATGTCATACAGTCTTGCACTCTTAGATGTAGCTTTAATATAACTCATATAATCTATGCTCAAGTTCACATACACTAAAAATAATTTTGTGAACTTCGCTGATCAAAGCAATCTCCGTGTAGACAGATAGATGCTATTATACTTAGACAATTTTCTTAAGTTCTCATCCAGAACTTCCTCCTTGGATCATGTTGTCTTAATACTAAATATATGTTGCCATAATGACAACATCATGATATCCTACTCAGCCAAATTTCCAACAATCTCCCACTTTGTCATTGGTGGCAATATATGGGAAAATTGGCTAAGTCCCAAAAACTTACAACAAAATTTCAAAAACAAACTTGCAACATTCTGCAACATTGTGTCACATGGCCATTACAAGATTTGTAAAAGTCTGTGGATCATACATTTTAATTAACTTATTCTACCATAGGGATACTCCCCCTTTGATTATACTATATCCTTTTCTGCATATCTATACCTTATACATATAAGCAATTTTCTCATACTATATTATTCCCCCTATGACAAAAATGACAAAGGTGTCAAAATATGTATATATACAGGTCAAAATTTATGATATACCTTTTTTGTCTTCAATTCTGTAAAGATGGAAGGATGGAAATGCAATCTGTAAAGTTTTCCTTCAAGTTTTCAATTTCCTTATCCCATGTAATCTTAACAGAATGTGATACACTAAGTAGTGCACATAGCCCATAAGATGCTATCTCAACTGCTCTAAGATTTGGGTAGGAAAATTTACCATATGATGTCTCTGAGGAAAGACATTCTTACAGTTAGTTTTGCACATTACTGATCTTCAAAGTTAAGTGCTCTTTGAGTAGTGCAAACCTCTTTAATTTTCTAATAATCTTATCTCATCATGTATTTTGCTAACTTTCTTCTCAGTATCAATGATCTTCATGCTCGGATTCTGTAGCTCATTCACTGTAGCTTTTAGTTCTACTTCTTTATTCTTCAGCTTCTTTGAAATATCTGAGATATGATTGTGTGATAAAGAACACTGACTATACAATTCTCTTCCTCTCTCCAAACATTTCCTCAACTCCGATTGAAATAAATATGCATCATGAAGTGTTTGTGCTTTCACTGATGCAATGTTAGATAAAGTAGTGAGTTCACTACCAAAAGCTTTGATTACTTCTCTTGATTTAGCTTGCGGATCAACTTCACTAACTTGAGTAGATATAACATTTTGAAGTTTATTTGTTACCTCAAGTAGTGATCCTTCTAAGCTCTTTACTTTCTTGTTCTTTCCAATTATCTTATTCAGGGATAAAATTAACTCTGTTTGATCATCATCATCAAATTTAGCTCCCAAAATTGCTAATACTGATTCAATATGTGGCTTAGATGAACTTGCTACTGTAACCTTCTATGGTGTGACTATATGAATGTGCTAAGTTAAAATATTTTTAGGCTTTACCTCTTTTTCATTTCCCTAATCCTCTTGCACTACTTGTTCTGTGACTTCTATTTGTGTCTCCTCTAATGCCTTTGTTTCTTCTTGCTTATCCTCTCCCTTTTATTCTTTCGCATCTTCTTTCTTTTCTTCTTCCTCATTTCCTTTCTCCCAAATTTATAACATCCTCTCCTTGATCTTCAAAAGGATCTTCTTCTCTATCAATGATGATTCTAGTGCCTTCTACATGCATGGTTTCATCATCAATTAGTATGGTAGGTGGTGTTTCTTTCATCTGTGTAGCTTCTTCTATTATTTGAATGTCTTGTCTTGATTTTCTTAAGGCTTCTCCCAGTACTAAAGTCATCACTTTTATAACTGCTTCCTCGGTTTCCTTGTTAGCTTCCTCATAGTTACCTCCCATAATTAGATCTGTTCTTCTTTTCCTTCTCATATGGGTGTTGAGACTCTTAATTATCTCTTTGAAGTATTCTTCATCTTTGATTACAAAATTTTTTCTCACAAACCTTTCTCTTATACCTTTATCTTCTTCTATTGCTCTCTTATTTTTGTTAATCAGTTTATCATAAAGATCACTTGGTATCTTATCTGTGATATTCTCAAATTTCTTGTTAGCAAGGATCATGTACCCAACAACTACATTCTCAAGATTTAGTTTCTCAAAATTGTTGTACATATGATAGTATTTGTTTAATTTTGTGAAATCACCATCATTTATGATCAAAGGATTTACTTTCTCAATCTTAGGTTTCAACCATTTCTTTTTGTTATTGCACGCCTCTTCTTCTCCTTGAGATTGACTTGGAACTTGACCTCTCATTTTCGTAATGGGTGTGGAATCTTCTTTTTGTGTCCTTTTCCTTTCCACAGGAGAAAAGATAGTTTTCTACCTTTTTCCTAGTCCACTAGCCATCTCTTTTACTCTCTTAGCCAGTGCAGTAGAAGTAGATCTTATAGATTTTCTTGTGACTACTATTGGTGGCTTATTCAGTGATATACTCATCTCACTATGCTTAGTGACATATTCATCAATATTTTGATCATCATGTATAGGGGTTTCTTTGGATGCCAAAGGTGGTACTATTAACACTTCCTTCTATCCAATATCTCTCATAACTGTTGATGTATGCTTCAGAATGTTAAAATCATCTTCAGTCATACCTTTTTCCTTTAATATCTTCTTAATAGTTGTGTCAACCCTTTTATTAGCTGACTTTTGCAATTGTGATTGATGTGATGTGTTGGAAATTTCTTCAAATGTTCAAAATCTAGGACTTTTGGAATCTAATCTGGATTTCAGAATTCTTCTCATATATCCTTCAATTGCCTCTTCAGACACTTCATAATCTAGAGGGTCTATGAATTCAGTTCTTGGTTCTACTGCTTCAATATATGTAAAGTCTGTATCTACCAAAAAGAATATCTCACTTTTGTATTTCTCAACCATTGAGGGTGGAATTCTTGACCTTTTCTTGATTTCATTATGAAAATTTTTAATGACAAGTGTGGCACACTCATTTAATTTATCAATTGGGTGTCTAAGATACACCTTGTTAATTCTTTCCATTGCATTTCTCTCATCATTACAATTTTCTCCTATAGTGTAAGGAAATCTTCTCAAAAGGTGGAAAAACATATAGGTGATTAAGGATGAAAATCTGAATTGTGAATTCTTTGTCTTCTTAATCTTTTCGAGGTTTTGAATCAGTTGAATCCTCAGAATTTCACTCATGTCAACATCAACTTTTTTAACACACATAAAATAGGATGCTTGTATCATACCTACTGCTATATCATCTTCTCTAGAACTGGCACATAACTTGGTAGCCATTATCTTACAAACATACCTAACATCATTTTGCTCAATTTTACTTATTACAATACCTCTTCCATTATATGAAGACTTAGTGTTATCTAGGACCATTTTCTTCACATTTTTCTCATTTAGAGGAATTACACCTTTTTTGGATAAACCTGTCACTTCATGCATCAAATCAGCTGTGATATCTATCACTCTATCATCTAACCAAAAATTTCCATTATGAATTCTTCTTAAAATGATCTTATTCCATTCATCATTCTGGAACTCATAGTGAAACATATACTTGATAATGTCTAATTGAACTAAATATTTATACCCTTTCTTATAATTCATGTCCTGGTTGTAGATTTTTTTATAATGTCCAGTCATGCTACTGTCTCCTATAGTCTCAAATTTTCACTTCAAGTATCCTTTTACATATTCCAAGTGTAATACTCTGTCTAGTATAGACAATAATGCTAAGCTAGGATCTTCCTCAGAGGGTTCTACTAGTTCCCTTCTCACCTTAGGTCTAGGTGTGTCCTTAATGTTATGAACTAGGAATACATCCATGATTGCACTAAAAAATAACTTCTCTAATAGTAAACACTTATTAAAATACCTTGGAATCATGATTTAGGGCTTCTACGTAGATATGGAAAAATATATCTCCAAATCCTTCAAACTACTTTCAATCTTCACTAAGTAGCTCTCTAAAAGTCTTGTAAACTCATGAATGATAAAATCCTATCCAATAAACTACTTTTATCTATCAAATCCTTCAAGACATTGTCATCGCATTAATTACATAAGTGTATTCATGCCAAAAAGTTGTTCCTGGTTATCTGCAAACTTCTTTCACTTCATGTGATCTCATACATGCTCATAATTCCATGTGATCTTAACCATAGGTTCCTTACATCACTTTCTATCACATATTAACTTCACAAGGCTTTATTCAAATTTTGCTAAGTTCTATGCTATTCTGGTGCTTAATCTAATGCTTAATTCATGGAATTTGATGCTTAATTAGTTTGAGATGGGTTTAGAATTGATTCCAACTTACTTTCAAATGCTTCACCTAACTGACTTCTTGATAATGTGGATGCACTTGCTTGATCTATAGCTTTAACAAATATAACTTCTTCCATGTTACTGCTATTCCCTTTTTGACTATTATTGATATCCATATTTCTTCTGGTGTAGTTTACATTTATTCTAGGATTAGGATTCCTCATGTTGTTTATTCTACAATATCTTTCTATGTGACCCATGTTATTACAAATCTGACAAACTATGACATTGTTTCTATATCTTGGTCCCGAATGATTGATTTGTGATCTGCAATTTCTGGCAATATCTCCAAAGTTGTTGCATCTATAACACACAACTCCATTTCTTATATTGTTTGTTGCTCTAGTAGGTCTTTTATCTACAAGGTTAGTATTTCTAAACATTCTACTATTATATTTATTATTAGATCCAGGTTTCTTACAATCAATAACTCTATAACCAAAACTATGACAATTATAACAATAACCAGAGATAGGTTTGAATTTCTTACATGTGCAATCTCTTTTAATGTGTCTAAATGAATTACATGTAAAAAATCTACCTTTGAATTCATTTCACAGTTTTTTAGGTGATCCATCTTGCTTAGGTTGTTTAGGTACATCTTTAGATTGGTTAGACTCAACTTTGTTTAATTTTTCTTCTTTGTTCTTAGAGTGTTGAATTTCTAGATTTGGTTCTTTACATTCTTCAGTCTTCCTTGAGAATTTTTCTTCAAAATATCCAAGACCAATTTTATCATAAGAAGGTTTCTGATAAGAAATTTGTTCATCAATATTTTCATTTTTGGAATACAATTTCTCAAGATGTTGCTTGGATTGAGTTAGTTCTCCTTTCACAATTGTATTGTACTTCTCAAGTTCAGCATGCTGCAACTTTGTAGTCTCAAACTCAAATGTTACTTTGTTAAGTTTAGACCTTAGATCTTCATTTTTAGACTTCAGATTTGATTCAACTTTTCTATTATCATCTTTCAAGGTTAACTCTAGATCTATAATCTTTAGTTCATTCTTTAGGATCTCATTTCCTTTTTCAATTTTGAAACTTCATCACTATCCTTGATCTAATTTGTAGGTTCTTTCTTTGATTTAAGATCTTCTATTGTGTCTTTTAGTTTCTCAATGTAGTCTTTTGCACTTTCATATTTGTTCTTCAGAGTATCTATTTCTTTAGTAAGAATGTCAATCTTCTCAAGAGCTTCATCTAGGTTTTTCTGCAACTAATCCATATCCATAGATATATTACTCAAGCTGTTAGGCCTTCTTCGAGTAACTATGCTCTAATACTAATTGTTAGATATACAAAATATTGAGAGGGGGGGGGGGGGGGGGGTGAATCAGTATTTCACAAACTTTTACTTTTGCCCACTTATGGATACATGTAATTAACTTGAAACTTGCATAAGAAACTAAAATGAACAATAAACACAACCATAAAATAAAAGAACTCATAACACCATGTTTGTTCTCAAGGAAACCTTGGCCAAGGGAAAACCCTGATGGTGATGATACCCACAAATGATCCACTAATCAAAAGTATCTAGTTAAAGATATTGACCTTGTTAGGAGTCTATTAGATCCATATAGTGTCTCGGTCCATGTTAGAGGACTTTAGGCCTTGTTAGAAGCCTCAACCCTGTTAGGAGTTGGTATTACAAAATATGAATGTATGCAAGATGATCCCACTACCTAAACATGCAATATAAAATGATAATATTTAGTACACATGATATAATACAAAAACCTTTTACTGTTGCTAAATATCTTCAATATTCTAATCTAGCTTGTAGGCTCTTCACAAAACTTGCTATCAGTTCTCACTGTTCTGATCATATATCAGATTTAGCATAATACAACATCAATACATCAATAAAAAATATTTTTACAACTTCTCATTAGCCTCTTATATCTTCGCATTACATAATACTTTCCTTTATACTAGCTATCTCAAATATGGCTTACCAGTCGGCTTTCATGTTATCAAAACATAATATTAACTCTTTTTGCCTTAGGGTTAACATCTAGGATGTCATCATTAATTAGTTAAGTCATTATTTTGATAAAAAAAATAATCCCTTAACTCAAACTAATCCTTTACTAATCTCTGCCATGTTCTGGTTGGCTCAACACTATTTTTGTAAAACATTAATATCTCTTTCCATACATGTCATACAGTCTTGTGCTCTTAGATGTAGCTTCAATATACCTCATATACTATGTGCTCAAGTTTTAATGCACTAAAAATACTTCTATGAACTTCGCTGATCAAATTAGTCTCTATGTAGATAGATATGCACTATTATACTTAGAAAATTTTCTTAAGTTCTCATCCAGAACTTCCCCCTTGTATCATGTCTTAATACTGAATATATGTTGCCATAATGACAACATCATGATATCCTACTCAGCCAAATTTCCAACAGTCTATGATTGGAGAGATAAAATTCTTTATTGGACTTCAAATTCAATAAGGATGTGATCTATATAACACAATCTAAGTATATCAAGGAGATCCTAAAGACATTCAATATGGAAGAATCAAAACCTGTTGGAACACCAATGACTATTGGCTATAAATTGTCAAAGGAAGATGACACAAAGGAATTAAATGAGACACTTTACCGATCCATGATTGGTAAATTACAATATGTTGTCCACAACTGACCAGATATTGTACATTCAATAGGTATTGTGACAAGGTTTTCTTCCAACCCAAAGGAGACACATATGTCTACAATGAAAATGATATTTAGATATCTGAAAGGGACTAAAGATTTTGGTTTTTTATTGTAATGCCCAAAAATTCAGGCCAAAACCCAACCAACAAATTTTTTTTTAAAGGGATAATAGTTCCAAGTTTATGATGCGGGTTAATAGGTGTTTATGACAAAGTTCAAAATAGTCTAGAGGACAATATCTCTACAAACATTGTTTTCCATAAGTTACTAGCTAAAAAGTTCTAGCGAGGAATCCAATCTAGGGAGAGAAGTTGTAATCGAGTTTCGAAGGGGTTAGGATGAACAAATCATGATTAAATTTCAGAGATGTCTACGAGGTTTATCTCAAATTCTCTAACAGATTAACATATCACTAACTTGTTTTATTAGAATGATTCTTTACAAAAATGAATTAATTAAAATTAAACTAATCACGATTAGATCACCCTACTAGTTACATCTAGAATTCAATCTAGAAAAGTCAAAATTATCATAATTTGTTTTAATTATGATACTAAGTAGAATTCAATATTAAGAGGTTTCGTTAATCAAATTAACGAACAATTTGTGAAGCGTTAATTTAATAATCATATAGATTATAAAAGAGAAAGAATATTACCTAGAATATTTATTAAATAATATTCTTATATATATAGATTAATAATTTTTGATATATATAAATTAATATCAAATTGATTTATTATAATTAGAATGACAATATATATATATATATATATATATATATATATATATATATATATATATATATATATATATATATATATATATATATATATATATATATATATATATATATATATATATATATATATATATATATATATATATAGAATATAAAAATAAATAATCAATTAAATAAATGACTATAATTAAATAGACATATATTAATTTAATTAATAATTATAATATATTAATTAATTAATATAATTATTAACTAATTAATAAATTATAAAATATTAATTAATAATATATATATATATATATATATATATATATATATATAATCAATAATTATAATTAAATAATATATATATATATATATATATATATATATATATAATTAATTAATAATTATAATATATTAATTAATTAATATAATTATTAATTAATTAATAAACTATAATATATTAGTTAATAATATATACATATTATATAATTAATAACTATGAACAAATTATAAATAACAATACTAATAACTAAAATAAATAAATAAAAACAAAGTATCATAAAGTAACTACCTATACTAAACACCCTATCTCCCTAAACACCTACTAACCTACATTGGCCTTACTTCCCATCTCCCCCCCTTGGTTCACGTGCCAAGAGAGAGGGGACCACAAAACACAAATCAAGTCCCTTAATGCAATGAGTCAGCCCCCAAACGCTAGCGCAAGTTTATGAGGAGAGGTGATTTTGCATTAATAAAGGGGAAGTAAGGTGGGTTGACTTGTCCATCAAATCAAGTATTAATTCCAGCATGGTAATGTGAGGTATGGGCGCAGGTCTTGGGGGCAGGCTTGATCATTAGATAAAACATGATGCAAGCTCCCATTAATGTTGCCTTCCCACTTGCAACCCCAAAGTCCTACGTAGGGATAAGGTAGGATTATTTTATGTTTAAAATGGATTTGAAGATAGCATCATAGGCAAGGGACATAATCTTGGTGTGGGTCCCACTAGAATACATTGGATGAAGTAAGCCTTTAAGTCTTTGTTTAGTGACTTTATATTAATAGGAATTAGTGTCTAAAAGCTAGGTTAGTCTAGGAGTTTAGGCTTAAGTTAATACTAATCAGGAACATAATATAATGAAAAAGAATATTCTTTGTGGTATGGGAATAATGTCATTCCCATACAAAATCCAGAGAGTAATTTGCTCTAGAAATCTGGAAAATGTCATTGTAAGCAAATATGGCTTCTCCTTCCTTTCTTTGCTTGCTTATTTTTTTTGATCCATTTAAATGCATAGATTATTAGTGACTAGACTAAGGAGATTTGTAGGTTGAATATATATGTTGTAATAGAAATTTTACATAGTAATCCATTAATTTACTTGTTCTTTGATTTATACTACAATTTGAAGAGATTTAGAGGTGGTAATGTTGTTCTCATCTCAAGTAGTTTCTATTGAGTTTGAAGATTGTCTAAGGTAGGATAGAATATAAAGAACATAAACAAATTCAATCAATACATTAAGAGATTCCCAATATTCATTTCAATGAAATTTCTTCCTTAAACAATACATTATTTCTTCTTTATCAACTTGGATAAACATTTAACATGAGAGATTTACACCTCCATTTCAATTAAGTAGAATGCATCAACATGATAGCAAGGAATCCTTATTTACATTCCAACCAATGAAATAACATTTGGTAACCATACATGAATGATAGTATCAAAAGAACATGATTTTCTCACTTCCCTTACAATATACAATTTTACATCTTCAAAATTTACATATACAAGCCCTCTTGAGGACTTTCAAAGGCCAATAATATACAAATTTTAAACTTCATCCATCTACAATAGAAATACAAGCATATTTTACAAGCTCCTCAACTATGGGAGTTACGTATACAATCATCTTGACAAAACTCCTCAACTTCCAAACTTTGCACCTTTGAGCTTCCAAAAATCTGCAAGAAACCAAGACAAAAGGAAGACCATGGGAAGCTCACCTCCCATCCTAGGCCTCTCATGAGGCCACCCCCGAGCTTGGTGAAACCACACCAAATGGGATACACACACTCAAACACAAAACACTCACAAGATAACATAAATTGCAAACCCAAATTCCCTCAAGGGTGAGACTAAGAAATTCCAAGAACTCCTTTTGTGGGGTGTGGGTGGACAACCCATGGAGACAACCATTGCATGAAAATAAGGCCACACATGGACCCAAATAAACACAATATCAAAACAAGGCTGACATGGCCAATTTTTCCCTCCTTATACCCCCAATGCCTCATGGGCTAAAATGCAAGGTTACTTGGGGAAAACACTCAACCCAAGTTTCATCTTTCCCCACACATGGAGGAGACTCTACACATGGAATTGCCTCCATTTCCCACACCCCCTCTTGGTTGCTCTTCCCTCCCATGGGTGAGTGAACCAAGAGCATACAACCCAAATCCAATGACAAAAGAAAACACAAAGATGCTTGCTCTCACCATAACCAACCATGGGGAGCTAAAACACAACAAAGAATCAAGAGCAAAGCTTCCTCCATGACCAACCATGGGGAGCCAAAGGAGAAACATAAACTCATACATTCTCTACAAAAAGAGTGAGAGCAAAATTCCAACCTCAAGTCCAAATGCAAATGAAGGTGAGTTGAGCCCTTTTCCCAATTCCAAGCTTTCTTCCTCCTCTAACTTTGGTGATCTCTAAGGATAGAGAGTGGGTGAACAACCCTAATCTTCTCCAAAATTCTACTAAAAGGACCTCTAACCCCACTCCAAAAATCCTAGGGAAAGGTAAGCCTCTCATTGGTTGACAAAACCCCAAACCTTATACACCCCTCTCCTCATAAAGGTGGTCCTTGGAGGTGGGTTACCTAGGACTTCTCCAAACAAGGAAGATGGTCATGAAAGTACTTTTTGGGCCATATGACAAGATGCAATTTTCGCTCAAGATTAAATATGGACTTTTGGAAGGGTCAAAAAGTCAATCTTGGGCTTCTCCCATGTTGAAAATACCCCTAACCCATAGGTACATGGAATGGGTTAGCTAAAAATGCATAAAACCACTCCCTAAGGCCACTTTTAACCCTCTAAAACTCATGATTAAGAGTATGCACGAAAATGGAAGATGGGGACTTCATTATGGGGTCCTATGACAAGAAGGTGTGCTTTGGATTTCCCCCAAAAGGCTTCTAGAATGTTCTCTCACTCAACCACATGGCATACCTTGCTAACATTAAACACAAGTGTCAAGTGACACTCACAAAATCAACTTTACACATAAGGTATGTTTAAATTGTCGCAACACATAACACTCCCTAAACACACATATCCAAACCACTGTTACGAATAAAATACTTTACAATGAGGCCTCAGGTCTCTTCATAGATGGGGCCTTGGCTTAACTGATTGCACATACATTCAATGTGATTTTCCCAAATATAATTCCATGGTCCTTCCACCTGCAAAACCTTAATGCAACATCAGTAATTCAAGGAAGAAACCAATATAATTAATTATACAAAATACAACATCCCTACAATAATCCCAATCCAACTGCATATGATCATATAGGGTACAATAATCAAATCAATACACTTTCAATTGCATAATTCAATTGCATCTCTAATGCATACTAATCTCATAATTCAATTGAAATCATGATCATCAATAATCTAACATCATCATAAGGTAATCATCAATTACTCATAACATCAATGCAGTGAAGATGTCTAACACGATATTCATTTGCAACATAGAATTCAATTGCATTCTTACAATCACTTTCTCATAATTCATGATTCAATGCATATGTCTAATCACTTTCATATAGTGCATAATTCAAATGCATATAATTTTATACACACAAGTTATAATTTCTACTGCATAATCAAAGTCACATAAAGTACAGTGCCCTCATATAGATCATAATCCAAATGCAGGCTTGCAAACATATAGAATACATTCATTATTTCAATTTTATTCAATCCACATAATTCAATTACATAACCCCATAGTACTCCTAATCCCAAATATTTCAATTTTCGTTAGCATAATATTTAAGATAAATCTATGGTTCAACACCGGAAAGGGGTAACCATAATAGTTGGGTCCTATAAAATTCTTATGACAAGTATGATTAAATTTCCTAATCTAGGAAAACAAAATGCAGAATAATCCTATTAGTCTAGGATCTAACAAATCCTTGTTCAGGGTTCTAATAATATCACCAAAACATCACTATGGTATAACCATATAATACATCATCAAAACATTACTCATCCTCCTCGTAGGAGTTACTAGAATCATCACATCAACTATTAATTTAATCCAAGATAAACTTAAGACTTAACACATAACTAATTTGGCATTTACATCTCGACTTCTTGAATCTAATCCTTTCGACAAAAGTACTCAATGGAACCTTAATAGTCTAGCTGGATCTATGATCCACAGGGTAACATACTGCATCCAAGATTCACTTACAAAATTAATAACCCAGAGATATCACCTCTATCATTGCGACACTTAGTTGATAGGTACTGATATGAAGGTACAATATATAGGTCTATCTTGAGGTACAATTTCGTTAGGGATTTACCAATCATCCAGATACTACAAAACCCCTTAATCCTCTGACATCGAAGTGTAGAGGAAAAGGTGGAAATGAGGCGGGCCTTACATTTATACACAAAAAGGAGGAGATTTTGATCTCAAGGTATATATTGATGATGATTGGGTTGGAAATATTGATGACATAAAAAGCACTAGTGACAAATCTTTCTTTTTAGGAGCAAGACTAGTGACATGGTTAAGCAAGAAACAAAGTTATATTTCATAATCTACTGCTGAAGCTGAGTATGTTTCTACAGCTATGAATTGTTCTAACATTGTATGGATCAAATAATTACTTAAAGGTATGCATGAAAAGATTACTGATCCAATTACAATTTATTGTGATAATACAAGTGCTATTAACATATCTAAGAATTAGGTGATGCATTAAAAAACAAAACATTTATCTATTAAGTATCACTATTTGAGAGAGAAAGTACAAGATAATCATGTGATATTGGAGTATGTGAATTCTAAAGAATA
The DNA here is from genome assembly GCA_027943335.1 of Chamaecyparis obtusa. Taxonomy (NCBI): domain Eukaryota; kingdom Viridiplantae; phylum Streptophyta; class Pinopsida; order Cupressales; family Cupressaceae; genus Chamaecyparis; species Chamaecyparis obtusa. The sequence goes on along the minus strand of BSBK01007987.1, from coordinate 932,216 downwards.
GATAACTAATATATTTACAAAACCACTACCAAAGGATTCTTTTGAGTATCTCCAAGGTAAGTTAGGGGTTCTTCCCCTATCCAATGTTAAGTAAGGCATGATGCATGATGCATGATGCATGTTGCATCAATTTAAGTATTCAACATAATATCTTTTTTGTGAGTTGATGCTAGTGTTCACTCTTTAGGTGAAGCCTAAAGTTGTGAAAATGAAATTTACGGTTGCAATGAGAGATCAATACATTTGAGGTATGATTTGAGTTTGTATGTCTTTGACATTGTTGTCAAAGAGGGATAAGTCTACCAAGAGGGAGAATAAGTCAATTGATTAGAGAAGGAGTATATTGTAGAGGAAGATGAATAATGAAGAGTAGAAAAAGAAGTTGTCAAAGAGGGATAGTAAATAAGAATAATGATAGAGAGAGAAAGACTACAAAAGAAGATTAAGTACAAAAAAGGAAAAGATAAAAATCAGAGGGAGTACATGAATGAAAGTGAAGTGTACCATCATAAATTGAGCACTGAATATTATTATTGTTGCCATCAATGCCAAAGAGGGAGATTGTTACCATAACATATAGTAATGTTGAAGATTGATTATCTGGTGATGATGATGAAGACCAACCAATATAAGAGGTAAAAGATAGTAGAAAGGTTAGATCAGTTATTATCTTGTCATTGATTTCAAGCAATTGATTTCTGGTTTATATTATGTTGCCATATCATTTGATATATTATATAAGTTGAATGAGTTAAGGAGAAGAAAAAATGAAATGTTGTAAAGTTGAAGAACTTAAATGGGAAACTGATACAGATCAGACAATGATTAGATTATGATGATATAATTGTTTTCTACCTAATATATGATTATGTTAAGTCGGTAAAGCATGGTAATGAGCTTTTGTGAAGTCGGTAAGCAAAATATTTTTGGCTATTGAGCATGAAATGTCACTTGGTAAAAGTAAAAGGTAAAAATGAAGTAACTCAGTAAAGCGAGAGGAACCGAAGGCACCAAACATAAAAGAATGGTTTATGCACCGAGCAAAGTTAACCAAAATTCAAATGGATAATGAGAAAGGAACAAATATTAAATAAGAATTGAATTGATATTTAATGATTAGCTATGATGAGTTGGATGATTATGATGACAAGGAAAGTTAGTTATAGAGATCTATGAATAGGAAAATTCAAGGTGAAGATCTATGACTTAGATCTAAATGGTTAAAGTAGAAGGAACAAGTTTTAAGAAAAGTTCAAGTTCCTAGGTGAAAAGAAAATGTGTTACTGAGATCCAGGTTCAAGGTATAATAAATTGGATAGTTAAGATTGATCAAAGAAAAACACAATAGAGGAGATTAAGAGGCAAAAATTGTCTATATAAAGGATGGATTTGTATGAAAAAATAGATGGAAAATTGAATATTTGAAGAGTCACCAACTAATGCAATGAATAAGGAAAAAATATATTCCAAGTGGAAAAGAAGGATTTGATGAAGTGTTGAAGCTAGTGGAAAGTGAAGAATTGAGATGAAGATAGAAGAGTGCACAAAGGATCTAATTATGCAAAGATAGTTGCAAATCTATAGGTCAATATATTTATTGTTGCTTACTAGCATTTGTAATAGAGAAATATCTTAATAGATTGGACTTAACAGTCTTATTGTAAAATCTTTGAAAAAGGTAACATTCTAAAGAGTGTTTGAAGCCCTATAACAAGGCCACTCCTAACAATGTGAAGATCCAAACAGATCTGAGGTAAATCCCTTGACTAGGTCACACCTAACAGTGTGTATTATAATCTTTAACTAGATTGGCTCTTAACCAGGCGTACTTCAGAAGAGTATTTTCTTAGTGGGTGACAAGTCCCACAATGGTTTTTCCCAAAGGTGGGTTTCCATGCTAAATATTGGTGTTAAATGTGTTGAATGATTTGTGTGAATTATTTATTGATTGTTAAATTTTATTTACTGTTATTGGTAAATAGTGAAGTGTGCTTTACCGAGTTGTTACCAAGTTAAATAGAGAAAAGTTTTTAGGTATTTGGAATCAGGGATTACTAATTCATCCCCCCCCTCTCTATAATCCAACATCTTTTAGAACACTTTCCTCAAATAAGGATTATTAACACTACTCCAAGGCCTAATTAGGCCACTTTTGCACAGTAACTATGAGAATCTTTGACTCCCAAACACCAATTTGAAATATAAGGGTCGAGATAGGCCTCAAATGAAATGAATCAACAATTTTCATAGTTTGGAAGAGTTATTTTATCACTAATTTTTCAGAACCTCATCACTGCACTGTTACTAGGCAAAAAATCATAGAATAACCCGACTAGGGCATCAACGTATTACTCAAAAATCATAACCTCCATGCTTGAAACCTTAAAAATAATAAACTAGGATCTTTTACCTTTCAATTCACCAATTTAGGGAGGATTTAAACAATGGAAAGAGGAGATATCTCTTATTTTGTAAGCAAACCCTCATATCCATGGGTTATAGACATCTTTATAGAAAAGTGATGATATCTTGCTAAAACCTACACAAAAATCAATAAGATTGGATTAAAATAAAATGTGATAGAATTACTTATGGCTCTAAAGAATGCTTAGATTTTTTTAACACCATAAAATATTGCAAGTTGTAATGGATTGTTACAGCCACAAAACCATGAAGAATGTAGGAACAATATTTATTTTATTGCCTTTTTCACCAGTCAATCCATCAAAACTCCAACAACCACCTTACATCAAGTTCCTCCAATTTTTATAGACATCTCCAACCAAAACAAACTACCAAAACTAATTCCTATGACCATTTGAATCTACTTGACCATTGGCATTCCTATTTTTCCATTTTATATCTTTTCATAACAACCCTTTATTTATTTTTGACAATTTTTCAAAACTCACTCAAAACTTACATATGTGACCTTTAAACATTAAAAATAGCCTTCATAGGCTTTATTATAGTAGATGAGTTCTCTAACGTACACAAAAACAAACTTGCATACATATGACACTTATTGATAAATTAGTTGCAAGAAAAGTTGCTTGACGCCTTTCCTTGCAGCTTGATAACTTTTGCAAACTGTGACACTAAAAACTCTAATGACCCTTATTTCATCATGGATGGGAAACCTATTTTGACATTAGTAGAATGATATTATGAATCACTTTTAGTTGCACCCATGTAGTTTTCCATTCATCTGCAACAAAGGCAAAAATTGTGCACTAACATGCAAGCTTTAAAAAAAGATCATTTGCATAGATTTTATGTTCTCTGGATCCTTAAAATCATGATGCCACTTATCAGATCCCTTAAAAAATATCACCACATTGGTGAGCTCCAAATCTACTATATCTTGTAGATGACCAAATTGTTTCTTTATCTTCTTCTTTTGGTCTATTAGAAGATTCAATTACATGTACAAATTCTTTTTCTACACTCTGACATAACCATCCTCATCATTCTTGTAGCCAAATGCATTTTTTAGCTATTTAATCAGTGACTCAAAATTGTTAATATGATCCTATATGATCTTCATGGATTGAAGGAATCTATGAAAAAGATGATACACGACTACAACTTCATTCATACACTTATCAAAATCTTTGATGGTCTCCTATAGATAGATCTGCGTTGTTGCACACTTATTCACTATCTCTTCTAACATTTCCTCTTCCACCTTTTTTCTCTACATTGTTCAACATTGTAGCCTCCAATGTGGAGGTATATTTCTTAAATCCATTAAGAAGAATAGTTAGCTACTCCACACTACTTAGTCACTCATCCAACTATACTTCATTATATTATCAATCGATTTTGTGTTGTCCTTATAGATTTTTATAAAATCCTCCCAAGCTGAGTGGTGAAATGTATCACCTAAGTGTAATATATGCAATGGAGGTAGACAGTCTCGATCCAATTTTCCCTAAATCATGGGAACCTACAGTACCTTAGTTTTGATCACCCAAACTACATTTGAAGGTCCAATATATATAGGGCATAAATATCAAGAAGGTCCAAAAGATTCGCCATTGACTATTTCACCTTTTATCCTCCAATATCCTCCTCATATTTCTTCTCTGTTTTCTCCTTCTCTAGAGTATTTTATTTTTCTATCTCAAATCCCTTATCAATTGTCTCTGACTCATCTTGTCCCTTCACCGGACTCATGTTATCAATCTTCTACACAACTTGATCCTTCTCTAGTTTAACCTCAACATTAGTTACTTCATGAATACTTGTTCCAACTTCCAAAATAGATGTGTAACTCAGATATACATCTATATGCATTTTATCATCAATACTTGGACTAGATATTAGGGCATCCTATCTCTTTGTCACATCCTATTTTGTAGGTTCTTGAACCAAACTGAGAAGAAATAATTGTATTCTTTTGTGTTCCCATTAAAGTTTTTAACATATTAATTTATTTGTATCACTACCAAGGAGGACTTATCATAAAAATTATTCTTGAATCCAAAAATCTCATTAATAAAGAAGGATGCAAGATAAATTATCAATGAACCATACCTGAATTGATACTTAGTATTCTTGGTTCTCTAAATATTATTCAAAGTTTTTTGTTGGAGGAGCTTGCATAGGTCAAAATTTTCTCCTACAACCACCAATTGACATGTGATGTAAGTAGCTGTAATGCCCTACCAGGGAACCTAGGAGAACTTAACCTAAACATGCATCTAAGTTTGCAGAATGATTTTTTTTTTAAAAATAGTTATCATACAAGATAAACATCAATGTAGAAGAAATTACCATTTACTCACAATAATACAATAACTAACACAAGTTACGACTCTCAAGGGTTCCTTGACGAATATTACTTTAACATTAATTAATTAATTTAGATTAGGTACAATTACAAAACTCATATAAACAAATGAAGTATAAAACCACATCACATAGAAGATGACATAAATACAATTGGTACCATAAGGTATCCATAAATCTACAACCATTACACATATTGTAGGGTATGTAATATAATAACAGAAATGAAGAACACAAGACATCTCTGAAGAACTGATACAAAGATACAAGATCACAAGGAAGAAGATCTAGAAGAAGAAGAACACATCTCCAACAATGAAGCTCAAGAAGGAACAATTGCAAAAGTTATCATCTAGCATTGGTACACAAACATCAGAATCTCAAATGGTAAAAGAATCACTACCACCCGACCTCGTGAACCTAAATGGTCCACTCCCACCATGTCGAGGAGATAACAAAAGATCCCACTTAGATAAAAAATATCAAACAGATCAAGCTAAGGAAAGGATCCTGTAAGCTCTTTACTCAAGGAGAAAAAGTATAATGATATGAAAGACTCACTAATCTAGAGGCAACCAACACATGTAGGATAACTAGACTATGCATAGGAAGGTGTCATCATGTACGTCTAACCCTTGAGTCTCATCCTGGTAATCTCTTTGGATCCTGGCACTCAAGTGACCATACACGGTGTCAATGACCTCTCCTACAGATGAAGTCATCAACTATGCCAACTCATCCCTTAAAAGGGGGATAGTCATCTTCTCCATTCCCACCTTAGTTTGTACTAGCACTAAGCTAGGGCGAGGAAATAATATCTTATTAGGTTCATTTTTAAATCTCTCAATGTTATATTTAGTTATCACTTGATTAAGATACTTAACAATAAGTGATCCTGACAGCCACTTGTGGGTCCCGACGCTTATTGCAAGCCACCTCCTACTACATATCTAGGTAAACTACCCTAGGCTCACAGATCTCAGATCACAAGATGATAATAATGTCCCTCAGGACTGCTCCGCAAAATAATAGGAACACACTGGTTCTCACATAACTATAATGTCACAGAACACTTTGAAAGTGTCCACAAAAGAATATAGACATGATCCCGTGGATCAAACATAAACAATCAACACCATATTCTCCTCTATAGAATATGAGGCAAAACTCAATACAACATGAGCCCAAGTGGTTAAATCAGGGATGATAATCGAAATACACACCCACATCAAATAAGATACAACATGAACATAAAAGACAATTCCCAAGCCTCTATTTTTCCTAGGTCATCTAGCACCCATAGCACTAATAAACCCAACAAACAGGAAAGATAAAGCCATATTACAAAAAATAACCAATTCCAGTATAAAAAGATGCATATACAATCATAGGATAACTTGTACATTCCATGATAAATAAAAACTCCAATAAACATACAATGAAAATCCATACTTTACACTTCATATCTAGGCTTAATCAAATACACATTTTTAAACCATAACAATCAGATTAAAACCATCCCATTGACCAAATCAACTAATAAAATTTATCATAACATTAAACATCCATAGTTACTAGGCTATGATAATAGAAGTAATATCAGAACTCTATCCATGTCCTAATAATTCCAATGAAATATTTCCCTATCTAACATTGAATTAAAGTTATTAATATCCATATATTAATAACATTAACAATATTAAATAAATTCCATAAGAAAATAAATCAATGTTACTGAATAATAATAGTAATATTATAAATCTTATTAATAACCAAAATTACTATTCATACACTAAAGCTTACAATTACAATTATCATAACATAATAATCTTAATTAAAATTTGTTAATCTAAAATAATAAATATAAATATTAACAAACTTCATTAAAAATAATAATTAATAATTAATAAATTATCAAAATTTATTAAAAGTAAATATCACTATATATAATTAATGAATTTTTAATTAAATAAAAAAAAAAGTTTATTTTACGTGGGGGCCCTTTTCCACGAGACCTGCACCATGACATTGCCATGCACGACACACGGTGCCGCCGGTAGGGCAGGCCTACCGCACGACACCCACGAGTGCTACCGACAGCCTGCACTGTCTATGGTACCATGTACAACCGGCAGTGCTTTAAGCCTGTTGTGGGGTACGGGGTGGGACCCGTGCCCCCCCCCCCCCCCCCTTAAACTTTTCAATTTTATTTTTTTAATTAATTTTTTAAAAATCCAAAATACTTCAAAACAAACCCTTTTTTTTTAAACCATTATTTTTTTGTAAACATTACCATTTTAAAATTTGACTATTTTTTTTTAATACAAAACTAACACTTTAATTTTTCTTTGTTTTCTTTTAAAAAATAAATTTGTCTGTTTCCTAAAATGAAAATTCCCAGGTCTATATATTTTTTCCAGAAAAAGAAATTTCTAATGCACATGATTTTTTTTTGTCTTTTCCTTAGTTTGTTTTCTTCTCCATTGTTTGCTAATGTATCTTCATATACCAATGTAATTTTATGCCTTTGCAAGCCAATATTTTGTAACTGTGGTAATTTTTTTGATAGTGTTTTTTTTTAATAGAGTAATATTTTTTTTTTCAGAATGATGAATTTTCACTCAAATTGGGTTTTTGTCAACAACCCAATAATTTAATTTAACCACACTATAGTACAAACTATATCAAGATTAATTTTTTATTTTCTAGGAGTTCTAGGGTGTATTTTCTCTCCAAATTTTGACAGCATAACCCTACTATGCCAAATATATATAAAAAGAAAATCTATGAGTTTTCTAAATCTCAAATTGAAAGCATAAATAGACACAGATCTAAAACTATAAATCAAATCAAACATAGAAAATTACTGAAAGACTCTATAGATGAATTCATTGAAAGGTTCCTCAAACCCCTACCTCAATTCCAATGCTAGAAACTGAAATAAAATGCCTGTAGAATGTTGAAACTTCTTGATTTGACAACAGAAGAGCTCAATCCTGTAGATCTGAATCACAATGCATGCAAACCAAAATCTAGATGCAAGCAATCTTCACCCAGAAATTCAAACACACACACAAAAGCTCAAGAACACAAAAATGCCTCAAAATCTCCAAAAGATCTCTCCACAATTCTCCATCAACCTGATTCCATCCAAAATGAATGCTAATTCCTCCTATTAGGGATTCCACTCCACCATTCATGCAAACTCTAGATGACTCACAATACAACTCCTAATCAAACTTACACTCTTGAGTTGAAAGAAAATACTAATTAATAATTAAAAATATATTTAACTATGCACAACTCAACTTAGACTCCTAAAGACAAGTTGTCACCTTTTTCAAACAAGCCACTTTGAAACTCAATAGAGCACATGTTATTAAAAAAATCTATTATTAAATAATTTAATATTTCAAACACCATTAAATCATGCAATTTAATAATTTAATATCTAATAAACAATATTAATCTTATTTTCACATAACTAATTAATTAAAACCAAATAACCTAATATTTGATTTTTAATTAATTATTAATCATACAATACATAAAAAAATAATCTAATATTATTTTCCAAATAAAATATTAATCTCCATAGCTATAGAAAAATCACATAATCAAACAACAATAAATCAGGATCATCAAATAAACATACAAATTCAAAGAAGGAATCCATGAACTTTGTCACCTAAAAAATTCGGGTAGGGTAGTTAACATATACTTATCCAACACTTACGATAAATAGGCTAGGATAGGGTTTTGGATCCGTGTTATCTCCCCTCTCTTACCATTTGAGATATTGAGATAGGGCACCCTCATCCTGACAATTCAGGGAAGACGATGCTTGGTACCTGCGAACCTGCATACAACACCCGCATGTACAAACATATATAAATATATAATAGACAATGGCAAGGATTGGCCGATCGTGTGGATCTTGCAAGCAAGTAATTACAACTCCGTCCCTCAACCACATCAGGCACATCAAACAGAAATATAAAACAAGCACATCAACCATACACATGCCAGTATGGGGTCAGTAAAATCATAAACATTAATAATTTTCTTAACATATAATCTATCATCCTAGAATAATCATAACATTTATAAAATCAGACTAGGGGCGGGGTACTACATCCATGCCCCCTAGGATTAGGCTTACTCTTGGAAGCCTACAAATAGATAAGGATACATATCCCCCAAACACAAAACATTTACTAAAAATAAAAGATAACATCTGAAATCAAGTCATAGGGTAGGAACATGATATGTAGTCATTAAGAATAATATAATATCTAGTTTAGGAACAAATTGAAAATCGCATTGATCAATCATTCATCAACAAATCATTGGACAGATTGAAACCTTTATTCATACATCATCATAGAAAACATCTAGGATCAATTACATAAAGAGCACACATTCATATCCATAACCAAAGTATAAGTTGAGTAGTTCATGAAAATCTATCTAATGCAACACTTATGCAAACATAAAGGATACACATTGTTTCCAATTTCACACAGCAAAAATAGTACCATCTCCGCGATGTCCTCCCTTATACATACTATCAGGGGTTCAAGATGAACATGATAGAAAAAACACTTATCACAAAACATGACCAACAATATCAAACATTCGGAGTAGCCACCACAAAACTTGAAAAGGTAAAACCCAAGTGGGGGAATCCCAAGTCCAATATTAAATCATGAGAGCTCTCAATTTCAACAATAAATTAAGTGTGACTATCGTCACAAAATAGATATAGAAAATAAAGTTAGGTGACTAATCCAATCATAAGAATGTTCAAAATTTTAATGCTAGCCCATAAACATCACGAACAATTTCATAAATCAACCAAAAATGAATCATCAATCATAACACATCCACATAACAAGGTGACTAGTAGTAGCCACACTCAAGGGAGTAATCACTTCATGACACCCAAGGTACTTCACCCTAGATGCATTAGAGAAGGTAACCATACACAATAAAAAGTCAATCACTTATGACAATCACTAGGCAAGTGATATCTCAAAGACATCTAATAGGCACACAACTTCCTAGAGTTCCCAGTGTAGAACTCAGTGCTCTGATACCAAGTGTAATGGCCTGCTAGGGAACCCAGGAGAACTTAACCTAAACATGCATCTAAGTTTGTAGAATAATTTTTTTTTAAAAATAGTTATCATACAAGATAAACATTAATGCGGAAGCAATTACCATTTACTCACAATAATACAATAACCAACACAAGTTACAAATCTCAAGGGTTTCTTGATGAATATTACTTTAACATTAATTAATTAATTTAGATTAGGTACAATTACAAAACCCATATAAACAAATGAAGTATAAAACCAAATCACATAGAAGATGACATAAATACAACTGGTACCATAAGGTATCCATAAATCTACATCCACTGCACATGTCACAGGGTATGTAATATAATAACAGAAATGAAGAACACAACACATCTCTGAAGAATTGATACAAAGATACAAGATCACAAGGAAGAAGATCTAGAAGAAGAACACATCTCCAACAATGAAGATCAAGAAGGAACAACTGCAACAGGGATCATCCAGCACTGGTACACGAATATCAAAATCTCAAATGGTAAAAGAATCACTACCACCTGACCTTGTGAACCTAAATGGTCCACTCCCACCGTGTTGAGGAGATAAAAATAGATCTCACTCAGATAACAAACATCAAACAGATCAAGCTAAGGAAAGGATCCTGTAAGCTCTCTACTCAAGGAGAAAAAGTGTAATGATATGAAAGACTCACTAATCTAGAGGCAACTGACACATGTAGGATAACTAGATTATGCATAGGAAGGTGTCATCATGTACGTCTAACCCTTGAGTCTGATCCTAGTAATCTCTCTGGATCTTGGCATTCAAGTGACCATACATGGTGTCAATGACCTCTCGTACAGACAAAGTCATCAACTATGCTAACTCATCCCTTAAAAGGGGGATAGTCATCTTTTCCATTCCTACCTTAGTCTGTACTAGCACTAAGCTAGGGAAAGGAAACAATATCTTATTAGGTTCATTTTTAAATCTCTCAATGTTATATTTAGTTATCACTTGATTAAGATACTTAACAATAAGTGATCCTTATAGCCACTTGTGGGCCCCGACGCTTATTGCAAGCCACCTCCTACTACATATCTAGGTAAACTACCCTAGGCTCACAGATCTCACATAGATCACAAGATGATAATAATGTCTCTCAGGACTGCTCCGCAAAATAATAGGAACACATTGGTTCTCACATAACTATAATGTCACAGAACACTCTGAAAGTGTCCACAAAAGAATATACACATGATCTCATGGATCAAACATAAACAATCAATACCATATTCTCCTCTATAGAATATGAGGTAAAAATCAATACAACATGAGCCCAAATGGTTAAATCAGGGATGATAATCAGAATACACACCCACATCAAATAAGATACAACATGAACATAGAAGACAATTCCCAAGCCTCTATCTTTCCTGGGTCATGTAGCACCCATAACACTGATAAACCCTACAAATAGGAAAGATAAAACCATATTGCAAAAAATAGCCAATTCCAGTATAAAAAGATGCATATACAATCATAGGATAACTTGTACATTCCATGATAAATAAAAACTCCAATAAACGTACAATGAAAATCCATACTTTACACTTCATATCTAGGCTTAATCAAATACACATTTTAAAACCATAACAATTAGACTAAAACCATCCCATTGACCAAATCAACTAATACAATTTATCATAACATTAAACATCCATAGTTACTAGGCTATGATAACAGAAGTAATATCAGAACTCTATCCATGTCCTAATAATTCCAATGAAATATTTCCCTATCTAACATTGAATTAAAGTTATTAATATCCATATATTAATAAAATTAACAATATTAAATAAATGCCATAAGAAAATAAATCAATGTTACTAAATAATAATAGTAATATTATAAATCTTATTAATAACCAAAATTACTATTCATACACTAAAGCTTACAATAACAATTATGATAACATAGTAATCTTAATTAAAATTTGTTAATATAAAAATAATAAATATAAATATTAACAAACTTCATTAGAAAAAATAATTAATAATTAATAAATTATCAAAATTTATTAAAAGTAAATATCACTATATATAATTAATGAATTTTTAATTAAATAAAAAAATAAATTAAAAAAAAAAGTTTATTTTACATGGGGGCCCTTTTCCATGAGACCTACACCACGACATTGCCGTGCACAACACACGGTGCCGCCGGTAGGGCAGGCCTGCCGCACGGCACCCACGAATGCCGCTGACAGCCTGCATTGTCGATGGTACCGTGTACCACCGGTAGTGCTTTAAGCCTGCCATGGGGGTACGGGGTGGGACCCGTGCCCCCCCTCCCCCCTTAAACTTTTCAATTTTTTTTTAAATTAATTTTTTAAAAATCCAAAATACTTCAAAACAAACCCTTTTTTTTTAAACCATTATTTTTTTCAAAACATTACCATTTTAAATTTTGACTACTTTTTTTAATACAAAACTAACACTTAAATTTTGCTTTGTTTTCTTTTAAAAAACAAATTTGTCTATTTCCTAAAATAGAAATTCCCAGGTTTGTATATTTTTTCCAGAAAAAGAAATTTCTAATGTACATGATTTTTTTTTGTCTTTTCCTTAGTTTGTTTTCTTCTCCATTGTTTGCTAATGTATCTTCATATACCAATGTAATTTTATGCATTTGCAAGCCAATATTTTGTAACTGTGGTAATTTTTTTGACTATGTTTTTTTTTAACAAAGAGTAATATTTTTTTTCTTTTCAGAATGATGAATTTTCACTCAAATTGGGTTTTTGTCAACAACCCAATAATTTAATTTAACCACACTATAGTACAAACTATATCAAGATTAATTTTTCATTTTCTAGGAGTTCTAGGGTGTATTTTCGCTCCAAATTTTGACAGCATAACCCTACTATGCCATATATATATATAAATATGAAATAGCAAATCTATGAGTTTTCTAAACCTCAAATTGAAAGCATAAATAGGCATAGATCTAAAACTATAGATCAAATCAAACATAGAAAATTACTGAAAGACTCTATAGATGAATTCACTGAAAGGTTCCTCAAACCCCTACCTCAATTCCAATGCTAGAAACTGAAATAGAATACTTATAGAATGTTGAAACTCCCAGATCTGACAACAGAAGAGCTCAATCCTGTAGATCTGAATCACAATGCATGCAAACCAAAATCTAGATGCAAGCAATCTTCACCCAGAAATTCAAACACACACACAAAAGCTCAAGAACACAAAAATGACTCAAAATCTCCAAAAGATCTCTCCACAATTCTCCATCAACCTGATTCCATCCAAAATGAACGCTAATTCCCCCTATTAGGGATTCCACCTCACCATTCATGCAAACCCTAGATGACTCACAATACAACTCCTAATCAAACTCACACTCTTGAGTTGAAAGAAAATACTAATTAATAATTAAAAATATATTTAATTGTGCACAACTCAACTTAGACTCCTAAAGGTAAGTTGTCACATTTTTCAAACAAAGAACTTTCACACTCAATAGAGCACATGTTATTATAAAAATCCATTATTAAATAATTTAATATTCCAAACACTATTAAATCATGCAATTTAATAATTTAATATCTAATGAACAATATTAATCCTATTTTCACATAACTAATTAATTAAAACCAAATAACCTAATATTTGATTTTCAATTAATTATTAATCATACAATACATAAGAAAATAATTTAATATTATTTTCTAAATAAAATATTAATCTCCATAGCTATAGAAAAATCACATAATCAAATAGCAATAAATCAGGATCATCAAATAAACATACAAACTCAAAGAAGGAATCCAAAAACTTTGTCACCTGACAAATTCAGGCAGGGTAGTCAATAGATACTTATCCAACACTTAGGATAAATAGGCTAGGATAGGGTTTTGGATCCGTGTTATCTCCCCTCTCTTACCATTTGAGATATTGTGATAGGGCACGCTCATCCTGATAATTCAAGGAAGACGATGCCTGGTACCCGTGAACCTACATACAACACCTGCATGTACAAACATATATAAATATATAACAAACAATGGCGGGGATCGACCGATCGTGTGGATCTTGCAAGCAAGTAACTACGACTCTGTCCCTCAACCACATCAGGCATGTCAAATAAAAATATAAAACAAGCACATCAACCATACACATGCTAGTATGGGGTCAATAAAACCATAAGCGTTAATAATTTTCCTAACATATAATCTATCATCTTAGAATAATCATAAAATTTATAAAATCAGACTAGGGGTGGGGCAGTACAGTAGCAGTGGCAGTGATAGAACCCTCATGGTTCTTTAGTAGATCTTTTATGCCAATCCCATCATTGCATACTTGACTCCTGGGTCAACTATGTCTTCTACTATCATTTCCATTCCGTTTAGTTGTGCAATTATAAGCTATGAAACCATATGATTCTTCACTGCCCTCAAAGCTAGAAGAGTGTTGGATGAGCACAATCTCATCAAAGCCCTAATCACCTCCTTCATTATTTTTTGTGGGTGATCCAATACATAATCTATCCATGAATTTGACTTAGAATAATCTAAACCCATATGATCTCATAGCTGAAGTCTAGGAATTCCTTCCAGATATTGAGTCCAAGCTTTAAAATTTGCCTACACTCTAGTTTGTATTTTGTCAATTCACCTTCCACCATCAATTCCTTCTATAGGTCATTGAACTTGATAGGACTAATCTCCATTAGGGATGCATGGATATATGCCCTAACGTCCTATGTATACATAATATCTGATGACACATTTAAAAATGCACCCTTGTTATCTATCTTTGTTTCCACAAAAGGATAGGGCTTATACATTGGTTGTGGATTTAAAATAGGGTACAAAATAATTGGTGTTGCTACTCTAATCAATAAATATAATTGATTGTATAGAAAAAGGAATGCCTTTGAATATAATAGTCACTTGGATTAGTGGGAAGAAAAGTACTAAAAATTTTGTTTGCACACAAGAGATCTCAAATTTATATGATCGCAAGTGATCAAAATGAATCTAAAACCTCCCATATATCCCTTGTTAATAATTGTAGCTTTGATCAGATGATTCCAATTGATGAAATCAAATGTTTGAATTGTGTGCAATAAATGTGTCACACTTCTATGAATCATTACATGCAAGGGAATTCAAGAATGAGGCCTCACAAATCGATCCATAGCTCCCTAGGCATGGAGTGCAAGGGTTTTAAGAATGCTCTCAGCTAGAGCTATTTAGCCAATAACCTTGCTAGTAAACCATGCAATGGGAGATTCAATGAAGACAAGGGAAAGAATGCCAATATCCTTAAGAATCAAGAATGAAAATGCAATGCAATGCTATGCTAGAATGGAAATGCAAGCTAAACTATGGAAATGAAAGATGCAAGTATTACAAAGCCTCCTAGTTAAACTAGATGAATTAATCTAAAGCATAAAGGAAATCTAAGCTAAGAATGCCATGAAAATGAAGCTACTATGCAAGAAATGAAATCTAACTATGAAGCAAGAAAGCCATGATGATGCAAGAATGAAGACAAGAAGATAGATTGTTGATGAAGATCCAAGATGAATGCCAACAATGCTCCAAATCTTCAAACCCTAGATGCAAGAATATCTCCAAAAGCTCCAAGATGACCTAGAAAACCTGTAGCATAACAATAACATAAAAATTGTGTGTGCAAATGAGGAAGAGAGCTCTCCTTTTATAGGGAATGAAAAAGGAATGGGCCATGGAGATTAAGAGGCAAAAGATTTAATCAACGGTGGAGCTTAAAAGAGGAGCAATCCATGTGCACAAGTATCCTCCAATAGGAAAATAAGAGTTGACTTTTGTGTCCATATGAGACAAAAAGTGCTTTTTCCCTTTTTATAAAATAAGAATAATGCTTTATTTGTGCAACTTAGGATAAGAGAAAAAGTGGGGGCTTTTTATTTATTAAAAGGGGAGGAAATGTTCCTTTTAATAAATAAAAACTTAGGATAAGATGGTTAGCCCATAGAAAATAATCAAATAAATGATAGAGCTAGGATTTGATCAAGAACAAGCAATTTATGTTTTAGCAAAAGGGGCTAATAGTCTAGATGACCATTTTTAGGTGTATACATTTGCCCCTCTTTGACTAATGTGTGATAGATCTGGGAACACGTGCAGTCAAAGAATAGATCAGCCAAGAAGGCAAGCAGACAACCAAGAAAGCAAGCAATAGCGATTTTGACAGATGTGAGATCGATTTGGGATCACATGCAGTCAAAGAATAAAATAGCCAAGAAGGAAAGCAAGTAGCCAAGAAGGCAAGAAGATAGTGATCTGACTCCAAAGAATGAAGTACAAAGAGATAGAAAATCCTATATGATCAGCCTGGTAGCAACAGTACTGAACACTTAGGAAAGAGATAGCTAATAAGATATGATGTGTCTGCCCCCTCGGGATCGAAAGCGAAATCAAGTAGAGGGAATGCAGAAGCAAGAGAAACATGATCAAATCACTAGAAATCATAATTGAAGATGAAAGATAATAGAATAACCATCAACCAATGAAGGGATGCCCCACACATGGGACACGGGGCATGAACCTATCGGTCCCTCAACCCGTAAATGCCATAGAGGGGGGAATTGGAACTTGGGATTTGAATGAAAGACTAGAAGGTTGAAAGAGATGGGGATGAAGAGGTTAAGAATGCCCCAGTGAAGATCAAAGGATCAGGCCTCAAAAGGTTAGCCAACTGCGTGAAAGGGAGAAAGTGTCAAGGTGAATGTGGATTTCGGTTTGGATCCTGAAATGAAGAGAAAATGATGTGAGATGAAAGACAAGAAAGTGAAAGACATGATCGGGAAGAAGCGAAAGGTGAGCGCAGCTGATTAACAAGTCCATGAAAGATAAAGGAGAGCTCTCTCCATATGCAAGATGCAAAACTAAACTAACATGAACTTAAGAATGCAAGCTACATGAAAAGTGGTTTACTTGCAAGGTTACAAAGCCAATAGACATCTAATATTCATCATCGAGCGTTATTGGTAGCGTCGCAAGATCATACAATACACACTAGCATAACTATGTGGATCTGAATATGATCTATATCAGATAGAAATGTGGAAATCTCACCTAGGCATCAAAGACATGTAGGTCAAGATGACTAGCATAGTGAGATTACCTAAGTTTAATATAGAAAGATTATACTCACATCGAGACACAAGGAAAGTCAAGATGGCTACAAGTATGCACTTGCAAAAAAATAGTCAAGGATAATACCCTGTCAATCCATAGTGTCAAGTAAGACCAGCCTAAATGCTCATGATAGTTAGGATCAACAAAATATACCCACAAGTAGAAAAAGCAATAAAACATGTTCTCATACCCTCAGTCTTCTAGCTATGCATCATCGAAAACTTCTCAGGGAGAGACCACTCAGCAAAGAAATCATCATAGATAGCATGCAAAGAAATAAATTCAAACAAATCTCAGCAAGTCAAGTGCATGTGTGTAGGTCATAGAGTCAAACTTTGAGTATTGCATCTGCAAATGAGAAATATCGCATCATACTAGACTGCAGGTAGGACATCTGATAAGCGTTGAGAAACACTCGACGCAAGGGTAGTGTTGAAAAACACCATTGGAACCAAGTTGCCCAAGAAACCCAGACGCACAAAGAGACCCAAGATAAGCTTAAAGCAACATATGCCCCCTAGACTAAGACAAGAATCAATTCCAGGCTAGGAGAGGCAAAGCGAGAAGTGGAGTGAAAGAGCACCACGTAAGACTGATAGACATAGGTGCAGAGGGTCTCAAGAAGCGCTTGTTTCCAGGTTTTCACCACTTGATAGATTTTTTAAGGACTTTTTTATAATTTTTTTGTATTTTTGCTACCAAGGCACCTGTTTCCAGGTTTTCACCAAGGCACTTTTTCAAATTTTTTTTTGAATTTTTGAATTTTTTGATTTTTTTGGTGAGACATCAAAGTGCCTATTGCTAGGTTTTCACTAGGATGCTCATTTTTTCAGTACTTTTTATGCTTTTTAGGTTTTTTTTCAGCATCATATATGATTTTTTTTGGAATTTTTTCAGGATCATAAAATATGTACAAAGGATGCCCCAGACAGAAATGGGCATCAAGAATCTGCTTCCTTTGATGTAGAGAACTGATAGGCCCCAGGCCCAAATGCTACAGCTGTGATGATAGGAGGTCGCAACCAGTTCGACCAATAATAACTAGCCCTAAGCAATGTCTGAGTTAGTGGAGGATCATTAGAATGTGATCCACATATGCCATCATGGATTTCAGCTAGTACTTTTTCTGACTCCTTATTTCTAGACACTTAAGGAGAGTTCCGTCTAGACCCTTCCTATACAAGTCACCAAAGACAAAGGCAAAGTGTAAGGGATGGCGGAAGGAATGGTGTGGTGGATTTGCAAGAGGAATATGAGGTGGAAGGTATGAAAAGATGGTAGGATTGTAAGATTTGTGAGCAGGATAGCATAATTCATCCACCAGGAACTTGAAGTGAAATTTATGCTTTTTCATTTGTAAGATGGATGTTGAAGTAACCAAGGCATTACCAACTTTGTTCTCAGCTTTAGGAATGGGCTGAAGTGTAACAGATATGAGATCATGTTTGAAGTAGTGCACCATTTGTTTGTAGAGAATCAGCTTCTCATCTTTTATTTTAGAGTCATTATTTTTGAGCAGATTTTTATTTTTACTTTTCTTAGGTTCAGATACCACCACAATGTGGTTTTTTCCATCCGACCATTGCTCTTTTATTTTGATGTGATGACTGTGATACTTGATTGTTGATTCAATCTTTTTTGTTGCTAGTTCGCTGGTGGAAGAAGTAACAGGTGTTGATGCGAGATGAAATGAAGTGACTGGTTCAATAGCATTTATGCGAGGGGTGTCATCTCTGGTAACAAGAAAGGTTGAGCCTATAGGGTAAGCTCCAAAAGTAGCTAGATCTAGAGTTTTCATAGAAGGACCAACATAGTCTAGTAAGGCAATACGGGGAACAAACTCATCAGACCCTACACGAGACTCATCAACTACATCGGGTGGGTTACGAGAAATATGAACTACATCAACATCCATATATGTCATGGAAGAATCTTCTAGAAGAGGCTTAATATGCTGAGAAGTAGAGATACTCATGTCATTATGTGAGAGATCACCTCTTTGTAGCAGTCGTGCAATGTTGTGACGTTGTCTATCATAGTGCAATGATTCTTTAGGAACATAGGTTCTAGACATAGAAGACTCAGCAATATCATCAGTAGGCATACATGCTTCCCCCCAAAGAAGTGAAGTAGAAGGAAGATCATCTCCCATGTGAGCCATAGTGTGTAGTGGTGACTCATCTGTATCTGTGTCTGAATTACTGAGCATGGGAGTATTTCTGGAATCTTCTCGATAGATCCATTCTTGAATAGCTTGTTCTTCTCTTTCTTCTTCTAAAGGAATGGATGAAGGAATGAAAGTATCAAAGATCACCATAGCCGAAGTGGAAGGCTGCATCTGATCAGAAGGTCTCCCATATGACCTAGGAGAAACAGGTATAGAAGCAAAAGAACCCAGTTTATATTCACCCATACCAAGGCTCATCATCTTAAGTGATTTCTCAGCAGTAGCTAGAGATGTACTAGGATCAACAAAAGGTTCATTATGAGGAACAAATTTTTCAGTAGCAGCAAGAGCATTGATAGCAATAGTATGGTCTCCAGGAATCACAACCTCAGTGCCATTGTATGGAAATTTGACGCACTGATGATAAGTGGAAGGAATAGCCTGCATGTCATGGATCCAAGGACGACCCAAAAGAATGTTATATGTGAGTGGGATGTCTAATACTTGGAAGCTAATATCTTTCATGATAGGGCCCACTCGGACAGGCAGCGTGACAAGACCTTTGGAAGATCTTTCCACTTCATCATAAGCTTTTATAGTAATCTTCTTCTTGGAATCCACAGCCAATTCTGACAAACCCAATTGTTGTATGACATTGAAAGAAACAATATTTAACCCTGCACCATTGTCTATCAAGACTCGGCGGACTCGGGTATTGTAGACTAGAACTTCAATGTGTAAAGCTAGATTATGTGGGTGAGCAATAGATATGTCATCTTCTGCAGAAAAGGAGAGAGATAGTGGAGATGAAATGTGGTTGACCATAGCCTGAAATTGATCTGGATCAATGTCATTGGGAACATGTGTTGTACATAGGGCCTCATCAAGAATCTCTCTATGTGAAGAGGATAACCGAAGCAACTCAAGGATAGATATCTGTGTTGGTGTCTTTTGCAAATGTTGGACAAGATCATAGCTAGGGGTGGCTAAAGGAGCCACTTGTTTGGAAGGCAAAGCTTGCTTGGGATCTTGCACAATTTTAAGGACAATCTTGGCTTGCCCCCTAGTAATAGCATTCAGTGTCTCACTTCGGGAAGATGAACTACCACATGTTTGCAAGACTAACTTTGGCTTACCATGATTGGTGTTATTATCATCTTGAGACCTCATCATTAGAACACTCTCAATGGGATCTACCATGTTAATCACAAGCGTATTAGAAGGATACGTGTAATTGATCTTGGCATCATGATTCTTCTTATGTGTTTGAGAGGTTTCCCCCTTATCATGCTTAGGTAGAGGATCTTTGAAAGCTGTGTGATCAGAATTTTTAGTTAAGCCATCAGTGGAGATTGTGCCATCCTCAATAAGATCTTGAATATCATCCTTAAGCCTAAAACAATTGTCTGTTGGATGTCCTTTGTTTCTGTGATAATGGCAGTAATGATCCTCTCTCCACCAATCAGGCTTATTTATCGGATCCCAGTTACCAGGTTTATCAGGAAGTGTAAGATATCCATTGTCAACCAAAGTCTTAAGGATCACATCGTAAGGTTCTACCAACTTGGTATAGACTCGCTTTCGAAATGACTTCTTAGGCTTATCTGCATATTGAGGTTTAGGAGCACTATGAGCGTTGGCAGCTTCTTGTTGTTTTGCTGCATAGATAGCATTGGAAAGATTGAAAGCAGGCTCTTTAACTTTAGGAGCATCAACAACCCCATCATTAACAACATACTTGTTCTTATTCCAAGGTTTGTTCTTGTCTTTACCATTGCCTTTAGCATCTTTATTAATAACAATATCCCCTTTTCTTATAGCTACATCCTCAATTCGATATGCACTTTCAACCATGTCATTGAAAGAAGGGAATAGTTGTTTCCTTAGATCATAATATAGCTCAGGCACCAGAGTGTTGACAAAAATGTCAATCTTTTCTCTCTCAGGTAGCTGACGAGGATATCAAGAATACAATGACCTCCAACGTTGTAAGTAAGTTGCAAATGGCTCACCTTGATGTTGTCTTAGATTACCAAGATCTATCACAGTGACAGGTTGTTGGATGTTGTAAGAGTACTGCTGGGTAAACCGTTGAGCTAACTCATCAAAAGTCTTAAGCGGTGGTGTCAATTTCGCAAACCATTCCAAAGCTTAGCCTCTTAAGCTTCGAGGGAATAAACGTAGAAGATATGTGTCTTCATGAAGAAAGTCCATACTAAGAGCATAAAAATGATGCACATGGTCATGAGGGTCACCATTTCCATCATACTTGTCATATTTAGGAACCTCAATATCCCTAGGAAATGGGACCATGTATAGACTTTTATCAAAAGGAAGAGCACAAATTGATTCTACAAAAGAGACCTTTGGAGGCTCTCTTTCTAATGCCATTTGGGTAAGGCGTTGATTTGTCTGACGTAATTCTTCTTGAAGGACTTCCAATTCAGTTGGTACTCTTTGTTGGACAATTTGTCTGACATCATACCTGGGAGGAAGCTTGTATCCTCTAGAAGTCATATATTGAAAATATTGATCACCATTACGCTCTAAAAGCTTATGCATCATTCGTTGGAAATCCACATCTTGTTCACATCTCATAAGATCCTCACTAGAAATCTCATCATTAGCCTCTGCCTCATGTTGAGAGGGAGGAGGTCTAGGGGGTGAAGAAGGCATAGCAAAAGTTGGCCTTGGAGGAGATCTTGGTGGCGTGTTGTTGTCATTGTTTCCATTGGTAAAAAGAGGTCTATGCTCATGATTACTAGTCTCAGGTTGCTCATGAAATGTCCCTCTATAAGCCATGCACCTAGTAGCATCCATCTTTTGTTGATTGTGTTCTTTGTCTAAGCGCGCTTGATTATCCTTACGCTCAAAGTGTTCTTGCAAGAGTTGAAACTTTTCTTGTTCAGTCAAAGTGAGTGAGACACTGTCTGTGTTTTTGGGGGTCTTGAATAAGGAAAAGAGGAAACCTCCTTTATACCACGGTGTAGCCTTAGAATTCTTAGATTGGTCAGAACTAGAACTGTTGTTGCTAATGGGTGCTTTTGAACGTCTAGTTGGAGAAGGTAACTGTGTATAATTGAATGGAGGATGACTCTCCTGCTCAAATTGAGACCGAGTTGTAACCGGCATGAAAAGAGATGTTGGTTGACTAATAGAATGAGACAAAGTTTCTTAGATTTGAGATAAGAAAAGCTAATAAAGATCACTTGTCAAAGTAGAACAATAGAGAGATGGCTCGTCAAAAGTGCTAGAGCACTTACAACAATCAATTGACTAAAGCCGAGCAACGAGCAAGAAGCTCAATAAGCAAGTAGCTAGAGAGGTAACCGTGATGCGACAAGTGATCAAGAGTAGAATTTGTTAAGCTCAAATCCAATAGTTTTAGCTCATTTGTTTCAGTCTAGAACAAATCTAAGCATGTAAGTAACAAACCAGTTTCAAGTAAGAACAGAAAAGGACACTCTACAGCAGGTTAAAGTGCAAGTTTAGCAACTCTGAATTGTAGCAATGACAGGACAGTAGAAATGACTCAAGATTCTTGGTTGAGGGTATGCAAGGATACTTCAATATCATATGACTCTTGACCAGTGAACGTGAAAAACTCAGTTTTGAAGCACTTGGACCAAATTTGTAGATTGAACAGTGCAATTTTTCAGTTTGACAAGTAGTAGCAGCAGATAAAAGACAGGTTTGCAAACAGTGTAGGATCAAACATGTCATAGAACACTTGAAACAAGGGCAAAAGCAACCTTGCCAAGACAAGCACTTATGATATCAAAATAGAAAACCTTATGAACGCTACAGTGTATTTGAATGTTGAGAACGTTTACACGGGCATAGCACAATCGAAGACAATTCAAGCAATTACTACCTAGAAGGACAAGGCTCATTACTTAACAACGTGGCCCACAACTTGATGCTCCCTTGCCTCACACCAAGTGGTTGCCCACAAGAGATATTGGCGTTGTCATGGAAGTGTCAAAGACACAACCAAAGGAACACATATGGTGAGTGTCTTGGGGTGATCCGGGTAAGTCCACTTGGATCAATCCTTGCACCAAGAAGCTAAGCGGCTAAAATAAGGTGGCCTCTATCTAATGGTTCATAGTAAGAGATTCCATTCATAGCACCCATCTTGCTCCTCATAAAGGACTAGGACCTCGCGGCCTCAAGAGTACCTTAAGCATTCTTGCTTAATGCTTTCCTCATGGTCACAATCCCACAAGTTACTCACATCAAGCGAAGATAAGTACTATGTCTACCAAAGTTTTGTGTCCTCGATAGCCTTGAGATTATAGTGAGTTGGAATCACTCGCCACCAAGGAAAATGATGACAAGGTTGTCCCCACTTGGGTCGTTCCTCTTGATTGCTCAAGAGCAGGCCCGCTAAAGGATCCTAAGCTAAACAAAGAGTGGATTAATTCTTGAGGTTCAAGGTTTTTGATCACCACAAGGGTGAAGAACATACTCCCCTATCTCAAGAATCTCTCCCAAACACACCAAGAAAAGATTTAATTACCCCCTTGCTTTCAAAATCCCAAGATGGGTCAAGATTTCTGTTTCACCACAAGGGTGAAGAGCATACTCTCCTACCACCTCAAAATTTCTACAACAAGGTATTAAGTGCCTATGAAAGGAAACAACTAGTATATGCCGCACTTAATAAAGAAAGCAATTAAAAAAGCACTTGATTTGGTTTTTATGCTTAGGGCAGCCCTGAAAAAACCATTAGTAGCCCTCTTTGACATGCGATTTTAGCAAATTTCAAGCAAGAAGCACCTACAACCACAACTTGACAAGAGAACAAGCAAACAAGATATGCAATATATATCCAATTTATGCAAACCCTAAGGTTAGATCTGAAAATCAATTGTTAGGAGCAATGATAACCAGCAAATAATCCAAATGATAACTCATATCATGCAATGAACAATGAAAAATAAGTGCATACCCATCACAAAATTTTATTTTTTTTGCATTTGACCTAGTCAACAAGATCTGATTTTTACCACATGAATTCAGACCCTAAACTCAAAATGCAGAAAAGAGACCTCTATCAAAAAATAGAGAGCTTTCCAAAAATATAAAATTTTTAGAAAAATCTCTTCATTTGTGCCCTAGAGAGCCATTTTACCAAAATAGATCAGATTTTATAAATCAACCAAATGAGCTATGATATGATTTCTAAATTAAAAACATAGTGAATGGACCCCCTATAGAATTTGAAGAAATTTCCAAAAATATAAAAATTTCTGAAAAATATGCTGATTTGCGCCAAAAATTGATTTTTTTATGAAAAATAAAGAAAAAATCATAAAAAATACAAATTATCTCCAAAAATTTTGAAATTTTTTTTGGAGCTTCTCTGATATGTTGCCAACCTACAAAAATTTTTTCAGACCAGAACACCAAGCCGTTTGGGAGATATGGTCAAATCTTTCAAATCTAGGGTTTT